>JTEE01000307.1:165271-184479 GCA_002896455.3 Chlorella sp. ArM0029B | reverse complement strand
CCCGCCCAATCGCTCCCTGTTACCGACCTCACTTGCCCTCACCTGCCCGCCCCCCCCCTGGCCGCCGTCCCCCGCAGGTGCGTGAGTGCGCCACCGCCCTGCTGCAGGTGGCCAAGCGGGAGCGGGTGCCCGTCTTCCTGGTGGGACACGTCACAAAGTCGGGGGACCTGGCAGGTGAGGGTGGGTGGTCAAGGGTGTGGGGTGTGAGGGGAAGGAAGGTGCTGAGTCTGAAGGGCGCCTGCCATCTGATGTCCCAGGCCGCCGTGTCAGGGTGCGGGACCTGGCATGTGAGGGTCATGAAGTGGGCACGCGTAATCCGTTCAAGGCTGGGGGTGGGGGGAAGGTGAGGGACTTGAGGGGTGTCGTGTGGGTGTGGGGTGAGGGGCCTGGTTTGGTGGGTGCCTGCCTTCTGGTGATGTGGCGGGTGCTTCTCTTGTGATTCTCCAGGCCGCGAAGTTGGGTGGTTTGGCAAGTGGAAGGTGACACAAATCGCCAATCCTTCTGGCAGGGCACGTCACAAAGTCGGGGGACCTGGCAGGTGAGGGGGTGGGTGAGGAGGGGTGTGAATTGGACACATGTGATCCGGTCAAATCCAATACCAACACAAATACGAACATGTGTTTTTCATTTTCACAAACTTTTGTCTGGCATGACTGTGTGATGCACTCATGGGGTGGGCACTCATGGAGTGGGGATGAGGAGCCTGGTTGGGTGGGTGCCTGCCTTCTGCTGGGCCAGGCCGCCCTTGTGCCTGGGCCCGCCGTCTGCTGGGCCAGGGCGCATTGTGGCGCCCCGCCTGCCTGCCTGCCGCCCCGCCTGCCTGCCTGTCTCACCAAACCTACGCGTGTGTAGGGTCCATCGTCCCCACTCCAGCTCCCCCATTCCCCGTTAACCCTGCTCCCCTCAACAGGCCCCCGCGTGTTGGAGCACATTGTGGACACGGTGGTGTACATGGAGGGGGGGCGGCAGCAGCCAGTGAGGCTGGTGAGTTGCGGAAGGGAAGGGGGCGAGCTGGGCGCAACAGCCTGGCAGGCTGGGGGGCAATTGAGCGGGGTCAGCAGCAGCCAGTGAGGCTGGTGAGTGCAGGGTTGAATGCGCCCGGCGGTTGGCGGGGCGGGAGGCAGCAGCCTGGTAGGGGGTATGTCGGGAGAGACGAGGACACGGGAGGAGAGGATGGGAGAGGAGGAGGCACCACCAGCTTGCGCACTAAGCAGCAGTGCTCCCCTGCCCGCCCCAAGTAGTCTACCCGCCCTTGCGTGCTAGGATCCACGCAATCTGCATGTCCTCCTGCCAGTCCGTCCGTGCCCCCCTGCCCTTGGCAGCAGTGTGTGTGTGGTACAGTCACCCCGCATAGTAGGCCCTATTGGACCGTGACAGGGCCCTGGCACGAGCGCAACAACCTGCCTCGTGGCCACTCACTACGCCTGTCCATCAGTTGCATGTGCAGGGGCGCTAGCTGCGCACTGGGGCAACATGCCAGGCAACACAATCAGGCCCTCGACCACACGCCTGCCCCTCGTTTATCCTTGCCTCCCACACCCCTGCCCCTCTTTCACCCTCCCTCGACCTCTCTTGCCTCGACCTCCCTCCTCTCTGTTTATTTTTGAAGCAGGTGCGGTGCATAAGAACCGGATTCTCTTTCATACTACTTGTCGTAGCAGTTACGATGCATATATAACATCTTCCCCTTTGCAATATGGGAGCAGGTGCGGTGCATCAAGAACCGATTTTTTTTCTTCACGATGCATCATTAATCTCCTCCCCCTTTCGATTTGGGAGCAGGTGCGGTGCATCAAGAACCGGTACGGCAACACCGACGAGGTGGGAGTGTTTGAGATGCACGACAATGGCATGCAGGTGAGCGCTGCCTCAATACGACCGCTTTGTGTGTGCCGTTTTTTGTGTTTTGTTTTTGTTTGTTTGTTTTGTTTTGTTTCGGTCGGGTGTGTGAGATGCACGCCGACGGCATGGAAGATGCAAGTGCGTTGTGAACACCCTGCTTGACTTGAACCAGTATAGAGGAGTTTCAACCCGTTCGGTTGGTGGTGGATGCTGTTGAGTGTTCGAGATGCACAACAACGGCATGCAGGTGAGCGCTCGATTCGCCGCTTTGTGAGTATTGCTGTGGGTGCTGTTGGGTGTGTGAGTTGCACGGCAGCGGCACGCAGGTGGGCCCTGCCTACTCAAGTCAAAAAGTAACCCCTCCTGCTGATTCAATGCTATGTGTGCTGTTTTGAGGTGCACGGCAAGTGCTTGCGGGCAGGCCCTGCTTCCCGAGCGGTCCGTTGCGACGCTTGTGGGGGGCTTGCGGTCCGGTGCTTGTGGGAGGCTTGCATTCGATGCTTGTGAAATTTCTGTCATTTCGAAAACAACAGGCCGGCAAGCCCCCGCCCCCCGCACCGCTTGCCCCTCATTCTCCTGCGACCCACTCGCACATGCCACGCCAGGTGGTGGCCAATCCTTTGCCTAAGTGCCGGCATGTCCCGTACCCGCTTGCCCCCCACAACACGTAACCTTTTTTTTTGCGGGGTACATAGTGTTAAAGGTTGAACCTTGCTTCAGGTTGTGCTTATTTTCCTGCCCGCACCCCCACGCGTGCAGGTGGTGGCCAACCCCTCTGCCCTCTTCCTGTCAGATCGAGACCTGTCACCCAACGTCAGCTCAGCGGTGGCAGGTGGGGTGCGGTGGGGTCTAGGGCTAGTGAACCTTGAATTCTAAAAAGTACATGCCACCTCAGCGGTGGCAGGTGGGTTGGGTGTTGTGATTTTGTGGATTCTTACAATGAAAAACAGTGAATGTCGGCTCGGAGGTGGCAGGTGGGGGCAGGCGGCTGGGGGAAGGCAGAGTCTAGTGGCAGGTGGAGGCGGTCTGGCTGGCGTAGAGGGTGCAGGCGGGGGCGTCCGGGCTGGGGATGCAGGGGAAAGAGGGCCATCGGGTTGGTGGCACAGGGCGGGCGGGCGGGCGGGGGATACAGGGTGTCACCTGATTTCCCACTCACTCGTGCCTGCCCCACCCCATCTGCCTCGCCTGCCCCCCTTCCTGCAGTCGTGCTGGAGGGCACCCAGGGATTTCCGTGCCCAACCCTTCTTCCCTTCGCACCTGCCCCCTTCCTTCCTCTCACTCACCTACTTTCACACTCGTTCCATGCCGCTCCTCCCCCCACCCTTCCCTGCAGTCGTGCTGGAGGGCACCCACCCCTTGCTGATGCACGCTCAGGCGACCCTTCTTCCCTCCGCTCCCCACCCCCCTCCCTTCCACGCCCTCACTCGCTTATTTTCCCCTGATTCGCGTGTGCCGTGCCCCATGTGCTGCACAGCGCTCCTGCTTGAAACCGAGGCAGCTTCCCTGCGGGTCTCCTGAAGTAAGTTTTGATGTGCCCCTACCCCGCTTCCTTGCAGTGGTGCTGGAGGGCACACGTCCCATGCTGATGCAATTTAGGCTGACCCTCCTCCGCTCCCCCCCTCCCTCCTCTTCACCCTCTCACTTACTCACTCTCCTCTGCCTTCGCACTCGCTTATTGTCGCACTCATTCCGTGGCCCTCCCCCCTTCCTGTAGTGGTGCTGGAGGGCACCCGCCCCTTGCTGATGGAGGTGCAAGCCCTGTGCAGCCCCGTGCCCCCAGCCTCCGGCCAGCCACCCATGCGCGTGCCATCGGGCGTCAACCGCCAACGGCTGGCGCTGCTGCTGGCGGTGCTGGGAAAGCACACGGAGATGAAGCCTTACAGTGTGGACGTGCATATGAACGTGACAGGGGGTGAGCCCGGGGGGCATGCTGTGCGTGCTGTGGGATGTGCTGGTCATGCTGTGTGTGCTGTGCTCGCAGTGGCAGGCAATGGGGGTGCGGCCTTACAGCGTGGATGTGCAACTGAACGTGATGGGGGGTGAGCGCGAGGGGCATGCTGGGCGTGCTGTGGGATGTGCTGGTCATGCTGTGCTGTGCTGTGCTGTGCTGTGCTGTGCTGTGCTGTGCTGTGCTGTGCTGTGCTGTGCTGGCAGTGGCAGTGGCAGTGGCAGACAATGGGGGTGCGGCCTTACAGCGTGGATGTGCAAATTAACGTGACCGGGGGTGAGCGGGGGAGCGCAGGCTGTGCATGCTGTGGGATGTGCTGATCATGCTGTGTGTGCTGTGCTGTGCTGTGCTGTACTGTGCTGTGCTGTGCTGTGCTGGCGGTGCTGGGCAAACACGCGGAAATGCGGCCGTTCAGCTTCATGCTGCGTGTAATATGTTGCATGTCTGTCGTGCTGCACCAACGTGGCTCTAGGGTGCCTTCCCGCCTTCCGACCTCCCGCTTTGCATGCATATTTTGCCACTCCTCCCCCCTGCAGGCCTGGAGATGAACAAGCCAGCCGCCCTGGCTTGGCCGGGGCTGCCCGCGTGCCGCCACTCTTCCATTGTTCTCTATTGCATCTCTGTTTCATCCCCTCCCCCCTGCAGGCCTGCAGATGATTGAACCAGCCGCCCTGGCTTGGGTTCAGGGTTTAGACCTGCTTAGCTGTCACCACTCATCAAATGCCTGTCCCATCCCCCCCACCCCNCCTGCCCTACCCCTCCCACCTGCAGGCCTGGAGGTGAACGAGCGAGAAAAATATGGGCCTTGTGCCTGCCGTCATGCCACCCCTCTGCATCTTTTTTCTCTCTCTGTCAACTACTCCCATCACACTCCTCCAAACATGCAGGCCTGCAGATGCACGAGCCAGCCCCCTGGCTTATGTTCAGGGTTTATACCTGCTTAGATGTCACCACTCATCAAGTGCCTGTCCATCTCCCCACCTGCCCAGCCTTGCCCCGCCCGGCCCTCCTGCAGGCCTGGAAATGAACGAGCCAGCCACCGACCTGGCGGTTGCCTGCGCCATTGCATCGTCCTACTTTGAGCAGGCGAGTTGGGGAACCTCGGCAGGGAGGTTGTGGGAGGGAGGCATGCATGCAGGCAGGCGGGGCAATGTCGGCGGGCAGGCAGGCAGGTGATGCTGGGGCGTGCACAGGTATGGGGGGGGCCAAGAGGGCAGGTGTCCCACCTATCCCACCTGTCCCACCTATCCCACCTATCCCACCTACCCCACCTGTCCCACCTATCCCACCAATCCCGTATCCCGCCTATCCCAATTGTCCCACCTGTCCCACCAATCCCACCTATTTCACCAATCCCGTATCCCACCAATCCCGTATCCCACCAATCCCACCAATCCCACCTATCCTGCCTATCCCACCTATCCCGCCTATCCCACCTATCCCGCCTATCCCGCCTATCCCACCTATCCCACCTATCCCACCTATCCCGCCTATCCCACCTATCCCACGGGCATCTCGAGCTTCCTGTTTCGGGTTTCCAGCTTCATGGTGCTGCCTCCTCCCCACCTCCCCTGCAGCGCTGCATCGGTTGCAGCATTGCTCACCCTGCCATTGCACGCCGCCGCCTCCCTGCTTGCCTCTCCTGCAGCCCTTTGGTTTGTGACATTGCCCTGAATATGCCTCCCCCACGCTGCTCATGCAGCCCATTGGTCGCGACATTGCGTTGATCGGGGAGGTTGGCCTGGGCGGCGAGCTGCGGCCGGTGGGCAACATCGAGCGGCGCATCGCAGAGGCAGCCAAGGTGGGTAGGAGAGACGTGGGCAGGCACAGCAGGCTGTGCTGTGCTGGCCTGGAGGTGGAGGGGCGAGAGTGCGCAGCAGGCACTGCAGGCTGCGCTGCCCTCCGCTGTGCTGTGCTGTGCTGTGCTGTGCTGTGCTGTGCTGTGCTGTGCTGTGCTGTGCTGTGCTGTGCTGTGCTGTGCTGTGCTGGGCTGGGCTGGGCTGGGCTGGGTGAAGGCAGACCATGCGGGATTGAGCTGGAGAAGCAGCCAAGGTGGGTGGGGGAGGGGTGGAAGGTGCGCAGCAGGCACAGCAGGATGTGCTGTGCTGGCCTGGGGGAGGGAGTGAGAGTGCGCAGCAGGCACAGCAGGCTGCGCTGTGCTGGGCTGGGCTGTGCTGGGTGAAGGCGGAACATGCCGGCGCATTGCACATGCAAAAGTGGGCAAACAGTGCACAGCAGGCACAGCAGGCTGCGTTGACCTGCGCTGTGCTCCCCTTCCCCTTCTCCGGCTGCGCGCCCGCTTGCAACAACATTTCTACTTTTGCCCCTTGTTCTCTTCTCCCTGTCCGCCCGCCCGGCTCCCTGCACCCACCGTCCAACCTCGCCTCTTGCCCCCCCCATCCGTGCCTCCCTACCTCCTTGCAGCTCGGCTTCCGCTCTTTTGTCATCCCCGCAAGCAGCAACGTGAAAGCCAGCGCCCGGCTGCACGGGGCCCGCATCATTGAGTGCAAAACGGTGGTGGAGGCGTTCCGGGTGGTGCTGGGAACTGGGTGAAGTGGGCCTGCACGGCGCACAGCCATGGCACCGCTCCCATCAATCCCAGCTGAACACACACAACCAGCAAATTTACTTCCTCACACCCTCCCTGTCAGGCTGCCTCTGTCTTCGCTTACTTATCCCCCTACCTGCCTGATCCCCTGCCTGCCTGCTGAAATCCCCGGCGATCCACTACCAGTACCATGATACCAAGGTGACCGACCTGTGATGCCCCCTGACTGATGAGCATGCCCGATGACGTCCAGGAGGCATCAAGGAGGCATCAAGGAGGCACCAGGAGGCATGGCGTGCGATTGCAGACAGATGCCGCAATAAATAGACGAAGTTATGCTAAGTTGTGCTGTATGCTGAGTAGGGACCATTCAAGGAGGGCACATGATGTCAACAGCAGAGCGCCAGGATCTAATGGAGCATGCATGAAGGGGGGCGTGTGCGCTCCTCCAGTACCTGCGCTTCCCCAGGACCTGCACACTCCCCAAAGCGCATGTCAAAGCGCAGCGGGTCGAGAGACAGGGCACCATTCCAGGCTGGGCCTGCCTTTGCAGGCAGGTGCAGGCAGAACGCCCTTGCAGGCAGCTGCATGCTGAAACATAGGCTGCGTTGTGTGAGCCCAGGGGATTGTGCAAGGTCCCCCACGCCTGTCACTGAGTCAGCAGGCAAACACAGCTGGCACAGGCCATCCTAGCTGGAAGAGGGTTTCGCCGAAGAAGAGGGTTTGCTTCCAGTACCGCTGCACAACTTTTTTGCTCGCATTGCTTCAGCTCTTTGGCAGCGCCGGCCGCCCACCCGACAGCAAGCATGGGGGGTCACGCGTCTGCGCTGCTGCAGCCCGCTCCAGGCGCCCTCAGGGCCCGACGGACGCTGCGGTCGGCACCTGCAAGCCGGCCGGCGGGCTGCTGGCGGCCCAACGGGCGCCTGCTGGTGGCGGCAGCTACAGAGGAACCGTCGCCGCCGCCGCTGGGCTCGCCGTCCCTAAGCGCCCTGGCGCTTTCAGCCTCCCTGGCTGCAGCCCGCACGTATTCCTCGCTGCGTGAGGCTCTTGGAGCAGCCTACCAAGTGCCTTGCTGACAGAAGGGTATGCCCTGCACTTGTTGCTGCCCCTGGGCACAGCCTGTAGATGGTGTAGATGCTGCAGGGCGAAACGGCAACTAAGCTGCACCCTCCCACTCACCCACCCACCCACCCACCCCTCTCCCCTGCTCTCCTCCTGCTGCTTCCGGTGCAGAAACATGGCAAGTCAGCGCGAGTGGCGGTGCAGGCCTTGCTGGGCGGCCGCGGCATGTGGGTCAGCAGGAAAAGCCTGGAGAGGCATGAGCGCATTGCGCAAAATTACGCAAAGGCAGCAGAACAGCAGGCAAATATAGAACGGATGAAAATAAACACAGAGCAGATACAGAAGAGGACAGCAGAACCCTACAACTGCAGATGTTATATGATGAAGGCAGCTGTGCACGTACTGTGCTGGCAGTTGCAGCTGCTAGCAGCCATTCTTATGCAAGTCATGTTTGTGCTTGGTGAGGCATGGTCGGAGGCTTGGTGGGCGAGGGAGTGGCAGTAATCACGGGCTTGTTTGGGAAGCAAGCAGGAAGAGCTGAGGTTGGTCAAGGGGCGAGTGAATTGAGGTGACCTAAGTCCTAGCAGCTGAATTTACTAATAGCCACAACGTCGGTGCCATCACCGTCACAGGGGGAATTCTCCATACCCCGGGCGAAACACTGGTTGGAGCAACAGGCAGCTGAGATACCCCAGGCAATGCCTATTGATGAACCACGGCCGTGTATTAATACCGGAACGATATATTAATACCGGCTCGAATATATTCGAGCCCCTGGGCCTCCGCAGCACGCCTCAGCAGCAGCAGCACCGCCGGTCCGTCGCCGAAGCGCTCCAAACTCTGCCTTTGAGCGCATAACAAAGTAAGTACAAGATTTCGGCGGCCAGCGGCACCTCCCCGACCGGGTCCAAAATCAGGGTTCCCCCTTCCAAGTGGGCAGTGCCCAGATTTAGATCGCAGGTTACTCGCGCGCTCATAGACCACACGGCCGGTGGTGACTACCTTGTACGCTTTCCGAAAGCGGGGCGGCAGCGATGGCCGTGGCCGACCCGCACGCTCCCCTGCGGGCGCGCTTCGCGGAAAAGAACCCGCTCGTGGTGTCCATTCTTGCGGGTGACAGGCAGCGGGCGGCGCAGCTCGTGCGACGAGACCCAGCGGCGGCGGTCGCCGCCACCTGTTGTCGCGGGTTCACTCCGCTGCTGGCGGCTGTGCTGGCTGATGACGGGGCCTTGGTGGCAGCTCTATGCAGTGCAGGGGCTGTGGACAGACCATTGCCCGATGTCTCCTGGCAGGTGCGTATGCGCAGCAGGGTGACACCAGATATGATGTGCAGCCTTCCGCCGGCTTCATTGCTTCCCAACTCAGCCAAGCTTACCTGTTACGTGATTGTCTGATCACCGTTGGGCACGTTACATTAGCAGTGCTGGTTTGATGCCTTGACGGCACTTGTGCCCCTGCTTGATGCTTCCGTCCCCCACCCTCCTTGCACCGCAGAGCCTAAGAAACCTGACTGGCGCGGAGCTGCTCCTCTCCCCCGACGCCGTGCGCGAGTGCAAGGCGGGGCGCACCGCGCTTGGGTGAGCGCACAATGTGCCCCGTAATTGCTTGCAGCCGGTGGAAAAGGTGCCCCCACGACTGGTTGCGCTCAATGTTGCTTGTTGGCATGCGCACCACCACCCCACCTGCACCATGCTGGACTGCCAGATTGCAACCTTTACAAGGACTCGTGGGCGCACAGCTGCGCAAGGGGGCACCCTGCACCTGCTGCCCAGTATTCCGGGGACATAGGCAGTAGGGGAATGGTGCCCGGCAGGGTGGGATTCCCTGAAGGTAGGCTGGTGTCCTACCTCCCCCTGTCCAGGTCTCTTAGAGGCCAACGACGCAGGGTGGCAGGCTTGAGCCGGGTGCCAGGGGTGCTGCTGTGTTGCCAGCTTTTCCACCCACAAGCCAAACTTCTGACATGTCTGCACAAACCCGTCCCCTGCTTGCACGCCAAAGGGGCGCTGCACCTGGATCGCCGGCAGGCAGCGGAGGCGTTGCTGGATGCCGCCTCGTCCACACCCTACCCTGCACACCTCAGCCCCTTTGTGCTGGCTAAGCACCTTCCAGAGGAGCGGCGGCTGCCGCTGGTGCAACGACTGCTGGCGCGCGGTGAGGAAGCACAGTCCGCGGGTATCATGTCCCCTGCTAGTGCTGGGCCTTGAGCAGGCTGTGCCCATCACATACCCCACTGGGTGCGTGCTCTGCCGCCACCCCCCTGGGTCACGCACCTGCGTCTCCCACAACCTTCAGCACGGCCGCCTGCCTTGCACCTTCATGCTCACATCTGCAGCCTGCCCTGCTGCTGCCCTGCGCAGGAGTGGACCCGCTGCAGCTGGACCTGAGCAATGCCAGCCAGTCGCCCCTCAGCTTGGTGGTCGATGATAGGGACATTCTCTCGGGTAACTGGCGCAAGGCCGGGCTGTTGATGCTGGAGGCTGTGCTGCTGCGAGAGCAGCAGGCGGCACAGCAGGCACAGCAGGTGCAGCGGCAGCAAGAAGAGTATGCGCAGCAGGCTGGTGGCATGCCAGCAGCCGACGCTGCGCGGGCAGAAAGGGACGTCCCTGGCAGCAGCGGCAACGGCGACGGTGGTTTCAGAGGGGGGGCGGAAGGTGGCCCGGGCTTGAGCTACACGCAGCTCACTCACGCTTTGTACGCTGCGCTGATGTTGGAGCATGCAGAGGCTCGTCAACACACTGTGCAGCGTATGCAGGCAGCGCACTCCGCTGCCGGCGCCGCCGCGCCGGGGTATGCAGCGGCAGCAGCGGCAGCGGCAGCGGCAGCGACGGCGTGTGCGGTAGCCACAGCAGCTGCGGAGGAGGCGAGCAGCGTGCTGGAAGCCCACCAGCCCCTGCACCCAATCTTCTTGCAGCACGACTTTGCAGCTGCGCCCGCGGGCGTGACGGCAGCAGCAGCAGTGGCGGATGCAGCAAGAGCTGCAGCATCAGAGGCATGCGCAGAGACGGGGTCGGCAATGGCAGTGCCTGGCTTGCTGGCCAGCGGCGGCAGCCTGGTGGCTTGCAAGGCGATGCTGCGAGCAGCCGCTAGGGGCGGCTGGCTGGTGGCACAGCTGCTGCTGGGCAGCGGTGAGTGGTGCAAGGTGGCTGCCCTGGGGGTGGCAAGGCAGCTTGCGCTGAGGGTGGCAACGCGCTGCTTGAGTGATGGTGAGGCCACTTGCGCAGCACCCACACACCGATTGCACAGCCCCCTTGCTCGCGCACTCCCTTGGTCGTGCATTGCCACACTTGCCCTTTCTCTATTTGGGTTCCATCACCTGCCTGCCAACTTTGGTCCTGCCTGGCACGCAGGGCTGGACGCGCTTGAGCTGTCTCCAACCGACGCCAGCCAGGCACCCATCACGCTGGTGGTCAACAGCTCAGTAGAGGGGCCCGGACCCTTCTGCCGCCGGGCAGGCCAGCTGATGTTGGAAGCTGCACTGCGGCGCAATCAGCAGCAGGAGGATGAGGTGCGGCAGCGGCAGCAACAGCAGGAGCAGCAGCAGGCCAGCGGCACTACGCCAGCAGACAGCATGCCTGCTGGTGCCCCCTCTGTTTGCGGCAGCGTGCAGGCAACACATGCGCAGCGCTCGAGCTTTGCGCAGCTGACGCATGGGCTGCACGCTGCGCTGCTGCTGGAGCACCACGAAGCGTGCGACCACTTTCTGCGTCAGATGGAGGCAGCATGCGCTGCTGCTGCTGCAACTGCAGCCCAGATGGGGCAGGCAGCAGCCGCCACAGCACCAGCAAATTCAGCAGAGGGGCTGGCAGGCAAGGTGGTGCCTGGCCTTCTGGACAGCAAGGCGGCAGCATTGGCTCTCAAGGCGCTGCACAAAGCGGCCGCTCAGCGCTGCTTGCGGGCAGTGCAGGTGCTGCTGGCTGCCGGGACTGTGACATCTGCCACCAATTGCCATGAACCTTTCGGCCCCCTCCTGCTGTCAGCAGCCCAGGCAGAGCAGTGGTGGTTCGTGAGCCACCTGGTGACCGCAGTGCCAGCAACGCACGGCGAAGGGGTGGCCTTGGCCGCACAGCGTCAGCAGCCGCGGGCGTTGGTGCAGCTGCTGCGCAGGTTTGGCCTGCCGCCGGAAGAGCAGCGGCTGCAAGAGCAGCTGCGGGAGCGGCGGCTGCTTGATGCAGGCCAGCAGCTGCCCCTTGGGCTGAGGCAAGTGGCTTTGGAGGACCAGCCGTGGTGGGCAGAGGTGCATGCCTTTGTCGACATGCAGGCGGACGCCCGAGAAGACGCGCGATCATGGCTGCGCGGGCGCAGCCCGCTGCACCGCCTGCTGCACAGCGCGTTGCAGCAGCCCTACCTTGCGGAGGGTCCGGATGAGGAGGAGGACGTGCAGCTGATAGACCCTGAAGCTAAGCGCATGCAGGTGAGTGATTACGCTCACATACTTCACAACATTTGGGAAGTAAGGGGTTCGAATTCACTACACACGTACTTACAGGTACTGCATTACACATTTC
Organism: Chlorella sp. ArM0029B; assembly: GCA_002896455.3. NCBI lineage: Eukaryota > Viridiplantae > Chlorophyta > Trebouxiophyceae > Chlorellales > Chlorellaceae > Chlorella > Chlorella sp. ArM0029B. The sequence goes on along the minus strand of JTEE01000307.1, from coordinate 172,574 downwards.
ACAAATGAGCATTGTGCTGGCCTGTTGTGCAGTCCCTCCGGGAGAACCCGACTGCACCTGCAAGTGGGCCTCGCACTGGTTGCAGACAGTGAGGGCTGCACCCCTTTGCCAGTGCCTAGGCTGTGGACCTTGGGGGGCAACCGTCGCCTCTGTTGAGACGCACACGGTGTGACAGGAAGGAACCTCCTGGCCTCAGGCCCTCTTGTGGCCCTCCATCCCTTGCAGTGTGCCATGGTGTTGTTGCGAGCCGGCTACTCTGCGGATGAGCTACGGCGGGTGGCGGAGCGCTCCCCTTACATTCGTTTGTATTTGGGCATCGATGGCGCGAACCGGTGAGGGGCGGAACTGGGGCGCTCTGCTGCAGTGGCGATGTGGCGAGCCTTGGAGATTGGGAGTCGCTTAGACCGTGTGGCGCAACTTGCAGCCCTGCTGCGCCACTGCCGTGTGGCACATGCACCCCCGCCTCATCCCGCTGTTTGGACACATACTTGCGCGCCTGTTGCTCACGTGTGCTCACTGGCCACCCAGTAGGCCGCCGGCAGTCGAGTTGCTCGATCCAGGATTGCATCATGATGAGAAGCATGTGGCCGGACAATAGCCAGCCGCTGAGCAACCCAACGTTATGCTGCCTCCGCCTTTGCACCTTGCAGCCGTCTGTGGGAGCTGTGCACCGGCGGCCCGGCAGCCCTGGACTGGAGCCCTGCCACTCACAGCATCTACCCGCCCAGGTTCCGAGAAGCAGCTCGCGCAGTGCTGCTAGCGGCGGCAGCTCAACAACGGCGCCAGCTGGCGCCCCAAGCTGTGCCCCTGCTGGGCTGCCTGCCCGCGATGGAGGTGCACCGGGTGCTGCAGCTGGCGGCGCATGCGCTGGAGGAGTGGCTGTGAAGCCGAGCACCGCCATTGCAATTGCCTTCCTTACTTCCTTCCTGTTACGCCGTGTACGTCTCAGCAGGGTTCCCGGCGCGGCACACAGACGGGAATACCTACGCCGACCCCTTCGCTTTCGCACCCTGCCTTCTGCATTCGGCACCCCGCCTTCTACAAAGAGCTCCCAGCAGTTGCAGTTGCATTTGCTCACATTGTGCTTTAATTGATGTATGTTGTGTACACTTACGGTCCGTCGGAACCTGTCCGCCCCCTGTCCCCGTCCAATAGGGCCTACTATGCGGGGTGACTGTATTACACGCTCCTGTTAAACACACACTCCTCCATTGCACATTGATGTGAACAAGCCAAGCCAGCTTGGGAGGCCATTCAAATGGGTCCACGCTCCGCCCATCCTCTCGTCACCCCGCCCATCTCGTCTGTGGTGCAAGACAGCTCGCCTCTTCAATCTCCCCTTGCGTGTTGCTATGCTGCTTTGCTTGTTTATTCAAGTTATGTGCCAGTGCCGGGACCGGTCGTGAAACAAGTACGGGGCCAACAGGAAGGAAACGAGCCGCGGCCATGGCGTGAGTTTGCTTGCCTGTTGATTGCAGCATTCGACTGGTATTCTGCTTGCCTCATGCAATGCCAGGCTTGCTGCCCTTCACGTCCAGAGGGGGCAAAGGCTGTGCCCTCTCATGTGGCCCCCGCAGCATGTAGAGCCCGCAGCATGTAGAGCCCGCGTAGTTCGACAGCCCCGCCCCAGCGCGCAAAGCAGGTACGGGCATTTTGCGCCGGTTTGCCCTTTGCGCCCTGTGTCCCCGCACCCTGCGCTTATACAGAATGAAGGGCCGGGCCTAGATAAAGGGCAGTCCCGCTGAAGGAGCACCCACTTCTGGGTGGGCAGCTTGCAGCGCTTCCGGCACTTCTGAACGTTCTCCATAGATCTGCGGACTTTTTAAAAGCTCCGGCGTCGTCCTGAGCGTCGGACACAACGACTTGCAAATCCCCGCTTCGCCGTGCTGGCGACGAAGCGGAAGCTCTCCTCTGCGGCTTGATCGCACCTCCATGCGTGTCGCTAAGAGTACCCGTCTGCTGCCGGACGGGGACTGGTGGCGCCGGCCCCACCAGTGCCAGCCGCCACCGCCGCTGCCTCCGCTCAATGGACCACCGCAGCTCGCACAGCGGCACCTCTTGCTTCGGCTATTCCTGATAGCCCTCATGCTGATGGCTGCGCCAGGCGAGTTAGGCGGGCGCAGAACTGAGCATGTTTGCTATATAGTAAGAGAGGCATTGAGCATAGCACCCCTGGCGCTCTCCCTGCGCCGACGTTTGCTGCTGCCCTGCCCCTTGCTCCCATTGCCCTCAGGACCCACGTCAGCAGAGAGCGTTTCACAATGCTCCGTCGAGACTGGAGAAAACGGGTCGTGCGAGGCAGACTTCAATACCGAGCAGCAAGCAGCTAGTGAGCCAGAGTAAGCGCACAGCTGCAGGCCCCCGCCCTGTCGCCCGCTGCTGTTGCCCGCCCGTGTGGCCTCCACCCCATGAGACCCGCGCCTGCCTTCCCATACTCAAGGGCACCCACCCAACCACACCCACCTGCCTGCCCACCTACCCAACCCGTCCCCTGCACCCCCTAATAACGATGCTCATCCTGCCTCCGTCCCTGCCTCTGCATCCCAACCGTGCAGCTCTCAATGGCACCCCCTGGGCGGCTTCGTCTCCACTGGCGACACCCAGTTCACCAACATAGCAGTGTCAGCGGGGAACGTCAGTTACGTGGGTTTCAGGGACCTGGACACCCCCGGCAGCAAGGCCACGGTGTGCCGGTTCGAGGCAGGAGCAGGCGGCGGCAGCTGGCGGCCGGTGGGGAGCCCGGGATTCAGCGGTGGGGCCACAGGTGGGTTAGCGGGTGGGAGGGCGGGCAGGCCCGGGGAAAGGGTGGGGTTTGGGGGCATGGCAGCGGCGTGGCGTGGGGTGGGGAGTGCGGGGCGCAGGTGCAGGCACAGCGAGCTGGCATGCATGCAATGGGGCGGATGGTCCTCGTCATCCCCACGTCATCTCCACGTCACCTCCTCCACTCTGGCAGCCCGCTAGCTGCACGTGCATGTGCTCCCCTGTGCCCACCCCTCCTTGCCGCGCCTCTTGCACCGTCCACATGTTGTGCACGCTGTGCTGTGCCGTGCTGCCAAACCTCCCCTGCAGCCCTGCCCCATGCCGTGCTGTGCATGCTGTGCTGCCACACCTTGCCCCACCGCAGCCCTGCACGTCCCCATGACACCTCGCCACTTCTCCGCGCATCGCCTCACTTCACTGCCACGCTGTGCATGCTGTGCTGCCCCACCTCGTCCCCCCGCAGCCCTGTACGTCCCAACCGCACCTCGCCACTGCTCCCCGCCTGCCAACTCAGCCCATGCCGTGCTGTGCAAGCTGTGCTGCCCCACCTCCCCCCCGTGCAGCCCTGTATGTCTCCATGGCGCTGCACCCAGCCAGCGGGCTGCCCTGGTTGGCCTACACAGACGGCGGCCCCGCTCACGGCGGCGGCTCGGCGCGGGCACGGGTGATGTGGTACGACGGCCATGGATGGGTGAGGGCGCCTGAGCCCACCTGAGGCAGGGGCGGGTCGGTCCATGTAGGGTTTATAGGGTGAAACCGTACTAGGGTTTAGGGTTTTCTAAAACCCTAGGGGTAAAACCCTAAACCGTTAAACCCCAAACCCCAAACCCTGGGGCGTCAACATCTGCAGTGCCTGCCAGGATCCCAGAACCGCCCACCCTACAAAACCCCAACACCCTCCCAGTGTCCCAACTGTGACTCAAAGGTGCTAACCGATGACACCCGCTGCCAGCCCGAGCAGCCGCCCAATCTCTCACTGCTCTCTTTCCTGGGTTTGCGCTGGGGCCATGCTCATCCCTATTACTGACACCTGTTTCCCACACTTGCCCCGCTCCGCCACCCCGCCTGCGCAGCTGGACGCTGGCGGTGGCGACGTCTCCCCTGAGGCATCCGATGTTGGGAAGCTCACGTTTGCCAGCAAGTGGGGTGCTGGCGGAGGCACAGAGGCGGCGCCGCACTTGGCTGTGGTGGAGCGCGGCGGCCCACATGCAGGCAGAGTGTCGGTGTTCTTCCTGGCACCGGGGGCCGAGGAATGGAGCGCCCAGGGTGGGAGGGAGGATTCTCTTTGTTTTTGAAGTTTTTGAAGTTTTTGATGTTGTCTTTTTTGTTTTCGTGATTTTTCGAAGAAGAGAAACGAGAAGGGGCTGGGGCCCACATGCGCTGCTGCTGCTGCTGCTGCTGTGTTGGCACGCTGTGGTTGTGCTGCGCCATGCCAGGGTGGCATGCATTGGTGCGTGTGTCTAACAGGTGGCACAGTGCGACGGGGGCCACGGCACAGCTTCATGTCTCGGGTCTGCGCGCGCCATAACCTCATATTCACCTGCCTCCCACACCCACCTCACGCTGGATGCAGGTGCTCGGGGCATGTCCCCTCCTGGCTCCCACTCCCCTTCCATCGGCCACTGGTGCGCCCCAGGGGCCTGCTGTGCTGTGCTGTGCTGCGCCCCAGGGCCTGCTGTGCTGCGTTGTGCTGCGCCGTGCAGGCCAGTGCTACGCCCCAGAGGCCTGCTGTGCTGCGCTGTGCTGCGCTGTGCTGTGCTGTGCTGTGCTGCGCTGCGCTGTGCTGCGCTGCTGGGGCTCCGGCCCGCCCTGTGGCAGCCCTGCGTCTCGTGCTTGCTTGCTTCCCCAGGCATGCCTGAACCTCTCCCCCACGCCCCCAGTCGCACACGCCACCCGCACACCCCCAGCACGCCTCTCCCGCCCCTCTCACCCAACCCATCACACCCCTGATGACGCAGCTGACCAACCGCCATGCCAGCGTCCGCCACGCTGCTGCAGGGCTTTACCGTGCTACACCGCACCCCCCAACCGCTAACCCATCACACCCCCTGCACGCCTCCCCGGCCCCCTCAACCGCCGACCCATCCACACCCCCTGCACGCCTCTCCGCCCCCCTCAACCGCCGACCCATCACACCCCCTGCACGCCTCTCTCCCTCATTTGCCGACCCATCACACCCCCTGCACGCCTCTTCGCCCCCCTCAACCGCCAACCCATCACACCCCCTGCACGCCTCTCTGCCCCCCTCGACTGCCAACCCATCACACCCCCTGCACGCCTCTCCGCCCCCCTCAACCGCCGACCCATCACACCTCCTGCACGCCTCCCCGCCCCCCTCAACCGCCAGCCAAAAACAAGAATAAGTGTTGGTAAAGAATAGGGTCTCCACCACCTGCTGGATCAAAGAATGTTGTATTGACAATTTCCCATCACACCCCCTGCAGGCCGTGGAACAGCGGCGGGCGGGCGGGGACCACGGTGCGTGTTGCTTACGCAGACGGCGGGCAGGCCGGCAAGCTCAGCTGCCGCATCTCCCTCTGCCCCTCCTGCGCCTGGACCCTGTGCCCGGGCACAACAGATGGCTTCTCCGACTCGGCAGTCGCTGACGTGGACATTGCCTGCGCAATCTCGGTGGCGGGCCACGAGACGCCATGCTATCTGATGTACCTGGTGGGTGCTGTGCTGCGCTGTGCTATGCTGTGCTGTGCTGTGCTGTGCTGCGCTGTGCTGCGCTGTCTCGGTGGCGGGCCATGAGACGCCCTGCTACCTGATGTACGTGGTGGGTGCGGTGCTGTGCTGCACTGCGCTGCGCTGGGCTGGGCTGCGATGTGCTGCGCTGGGCTGTGCTGCGATGTGCTGCGCTGGGCTATGCTGTGCTGCCTGCGCAATCTCGGTGGCGGGCCACGAGACGCCCTGCTACCTGATGTACCTGGTGGGTGCTGCACTGCGCTGTGCTGTGCTGCGCTGTGCTGTGCTGTCTCGGTGGCGGGCCACGAGACGCCATGCTAAGTGATGTACTTGCTGGGTGCTGCGCTGTGCTGCGCTGTGCTGTGCTGTGCTGTGCTGTGCTGTGCTGTGCCACCGCTCCGAGCAGGGGGGGTGAGAGTGAGTCTAGTGAAGGTCTTTTAGAGTGACTGTGGCGAAGGTCACTCCCACCCATTCAACCATTTGATTGTGAGTGTTTGATTTGTTTCTGTTGTGCGCTGCGGCGCATGTGTGCGCGTTGCAGATGCCCTTCTACCCTTGCTCACGTCTCACCGGCGTCTCCCCTGCAGGACGACACTGACGCGCTCAAGGTGTGGAGCAGCAGCCTGGCAGGCCCCAGCGACCCCGCCGACTCTGTCACGGTGGTGTGGGATGGCTCCGCCGACAGGCAGGAGCACGCGGCAGCATACGACGGCGCCACGCAGCATGGCGGCGGAGAGGGAGGCAGCGCAGCAGAGGGCGGGATTCCACCCAGCAGCAAGCAAGGTACCTGGGGGTGCCTGGGGGTGGCACAGCTTGCAATCCTACAGCTTGCAGCCGCACAGCTTGTGCAATTGCTCGGGGGGGGCTGAGGGTGGCGCAGCGAGCAGCTACTGGGGGTGCCTGTGGAAAGCACAGCTTGCATGCGCTGTGTTGTGTGCCTCCTGCTTGGGGCGGGCACAGCGAGGCGGCGTTTCGAGGCCGGAAGCATCATGCTGTGAAGCAGGAGCGAGACTCTTGGCTGGGCCCTGGCAGGGGAAGTGCGGTGCTGCAGAGGGAGGGATTATGCATCATCATGTGGTGTCATCGTGGGCGGCGGCAGCGGCACCACCCTGCACTTTCCCAGTTCCGTCTCAGCCTGCATACACGGTGGGTGTTGACATCATGCTCAAGGGCTATCTCTCTTTCTTACGTTGTTTGTGGGGCTCTTCACATGTGTGTGTGTGTGTGTGTGTGTGCAGGCACATGGAGCCGCGTGGGCCTGCCCCGCCTCCCGCAGGGCAGCGCATCCTACATCTCAATAGCTCTGGACCCACAGAACACGCTGCTCGTGGCGTATCGAGACGGCAGCGCCGGTGGGAGGGCGGTGGTCATGAGACACCTGCCTGCCGAGGATGCCGGCGGGTGATGCCACCACGGGGCTCTGTTCTTATAATAGAACACCCGGAGTTTTGCTTTTCCATAATGCTGGGATGGCGCATCTGCGGCACACTTTTGTGTTGCTGCGACGCTGTAAATGAATGAATAAATGAATGACGCCCCAGCGGGGTGCGGCGGCGGTGCAGGCAGTGCTCGGCAGATGCCGACAAAAGCAACACTGCTGCGCTGGCTCTACGCTTGCATTCCCCGTGATACATGTTCTCACATGAGTATTGTAACTGCTGTCTTGACCGACCGATGTTGACCGACGTAATCTGAATGGCCCATGTCTGATGTCGCCCAGGCAGCGTAAAAGGTGCGCCACGTGGTGCGCTCCGCTGCGGCCGCCCCGTCCCTGCGGCCATCGCGGTAGGCACCTGGTAGGTAGGCGCCCATCACCTCATCTCACGCACAACAACCGCAATTGAGTTTTGTGCTT
>JTEE01000307.1:108654-138362 GCA_002896455.3 Chlorella sp. ArM0029B | reverse complement strand
TGGCAGCCTTGGCGCTAGGGGCGGGGTGATTGAGCGCACTCAAGGTGGTGGGGCGGGGCGAGGGGCCACGGGCGGGGCGGGTGCAGGAGCGCTGTATCGGAAGGTGCGCTGTATCGGAAGGTGGCTGATATGTCGGTGGGGCCTGGGTAGTTGCACGGCGGCACTGTTGGGAGGATGGCGTTTGATTGCTGGCCCAGCCCACTTCTCTGCTTCTCTGGCTCGGCCTACGTGTCTGCTCCCTGCAAAGCCAAGAAGTGCAGCAGCTGTTCAACACCTTTAGCCGCTTTTCGACTGCCTTGATTTGAATTGCAGGCCCAGCCACGCCCTCTACTGTGCAGCGCGAAGCCCCAGCAGCTGTGCAAAGACAGAAGCTCAAGTGTTGCAATGCCTTCCCTTTCTCGCAGGCCCAGCCACGCCCTCTACTGAACTGCTTACAAAGCCGCCCTGCCCTGCCCAGCACGCTGCGCGAAAAAGTGACGCTCTCTTTAAACTCAACCCCTCCCCCCTTCACCTTTCTTGCAGGCCCAGCCACGCCCTCTACTTTGCGGCCTATGAAGCCGCCAAGCAGCTGTACGGGGGCAACCGGGAGGGGCACCAGCCTCTGGCGCATGCCGCAGCAGGTGCGTGCTTGGATCATCAAATTGTATCTGAAGTTGTGAGGGCGCAAACACACGTTTCGGGGGATTGTGCTGTGCCAGCTGTCACATGCTGTGGTCGCATGCTGTGGTCGGTCCGGCTGGCCCCTTCGCACCGCAGTCCCCGCGCTGGGCATGAGACGCCTGGGTGGGTGGCCCCCCATCTCCCTTCCTGGGTGCCCCCCCATGCTCCCGCCGTGTGAGCAACAGCGGCAATAACCACAAAGCAGCGGCCGCGCTGAGGGCAGCAGCAGCAGCGGGGGAGGTCAGAGCCGGCAGCAGTGACGCCAGCTGTCAATTGCTGTGGTCGCATGCTGTGGCCGGTCCAGTGCTGCTGGCGGGCGCCAGGGAGGTCGGAGCGGTGGTGTGTGTGTCGCACCCACAACCACCACCCAGCCGTCTATCACTATGAGCTGCCCTGCTCCCTGCCCCCCGCCCCCTGCCACCTTAATGCCCTCGGGATCCCTGATCATTATCACCGCACGCCTGCCCTCCAATCTTTGCACGCCTGCCTCCCGAAACCTGTGCACCTCCGGAAAGCTGCGCGCCTGCCTCTTGGAAACCTTCTCCCGGCCTCCTTCCTCCTGCCTGCCCGCCGTGCAGGTGCCACGGCCACCATTGTGAACGATGGCTGCATGAACCCGTGGGATGTGATGAAGCAGCGCATGCAGGTGCGGGGGTTATAGTGCCACCTGGCAGGCGGGGCGGGTGGGCAGGGACATGCAGGGATGTGTGCTGAAGCAGCACATGCAGGTGGGCGGGTTGTCATCATTGCAGGAGCAGCACACCCAGTGCAAGGGCCACTTGCCGTCTTTCCCAATGCTCCATTCCCTCTGTTTCACTCCCTTTTCTTGCAGGTGCGGCACTCCCCCTACAAGAGACTGCTGTCGTTTTCTCTCAACTGTCTCATGTGTGTGACAGTTGAAGCTTTTCGCGTGTGTATCATTTGCAGGTGCGGCACTCCCCCTACAAGAACTTGCTGGACTGCGCGACCCAGACGTGGCGGCAGGAAGGGCTGGCGGCTTTCTACAAGTCCTACTGGACCACGGTGAGTCTTGTTGTTATATGAAGGTGCTTGCGTGTTGGTTGCAAAAGAGGGGGAAAAGGCGGCAGGAGGGGCCGGCGGCTTTCTACTAATCCTATTGGACCACGGTGGGTCTTTTGTAGATGTGTGTGTTTGCGTGTTGTTTGCAAAAGAGGGGGAGAGGCGGCAGAGGAGCTGGCAGCTTTCTACAAATCCCACTGGACCACGGTCAGTGTTGTTGTTATATGCACAAGGCAGGGGAAGCGGTTGATCCCGCCCCCTAATCGTGTTGGTGCGGGACAGGTGGGAAAAGAGGGGGAGGGGCGGCAGGAGGGGCTGGCGACGGTCAACAACTCATACTGGACCACGCTGGGTCTAGTTGTTGACGAATTTGTTCGCGTGTCGGAAAGAGGGGGAGGGCTGTGCAGGAAGGGAGCTTCTCCCATACCTGCACCCCCACCCCCGAACACTCCCTCCCCCTCCCCCCTATTTTGCAGCCAGCCCAAAATCAAACCTCCTCTGTTCCGCTCTCAATCCCTTTGCCTCTTCCCTGACCCTCCCCTGCACCCTTCCCCCTCCCCTCCCGGCCCCTCTGCATGTGTTCCGTGCCCTCAAGCCGCTCCTCCGTTTCGCTTTCATTCACTCTGTCTGCCCTGACCCTCCCCTGCACCCCCTCCCCCTCCCCTCCCGGCCCCTCTACATGTGTTGTGCAGCTGGTCATGAACGTTCCCTACACAGCCATGCACTTTGCTGTCTATGAGAGTGCCAAGAAGTACATGGTGGGAGGCGGAGGGGCAGCAGCAGCAGCAGGCACAGCAGGCGCAACAGGCGAGGCGGGGGCCGGCGAGCAGCAAGAGCGGGCGCTGTTGCCGTCTGGCGCGGGGCCGCTGCTGACAGCAGCGGCAGCGCAGGCGGGGGCGGCAGTGTCTGCAGTGACAGGGGCAGCAGCGGCAGCGGCGGAGGAGGAGGAGGAGGAGGAGGAGGGGCTGCATGTGCAGCTGCTGGCGGGCGGCGTGGCGGGAGGGCTAGCAGCGGCGGCCACCACACCTCTAGATGTGGTCAAGACGCGGCTGCAGCTGGAGGGGCTGGGCTCTGCCACACGATACAACACCTCCAGCGTGGTGAGGCGGCAAGTTCTAGCATGCAGGCAGCAGGGAGGGGGCTTGGGACAGGGTTTGCGCGGCTGGGGGCAAGTTTTTGCAGGCAGCAGAGGGTGGGGCGAGGGGGCTGGTGAGCGGGGCTGGCCAACGGGTGGCATTTAGGGATGGGCAGGCAGTTTAAGGGTTTGTGGCTGGGCTTCAGCTGGAAGGGCTGGGCTCTGCAACACGGTACAACACCTCTAGCGTGGTGAGGCGGCGCAGGGATGGAGGCTGGGAGATGAGGTGCTGGGCGGGCGGCTTGGGACAGTTCTGGCTGGGCGGCTATCTGGGTGGCGTCTGGTGGGGGTCCTGCCTGGCTGGGCTGCTATGGGTGGCGTCTGGTGGGGGTCCTGCCCCAGCCGCACATGCCTGCTCCGCTGCCCGCCTGCTCCCTTGCCTGCCGCACGCTTCCTGCGTCAAGTGAGTGTCTGCCTTGCTTGCTGCCTATGCTCTGTTGTCCCATCTCCCATCTTGCCTCTGAGAAGGCTGCCCTCAGATGCCCGTGCCTCGCCTTCATTTGCTTTTTTCTTTTATTTTAGGGTCGCAGAAACCCTAAACGCTGGACCCCTAATCCCTCCCTGTACCGCCCGGCATCGCTTGCCGCCCATGCTCCGCCCTCTCTTCCCCCCCTTGCCTCCCTACCGTCACCGCCCCTCGCCCCGTGGTTACTGCCCCTCACCTCCTTCTGTCGCCGGTCTCCCCCCTCTGCCTCTGTGAAGGAATGTTGCCCTCGTTTGCCCGCGCCTCACCCTCCCTCCCTCCCTCCCTGTTCTGCCCCTGCCCCTCCCCTCTCAGATCCCGGTGCTCCGACGCATCATGCAAGAGGAAGGGGCCGCCGCGCTCTGGCGGGGCTGGCAGCCACGCGTGCTCTTCAACGCACCCTCAGGTGCGGGCTGGGCGAAACACAACAGGAAGAGGGTCCGGCTCTGCTGTACAGGCACCTTTTACGGCCTGCTCGCTGCACGCACTGCTGGTTTTGCCGGGGGGCAGGGAAAGGTGGCAGCTTGGCAAAACGGAAGAGGGGCAGAGGGGCCGGCAGCATAGGCACCTCTCGCGGCCTGCTCGCTGCACGCACTGCTGCATTGCTGGGACAATTCCCTGGAAGGTGCCGGGCCAGCAGCCCTCCCTCGGGCCTGTCCCAAACCGACGGAACGCCCTACCTGGTTTTTGCCCGCCGTGACACCCACCCACCCATCTGCCCTGACGCCCTGCCTGCCATACCATGCCGCCCACCCGCTCCGCCCGCCCTGCCTGTNGCTGTGCAGCCGCCATCTGCTGGGGAATTTACGAGACGTGCAAGAAGCTGTTGGCTCCCTGAGGGGGCTGCTGCCGCTCGTTCAAGTGCTGCTGCCGCACCTAAGGGGGGCTGCCGCCGCTCTCTTAAGAGGGGTCTGCCGCCGCTCTGTTAGAGGTTGCTGCCGCCATCCAGGGCTGCGTGCGCCGAGCCCTCCAACTCCCATCCTCCGGGGCCTCGTGTCTGCAAAGGGCCTGGCGGGGGCGCCCAGCAGCCCCAGGGCAAAGTGTGCGTCAAGCCTGACGCGGGCGCCCAGCACCCCCGGGGCAGCGTTTCTGCAACGGTGCTGGCGACGCAAGTGGCTTGCTGCCACCCTGTGGGCGCCCAGCCCTCCCAGCATCTTCCTTCGCCTTAGGCAGAATTTTCTGCCCAGGTGCTGCCACCCTGTCAGGCCTGCTGCGGCCACCCGGGGCTGCTGCCGCCAAAGGCCTCCCTTGCAAATGCTTGCCTGCCTTCAAAGGGTTGTGGCACACCAGAAAGCTCGCTCCCCTCAGTGTTCACTCACTGCTCGCCTATTGCAACGGGCACGTGCCCAGCCTATGCACCCACCCCTTGATCCAATCCCTAAACCCAATCAATCGCTGGCCTGCTGTGCTCAGTGCCGCCGGGACCGTGCCTCCTCATCTTCTCACCCCTGCCCGCTCACCTCCCCTTGTGCCGCCGGGACCGTGCCTCCTCATCTTCCCCACCCCTGCCCACTCACCTCCCCTTGTCGTCTTGGGCTCCACCGCTCGCCTCCCGCTGTGCCGGCTTCCTGTGCCCACAACAGAACCGAGTTCGGAAGAGCTGTACGTCTTGTGTTGCTTTGCTTCCCTTCTGCCTCCAGCCTCGTGCTTCCCTTTGCTGCTGTCCCCTCTGCTTCTCCGGTGATTCCGTCCCTCCGTCCCGCACACCCCCTGCACTCCCAATCTGCACTCCTGCCCCACCCCACTGCGCATTCTTTTCCCTCCCCCCGCGCCCCCCGCACCCCCTTACACTGGCTTCGTGCCAAGTGTGCCCCGGCCTTCAAAGGCATATGCCCCCAGCAAAGCCTCCCGTCGGCAGATCCTTTCTGAACCCTCATTTTGTGTTGCAGCCCACCCAAGCCAGGCATGTTGTTACACGCTTGCTGAAAGGCGCTCGACTGGAGCGAGGGGGTATTACGCCAGGGGTCGAAAGAGAGAGAGGACACAAGTGCTGCCAAGGCACAACCAGGGTGTATGGCATCAGGGCATCAGTGCGGCGACTGCTGTGGGTGGCGGTGCCTGCCCGAGGCACCTGCTGGCGCTCCTAAACCATTTCTGCAAGGTCAGTCAAGGTCACGCCAGGCTGTCCAAGGTCGGTCAAGGTCAGCCAGGCTGTCCAAGGTCAGTCAAGGTCACGCCAGGCTGTCTCTCCGTTCGTCAGTGTCGTGATTGCCTGCAGTGCGTGTCAGTGCCGCGCTCCTGCCAGCGCCTGCTGCACCAGCTGCGCGGCATCGGCGGCGCAGCCCCAGGCCAGCGTCAGCCCTGCGCCGCCGTGCCTGCGGGAAGAAGAAGAGCAAGGAGAGATGAAGAAGCATACAGCACGAGCCCGAGGACATGGGGTTGTGGAAGCCGCCGTGCCTGCGGCGGGCCAGGGACGGAGTGCTCACATGCACACACACACACACACACACACAGGTGCGGCCGTCAGAGTGACACAGCATGGCGGGGCCGCAGAAGCAAGGAGGCAGCTCATACTACGGCGGCAGCAGGTACAGGAGCAGGAGCAGGGGCAGAGTGCACACACGCTATGTGTTAGCGCAGCCTGCATGCATGGCGAGAGCCAGGCGGGGGGCGCGTGAAGTGGCAGCAACGGAAGGCGCAGGCAGTGAGGCGTGGGGCAAGGGCACGGGCAGGAGTGCAAGGTGGCGTTGTTGGTGATGATGCTGCACAGCATGGGGATGCATCGCACAGCCAGCTGCCAGGTGCCCAACGGAAGCTCTTGCACCCGACCGGGAAGCTCTTGCACCTCGGCAGGGAAGCTCTTGCACCTCGGCAGGGAAGGCCCACCAATACTGCCACCAATACTGCCACCAATACTGCCACCAATACCGCCACCAATACTGCCACCAATACTGCCACCAATACTGCCACCAATACCGCCACCAATACTGCCACCAATACTGCCACCAATACCGCCACCAATACCGCCACCAATACTGCCACCAATACTGCTCATTGCTCACCCGTAATTGTGCACCACTGGCATGCTGCTCCTGCTGCTGCTGCCGCCGCTGCTGCCCCTATTGCTGCCGCCGCCACCGCCGCCTTGCTGCTGCTGCCGCTGCTGAGGCGGGGGCGGGGGAGATGGCACATCTTGCTGCTGCTGCTGCTGCTGCTGCTGCTGCAGGGGCAGGGGTGGTGGCCTCTCTTGCTGCTGCTGCTGCTGCTGCTGGTCCAAGGCAAGCGGTACCTGCGGTGGCGGCTGGCTGAGAGGCAGCTCTTCTAGCTCGAGCCGCACCGCGGGCCGGCCCGGGCGCAGACCCACCTGCCAGGCGGGAGGGCAGCAGGGAGGGAGGCGGGCAGGCAGGCAAGCATGTGTTGCATGATTGGCAGGGAGGAACACAGAGGCGGGCAGGCAGGCAGGCAGGCATGTGTTTCAGTACTGGCATGGGGAACGGGGCATTCGAGATCAGGTGGCAGGCACAGCAGGCACAGCATGCTTCCATGCCACCCTCCCGTGTGCATACATGTCGTCCCAGCTACACAGCTGTCATATCCCGTGGGATCCAACCATCCTCTGTGCCAATAAGCTCAGCCAGTGGGCAAGCTTCCGCATCCCATCCCCACGCCGCCACACCGCCAGCCAGCTCACCAACTCATTCATGCAGTAAGTCAGTCTACAGTGCTGAAGCAACACAAAAGTGTGCCTGCCGCTCGGTCGCCAGTTCTGCCCGCCAGCTCACCCACTCACTCATTCATTCATTCATTCACACAGTCATTCATTCGTGCACTCACTTTACAGCGCTGTAGCAACACAAAAGTGTGCCCGCCAGCTCACCCACTCCTCGACCACCTCTGCCCGCCAGCTCACCCATTCGGACACCACCTCTGCCGCTGCCAGGCTGGGCAGCACCCGGCAGGCGTTCCAGAATGCCCTGCCGGTCGACCTCTCGGGGCGTCGTGTCGCTGTCGCCCCTCTGCACCGTGCCTCCCAAAACCACGGTATCTGCAGCTTGGGAGCAGGGGAGGATTGATTGCCTACTTGCCCCGGTATCTGCAGGGTGTCTGCAGCCGTGCTTGCGAGGCCAGGGGCAGAACAGCTCGTAGTTGCTAGGTCTCTGCAGGCTGGAGGGTGAGGGAGGATGGATTGCCCATTTGCTCAGGTGTGTGTGCAGGAATGCTTGTGAGCTAGGGGAGGGTTGCCCACTGGCTGGGCATCTGCAGGCTGGCAGGCAGGCAGGCAGGCGACGACGAGGGGCCATAGAGGAGTGGCACGCAGGCAGTCAGCCTGCACGGCGGTGGCCCGAGGCCTGCCAAAGCCAACTGAGCTGGCAGGCAGGCAAGCATGCAGGGACACAGGCGAACTCGACACACGCTGTGGTCATGCCCCGCAGGCCCATTTGCATGTCCTTGCGCCGCCATCAGGCGCCATGTCACGCCACCCTGGCACCACCAGGCGCCATGCCGCGCCACCTCATGCACCATCAGGCGCCATGTCATGCCACCCTAGCAGCAGGGGTGCAGGGAGTTGAGCAGGCTCCCAACACTTTAGACCGCCCCGCCCACCTAGGTTGGGTATGATCTGCAGGGCAGGGCAGGGGCGGCGGCAGGCAGCAACTGCTCAACCAGTACTGCAAACCGCAGATAAAAAGAGTGAAAAATGCAACCTGCGTTTTGTGAGGGTGTCAAGGCGGCCTGGACAGAGGGTGGGAATGAGTTGGAGGTCCCAGGAGCGGGCTGTCCCGCTCATCCATCCATCGAGCCGGCGGGACAGGCACACCACAGGATCGACGGGCGCATGTCCCGCTGAGCGCGCGTCACCCGCCTTCTGCGGCAAGTGCCAGCATCCCGCCCATCCCCAGCCGTGTGATCAAGCCCCGGCTCACGTAGCAGTCGCCGTCGGGGCACTGGCTGTTGGTGTAGTGGCGAATCTGCAGGCAGGCAGGCAGGCAGGCTGGCAGGCAGGCTGGTCAGCGGCCAAGGAGCGCAGTGTGTTTAAGTCGAAGCTCGCTCGTCAGAAGGCAGGGTTTGTCCACACGTTTTGTCTTGCGATTCACATTTACTCCCGGCTGTGTGCCGCACCGGGAACCGTCGCCTCTGCTGAGACAATACGGTGTAGCAGGGTAGAAATACAGTACAATGTATGTCATGCATACGGAAGGAAGGAAGGAAGGCAAGGTGGTCGAGCGTTTGGCCGACATCTTGGAAGGGCGGCAGCGCATGTGTGCAGCAGCATTATTCACAGCCCCAGCCAGCAGCCAGCAGTGCATGGAACAGAGTGCTGCATGGTGTTTTCCGCCAACGGTACAGCAGTACTGAACTGACATCGTATCGAACCCAGCAGTGCCTGCTGGAGGCCACGCACCCAGGGCGCCCGCACACGCAGCACGTGGCCGCGCACGGGGTACAGGCTTTCGTCCCCGAAAAGCTCCCGGGCTCCCAGGCCTGTATGGGGCACGGGCGGTTGCGATTGGAGGCTCTCGGTTGGATGGAGAGGGATGAGGGGGGAGGGGGGAGGTGAGGTGAACCAGCTGCCTCTTGCCATGTCTCGCCCACGCGGATGGTCCGGCCCAATAAACAAACAGGATGCGCCTGCGCAGTTGAGCACCACCACGGCATGCCCTGCCAGCTCAGCCAGAGATTCCACACGCTCGGCCAGCCCTCACACACAAGCACACACAATGCCGCACGCTGAGTAGGGCGCAAATTACCTGCGCAGTTGACCACCACGTCGTGCCCTGCCAGCTCAGCCAGCGATTCCACCCGCCTGGCCACCACTTGCACGCCCGCATCTGCTAGCTGCTTGGCCAGCCAGGCCAGATAGAACCGCCCCTCACTGCGTGTGTGTGTGGAGGGGAGGAGGCATGGCGTGTGCGTGTATGTGCACGGCAGAGGGGTGGGAGGTGGGGGCTGACGGCCAAAGGATGACGGTCCAAGGCTGGCATGCAGGCGGGCGCAGCGGGCGGGCGGGCATGCTGTCTGAGGCAGGAGGCAGGCAGGCGCACCAGCATGTAGC
Source organism: Chlorella sp. ArM0029B (assembly GCA_002896455.3). Lineage (NCBI taxonomy): Eukaryota > Viridiplantae > Chlorophyta > Trebouxiophyceae > Chlorellales > Chlorellaceae > Chlorella > Chlorella sp. ArM0029B. The sequence continues at coordinate 129,089 of JTEE01000307.1, read as the reverse complement.
ACACACAGGAACAGCAAAACCCAACCCACTGAAGAAGAGGAATTCGCTCATTCCATCACGTCGTGATTGCAGTGCCGGACCAGCCGTGGGCGTGCGTGTGTGCCCTCCGCCAGCTCACCTCACTGCCTAATATAACCCTTCCGATGCCTATCGACTGCCCCTCCCTGCACTCACGTGATGATCGTGGTGTAGAACCAGCCGTGCCTGTGTGTGCCCTCGCAATCGTACGCTGCCAGCTCAGCGGCGCTGAGGTGGCGGAAGCCGGGCACAATGGAGGCCCAGTCGGGGTCGGGCACACGCTCGGTGAACAGCTGGTAGGCAGAGGTCAGGATGGTGCCTGGGGGTGGGAGGGGCAGGGGTAGGGGCAGGGGCAGGGGCAGGGGCAGGGGCAGCGGGGGGGAGCAGGTAAGCAAATGTGGGCTGGTGCGGGCAGGAGGTGGGCAGGGGCAGGGGCAGGGTAAGGAGCAGTTAAGCAGAGGTGGTCTGGTGCGGGCAGGGTGCGGGCAGGGGCAGGGGAGGGAGCAGGGAGGCAGAGGTGGGCGTGGCTCCTGCAAAAAGTGTTGCAAGGAGGCAGCATGGGTGCCGGCACCCGCTCGCTGAACGGCTGTTGGGCAGAGGTGGGCATGGGTGCCTGGGGGTGGCGGGGCAGGGGCAGGGGCAGCGGGGGGGAGCAGGTAAGCAAATGTGGGCTGGTGCGGGCAGGAGGTGGGCAGGGGCAGGGGAGGGAGCAGGGAGGCAGAGGTGGTCACGGCGCCTGCAAATAGTGCTGCAAGGAGGCGGCATGGGTGCCGGCACCCGCTCGCTGAACAGCTGTTAGCCACCCACCAGAGGTGGGCACGGTGAGGGGCAGGGGCAGGGGCAAGGTAAGGAGCAGGTAAGCAGAGGTGGGCTGGTGCTGGCATGGGGTGGGCAGGGGCAGGGGAGGGAGCAGGGAGGCAGAGGTGGGCATGGCGCCTGCAAAAAGTGTTGAAGGGGGCAGCATGGGTGCCGGCACCCGCTCACTGAACGGCTGTTGGGCAGAGGTGGGCATGTTGCCTGGGGGTGGCGGGGCAGGGGCAGGGGCAGCGTGGGGGAGCAGGGAGGCAGGGGCGGGGATAGCGTCTGCAGGTGGTGCTAAGAGGAGGCAGCACGCTGGTGCCCACGGATGGGGGAAAACTACTGAGGAAGTGCCGGGTGAAGAGGTGAGTAATTAGAAATTGGACACAGGCAGAGACGATGACGGTGCCTGGGGGTGGGAGGAGAGGAGGGAGTGGAGGGAGGGAGGATGGGTGGGAGGGCAGCACTAGCAAATTGCTGGTAGGGGGAGGTGAGAGTGGTGCCTGCAGGTAGCAAGTGGGGAGCCAGTGCAGGGGAGGGTGGATGGGTGGGAGGCAGCGGTAGTACATTCAGCTGATTGGCGGAGGTGGCCTGCAGGGGATGGGGCATGTGGAGGGCGGGAGGAGGGGAAGGGAGGGCACGCCGTATGTATGGTCATCACATGCTGACGGATGTGGGGTGGATGGAGAGGCATGGGACAGGGCGCCATATAAGGGTCGAAGCGAGGGGGGCAGGTGGGGCACAGGCTGAACGCACGCACGCAGACATGCACGCTGAGCGGCGCTCTTGCCAGCCAGCAAGCAAGCCAGCAGGCGGTCTGTCTCCCATGCAGCCACTCCAAAACGCAGCCTGCAAGCGGCCGCGGCTGCCGCCGCAGCCGCGGTGTGCTCTGCAAGCCATCCTTGCTTCCTTCCTGCGACACAGTGTACTCTCACTCAACAGGCATGACGGTTCTTGGTGCGGCACACCCGAGAATGAATAAGAGCCGCAAGACAAGACGTGTGTGGGATAGAAGACCGCCTCTGGGTGGTCGGGTCCCTGGCTTTTGGGATCGCCTCTGCCAGCCCTGCTTGAACTTGCCTGCCGCGGGAGCCTCTGGCGATTGGTAGAGTGCCATGTAGTGGTCAAACGTCTCCTTGCCCCACCGGTTGACCAGATCCGGAGGAGTGCCGCCCTGCCAGGGACAGCGAGCCGTGGGCAGGGCAGGCTGGGCGGCACAGGTGGTGCTGCATGAAGCCAGCTAGCCTGGAGATTTTCATCTGACATCGACTGGCAGGAACACAGCTCGCCGCATGGCACGTTGAGCCAAGCTAGACGCTTAAATAGGGGCCAGCCAGGCCTTACTCTTGCACACAAGAGGGCACGTACCAGCGTGAAGGGTTTCCAGAGGCCGCCGGCGCCAAAGGATGTCGTGTCGGCATCAAACCGATCGGCCACCACTGTAACTGCCATGCCGGGCAGAGCCTGCTTAATGCGCAGCGCGGACGTCAAACCGATGACGCCAGCGCCCACCACGCAGACGCTGCCACAGAAGCCAGCAGCAGACTCGCCGGCGGCAGCAGCGGCGGCGGTGGCGGAGGCGGCACGAGAATGGCAGTGGGCGGCCCCAGTCTGGCGGTAGACCCGTCGCGGCGTTCGTTTCAGGTGGGTTGCATCGCTGCGGACGCGCTGGGATGCTGGCAGCCGACTCAGATGCGGCGGGGGTGCAAGGCGAAAGTTGCCGCGCAGGCCCTGGCAGGACACCCAGGCTGTTGCGGGCATTTCAGGTCAGGTTCAGGTTGTTTGGTACGACGTGATCGCCGTTATTAAAGTTGACGCACCAACAGCACCCACCAGCTCCAGGCGGGCGGGCAGCGGGGCGGGTGGCATCATGGGTGGCTCATTATTGGCGACTCAGCTGCTAAGACGTGGGTCACCTCAATGCTCTTGCGCAGTTGTGTTGAAACCAGTCTTGCTGCTTGTTCCCCAACCAGGGCAGTGATCACTGCCATTCCCTCGCCCACCATGCCTGCCGACCATGCCAACGACCACAATGCACAATTCGCATTAGAGTGACTGCTGGCAGCTGCAACTGCCAGCACAGTACGTGCACATCTGCCCTCATCATATCCTTCTGCAGTTGCACCCAGCATGGGTGCACGGCGGGCACACCTCCCTCGCACATACTGGTGACATGGACTCGTGACTGGTGACAAACTGGTGACGCAGACTCGTGACCATGCCCGCTTGCCTGCCCATGCTTTGGCACGTTCAAGGCCAGTTACAAGCGGGAGTAAGTGGAGAAGTAGGATGAGGAGCAGGGCAGAGGGAGATGGCGGGACGAAGTCAGCACGCCGGCGGCGCGGGACAGGCGGATGGAGTGTGGAATGCCGGAGCCAGGTGCGGCCAAGGCGATGCACCAAGTGGCGAAAGTGGCGGGCCGTGCCATCAGGCATTTAGTCACTTACGAAACATGGATCAGGCGGTGCCTAGAGCATCCATGCGAAGCTGTTGCACGTGACGGCGCGTCCGGGGGCACCTGGCGGGTGGGGGCCGCCCCGCCAGCGGGGCGGCTGCCACCTTGAAAACGTCCCGGCGCCCTGCGAATGCGCGTCGTGAGCGACAGTGTGCTTCGGATCGTCAGCAAGACCGGCTAGCTCAGTGTTCCCGCCATTTCTAACTTCCCGCCTGCCCGCGCAAACAGCGATGTTCGGCAGCCTGCCCGACGACGTCCTTGCGACGGTGTTCTCGCACCTCCCCCTGGCTGAGCGGTGCGCTTCCCTGCCGACGTCTCTGCCGCCACTGCCCACCGCCCGCCCGCCAACCTGCATCGCCGCAGCTATTCGCCACTACTCCCCGTTCTGCCCCTGCCTGCTTCCCGTCATCCACCCAACACAAGCATCTCCGACCACTACTCTGCTTGTGTGCAGGCACAGGGCCGCCCCGCTGGTGTGCCGGCGCTGGCGGCAGCTGCTCAACTCCTCGCCGACGTTGTTGCACACTTTGAGCGTCATGCTGCGCGGTGATGCTCCCACTGTGGCCAGCAGGCTAGAGACATTCTGCGCCTGGCTGCTGGCGCATGCAGCCACGCACATCCGGAAGCTGGAGCTGACTCTGTGGCCAGTGCTTGGTTTTGGGGAGGACGCGCGCATTACGGCCGCGGCTGCGACCCTGCTTGCTGGATGCGGCATGGCAGGGGGGCTCACGACAGTGGCGCTAAGAAACCTGCCGTGCTGCCTCGGCATGTGGGCAAGCGGGCTGCGCACGGTGCGGCAGCTGGATTTCAACAACTCCTACAGGCACCTGACGTGGGGTCCCCTGCCCGGGGCCTTGCCGGTCATAGAGGAGCTGGCGCTTGGTGGGGCGCCGCTGAGCGTGATGCCCTCCGCCCACCTGCCGCCCTCATTGACCAAGCTGGAGCTAGATGCGCTAGACGACGCCTATCTGCCGCCCCAGGTGGGTCCCCAACTTGCCTTCTTCTTCTGAACTTGCATTGCATGTCCACACAGCAATGTTAGTCGCGGGGGCGCTTGTTCTTATTGCGCGTCATCTATTGATGATCTACCTGCGCCTTGCATGGCATGACTATCTCTCTGAACGTCCCATTGTTTGCTTGGCATGCCCCACCCTCTGGGTTCAGCTTCTCACACCACCCTGCCCCGCGTTCGCTCCTCCTCCTGCCTGCAGGTGTCCCGCCTCACCCGCCTGCACACCCTGCGCATTGAGCACGCGCACTGCACCAGCAACGGCTACGCTGCCCTCGCCCGTCTGCCCAGCCTGCGCCGCCTGGCCATGCGGAACTGCGACTTCCTCCCCGCCTGCCTCTCGCTGCTGACCGGGCTGGAGGCTTTGGTGTTAGATGACCACGACTATGTTCTGGTGGAGGCCGGGGAGGAGCAGGATGCGGCTCAGCTTGTGGCGGCGGCGCTGCCGCAGCTGTCACACCTCACCTACCTGGTTCTTGATGCCATGCCAGGCGCAGAGGAACCGCCCATGGAGCTGACGACTCTGTGCCGGCTGCACACATTCATGTGGGTGGAGCCAGCCTGTGCAGCGGTGTGCCTGCCGCGAGGTCAGTGGCTGTCCAGCGTGCAGCACCTGTGCGCCAATGTGGCGACGGTGGCAGCCAGCGCGCCAGCCCTGGCTGCGGCCACGCGCCTCGAGTTCCTGGGCATGCCGTCCGCCCACTCGGGAGTTGACGGCAATGTATTGAGCCGCGCTTTGGATGCCGTGCTGCTGCTGCCAGCGCTGCGCCATGTGCTGGTGGGCGGCACGGCGGCACTGTTTGGCGGCGCTGTGCAGTGCCTCGTGGGCGCCCAGCGGCAGCGGCCAGCTGTGCATTTTGAATGCGTCAGGCTAAAGCATGGGGAAGCTGAATGGAATGATTTCATGGCACGCTGTGGGTTCACACCACCCATGACCCCCCTGTGCTCCCCCCGGGGCCCCCTGTGATTGCCAATGCGTGGGCAGGCAAGCTTGCTTCATCATAAAGTGTAAAGTACTAACACGCAGTGTGAGGCAGGTGTCCAACAGGCTGAGCTGGGTTGGGGGCCGTGTGCTGCCGGGCGGTAAGGGGCAGCAATGCACGCTCCCGGCTTTCCCTTCGCCCGTGGCCCGCTTGCTTCCACAGGGTTGCATGTATCCTACGTGCGCGGAGTACTGCAGAGCGTGTGGTAGTTTGAACGCAAAGGTCAGGTACGGTGAGAGAAGATCAATCAGGATGTCAGATTGGTGCCGGTGGTTGAGCATTGTGCAAATTGTAGCGGACACTCTTGAGTGTGGACAGAAGGGGAATGGGGCTTTTCGGAGGTCTCCTGGTCTGCATGCTTCAGGCAATCAAGCACTCAAGATCACAGACACCGGTGTTTGAGGCCCCCACCTGAAGCTGTTGCACATGACGAGCACAGCGGCGGAGGGCTGCCCAATGTCCGGCCGCTCGCCGGTCTGCCGCCAGCGGGGCGGCCGCCAGGGAGCAGCGGTGCGCCTGCGCATTGCGAGCGGCACTGACGGCACGGCGTGTTTGTGATCATAATTGAGACGGTGTTGCTCTGTGATCCCGCCAATCAAGCTTAAAGCCGCCTGCCTTGTCATTGCCCGCGCAAACAGCGATGATCGGCAGCACAGCGATGATCGGCTCCCTGCCCGACGACGTCCTTGCGACGGTGTTCTCGCACCTCCCCCTGGCTGAGCGGTGCGCCTCCCTGCCGCCGTCTCTGCCGCCACTGCCCACCGCCCAACGTGCACCGCCGCCGCCATTTTCTCCCCGTCCTGCCCCTGCCTGCTTCCCGTCATCCATCCTACACAAGCATCTCCGACCACCATCCTGCTTGTGTGCAGGCACAAAGCCGCCCCGCTGGTGTGTCGACGCTGGCGGCAGCTGCTCAACTCCTCGCCGGCGCTGTTGCACACCCTGAGCATTTGCTTTGACGGCGACACCGACACGTTGGCCAGCAGGCTAGAGGCATTCTGCGGCTGGCTGCTGGCGCACGCAGCGGCTCATGTTGGGCAGCTGGAGCTGGGTGTGTGTCCGGTTACGCATGATCCTCAGAGTGCTGAGGAGGAGGCACGCATTACGGCCGCGGCTGCCACCCTGCTTGCGGGGTGCGGCATGGCAGGGGGGCTCACGACGGTGACGCTGTTAGGCCTGCCGAGCTGCCGCTGCACTTGGGCAAGCGGGCTGCGCACGGTGCGGCAGCTGAGCGTCAACGGCCTCGGGAATCTTCTGTTGTGGGCACCCTTGAAGGGTGCGCTGCCGGCCTTGGAGCAGCTGGCGCTTGTTGGGGCGCCGCTGAGCATGCTGCCCTCCGCCCACCTGCCGCCGCTTCATTGACCAAGCTGGAGCTAGAACGGCTGGACGTTGGCGGCCTGCCGCCCCAGGTGGGTCCTTAACCCTTCCTTTTTTAAGCAGCAGGCTCTGCATATGCCGGCAGCGCATGCGTGGGCAGGCAGTGTGGCGCCAGCGTATGCAGGCGGTGCATGCAAGTGCATGCTCCAACAACATCGATGATATCACTAAATGTGTGCTTCCTTGTTCCTTGTTCCGCACGAAGTGGTCTATTTGCGCCTGCATGGCCGCACCATTAACCTGTCTGCGCTTGCATGGCCTGCTTTTCTTCGGGACATCTCCGTGTCAACCTGGCATGGCCCACCTACGGCTGTGCTTTGCACACACACACTTGCCGTGTTTTTCTCTCTTCCTCCTGGCAGGTGTCCCGCCTCACCCACCTGCACAGCCTGCGAATCTCGCAGCCTGCGAATCTCGCAGGCGGACTGTCCCAGCAGCGGCTACGTCGCCCTCGCCAGCCTGCCCCGCCTGCGTCGCCTGGCATTGCGGAACTGCGCCTTCCTCCCCGCCTGCCTGTCGCTGCTGACCGGGCTGGAGGCTTTGGTGCTCGATGATGACGAATATTATTATCACGTCGGGGAGCAGCAGGGTGCGGCTCAGCACGTGGCGGCGGCGCTGCCGCGGCTGTCGCACCTCACCTACCTGGTTTTGGATGCCATGCCAGGCGCAGAGGAACTGCCCATGGAGCTGACGACCCTTCGCCGGCTGCACACATTTATGTGGCTGGAGCACGAGGGGGGGCGGCTGCCCCGGGGGCAGTGGCTGTCCAGCGTGCGCCGCCTTGTGGCCATGGGGAAGACGTTTGCAGACAGCGCGCCAGCCCTGGTTGCGGCCACGCGCCTCGAGTTCCTGGGCATGCTGGCCGCCCACCCAAGGGATGCAGGCGACGTCACCGTGATGAGCCGCGCATTAGATGCTGTGCTGTCGCTGCCTGCGCTGCGCCATGTCTTGCTGGGCGGCACGGCCGCAATGTTTGGCGGCGCTGTGCAGTGCCTTTTGGGCGCCCAGCGGCAGCGGCCATCGGTGCATTTTGAGTGCCACAGTGCGTCGAGATAAGTGATGTTGTTTCTGATTGGGAAATCGCTTTCGAAGAAGTGTTGACACGCTGTGGGTATGACCCAAGCTCCCTCGAGTAACTGCCATGTGATGTGTGTGCAGGCAACCTTGCTTCGTCACAAGTGTAAACCACCAACACTCGATTTGAGGGAGGTGCAACAGATTGGCCAGGCCAACACGCTGAGCTGTGCAGTGGGGTGCTTGAAGGTCGGGTAAGGGGCAGCTGTGCACGTACTCAACTGACGACATTGGTCTCGAGCAGGGATCCGTGACGACATGTTGCAGCATGCCCTGTCAGCTACAGATGCCACCGTCTGTCCCAACACACTGACGACATGAAGGCTGCCATGCGCCGCCAGCATGGCGGCGGTGGCACTGGCTTTCCCCCTCCCTGTCACACCTGCACCACAGCTTGCGCGCTCGATCGCATCCACTCAGACGGCCACTCATTGCCTCAAGCGCTGCGGCTTTAACTACCACTACACTCGGTTGACGACAAGCGAACGAACCCTTCCGCCAGTGCGATGCTCGCGCAACCCGCCGAGCGCGCGAGGGCGACCCCCTTATCACACGCAACCGCACCGCGCCGCGCCGGGGGCCGACGCCTGGTGGTTCAGGCAGCGGCAGCGCCCCCGCCGCCCAGCGGCGACGGGCGGGGCACGCGCCAGCGCAACTTGGTTCAGCTGGTGATCAAGCAGGCTGCCAAGGAGGCCTGGGGAGGGTGGCTGGGTGACCTGGTGGTGCCTCTGTTCAGCGAGGACACCGGATCCCCAGCTCCCCCGCCAGTTACACAGCCACCCCGGCAGCTGGCTGACCCAGACAGCTGCTTCGTCGAGGTGAGCGGCGTCACACTACACTACAAAGAGGCCTGGCCAGCAGGCGGAAACGGAGCGCCGGCGGATCCCAGAACCTCAAATGGCAGCACCACCAGCAGCAGCGGTGGCAGTGGCGGCAACAAGGCTGTGGCCCGCAACGGCAGCGGGCCGGCGGCCGTGCCGCATCCGGTACGGCAGGAGCGCCCCACGCTGCTGCTGGTGCATGGGCTCAACGGCAGCACGTTCAACTGGCGGGCGACGCTGCAGCCTCTGGCGGATGCGACAGGCTGCAGGTGGGGTGGGTGGGGTGGGCACTGAAACTGCATTGGGCGTGCAGGGTGTGGGTGGGTTGTTGAGAGGGCCCGGGGAGTAAGGAGGGAGGGGAGATGGGATGTAAAGGGCGGCGGAAGGGGAGAGGTTCGAGGGGAGGAAAAGGAAGGGCAGGGGAGAGGGGAGGAAGGGAGATGGGGAGGGTGGGGTGGGAAGAAGCTGGGCATCAACTAGCCAGCTGCAGGTGCCGGCACGGCATGCCCGACACCCACCCCTGCCCCGCACTGCCCCGCCTTACCTACCCCGCCCCCCCTGCCATCCTTTGCCACCAGGATCCTGCCCCGCCCTAGAATGCACACCTGCACCTGCACCTGCGCCCACCCCTGCCACTTGCGTCACCAGCCGCCTGCCCCGTCTCCCGCCCCTGTGCCCGCAGGGTGGTCGCTTACGACCGTCCCTTCTCTGGCCCCTCCCAGCGCCCCAAAACCCTAAAACCCTAATACCCTGAACCCGAAAACCCTACCTATCGCAGGGTGGTCGCTTACGACCGGCCCCCCTTTGGCCTCTCCCAGCGCCCCCTCACCTGGGGCCAGCCGGGGCAGGCGCTGCAGCTCAACCCATACAGCCAGGAGGGAGGAGCCTTTTTGGCAGAAGGTGGGTGGTGGGGTTGTGTGGCCCAATTGGGTGGCATGGAATGGCTGGCTCGCGTGGCTGACTGGCTGGCCAACTGGGCCGGGGGATGCAGGGTGACCTACCAGCGTGCCGGCGAGGTTTGGGCCGGTGCATACGGCTGAGGCAGGCAGGCAGGACAGGACGATGCCCTGGGTGGGCACCCACCTGCCAAGGCTCCCAGGTAGCTGCTGGCCAAGGGCTGCTGGCCATTCCGCTGAGCCCACAAGACCCCACCCACCCCATCCCCCTGCCCCACTTCCCTGCACAGGCCTTCTAGATGCACTGGGCAGTGGGCGTGTGATTGCTGTGGGGCATCTTTGGGCCACTTCCACTGACTTTCACGTTCATTCCCCACCCCTTCCCAATCCTCCAATTATGGTACCTGGCCCGCTGGACGCGCTGGGCACAAAGCGTGTGATTGCTGCCAGTTTGACATTCGTTTCCCCGCCTTCCCCCTGCCCCACTTCCTCTCCAGGCCTGCTCGATGCGCTGGGCATTGGGCGTGTGGTTGCTGTGGGCCACTCTGCTGGGGCCATCACGTGCATGGAGCTGACGCAGCGGCAGCCGCACCGCGTGGCAGGCAAGTGTCATACATGCAGTTGTGTGGGTGTGTGGCGTGCCTCAGGGGAGTGTAAAGGGACGTGCGCACGCGCCGCGCACAGCAGGCAGGGCGGTGTGCTTGTGGCGCAGCGCTGCGTCCTGGGTTGCTGCCTTACGCTCCGCCCACATTGAGCCGAGGCAGCGGCAGCCGCACCGCGTGGCAGGCAAGTGTTGATTGGGCCAATTGGCAGGTAGGCTGTGCGTGCTTGCACCTTGCGGGGTGCGTGCACCTTACGGGTGGCAAATGGATAACTATGCATGTGTTTGCCTCTAGGGGGGGGGCAAAGGGGAATGCATTTGCGTGATGCAGCGGCAGCCGCATCGCGCGGCAGGCAAGCGGCAACTGTTCATGTGTGCGCATGCCCTGGGAATGGCAGAGTGCAAAGGGGGTGCATAGAGCAGGCGCAGCGGCAGCCGAGGCTGCTCTTGGAAGGTGGCTGGCAAGCCGGCAGTGGGGGCTGGCGGGGTGCCAGGCACCCTCTTTGGGAAAAGCGCAGGCGTGCCAGCCGAACAGAGGCTCTGAACAGCCTGGCCATCTCTTTTACCCAAGCTTAATTGCCGCACCAACTGCTTTTCCTTCAAAGATCTACCTCGCCCTGCCCCGTTGGACCCTTCCTTGCCTCCCGCCTGCCCTCCCCTGCCCCTGCCCCTTACCTTCCCCACCTCCCACCTCCCCCGCCCCTGCCCCTTACCTGCCCTACCTCCCGGCTCCCCCTCGCCTCGCCCCTGTGCAGCCCTGGGCTTTGTGGCGCCCGCTCTGCCCACCAGCCCAGAGAACAGCTGGCAGCGGCGGGCCAACCTGGGCACCCAGCTGCGCCTTGTGGCCACGCGTGGGCTGCTTGCCAATGACACGCTGGGCCTGCGGTGAGGGGGCTGCCGTGCCTGCTGGGCATGCTGCGGTTGCCTGGGCATGCTGCTGCGCCTGCTTGGCACACGGGGGCTGCTGCCGCTGGCACGCTGGGCTTGCAGTGAGGGAGCTGCTGCGCATGCTGGGCATGCTGTGGTCAGCTGTGCATGCTGCTGGGCCTACGGTGAGGGGGCTGCCATGCCTGAGGGTCATGCTGTGGTTGACTGGGCATGCTGCCGCACCTGCGGAGCCTGCTGTGGTTGGCTGCGCATGCTGCTGTGCCGGGTGGCTATGCTGCGGCTGCTGTTGGACAACATGTTGGGCTTGTTGGGGAGGGCCCGCCCTAATATGTGGCTGTGAGCTCGACTGCCCTCCTTCACACACCTGCGTCCCCGCCCTCCTGCTGCCCTGCGCCGTAAACAAGGAGCACAACATTGTGCTCCTTCCTGGCACGCACGGCACGCACGGCCCAGGAACCGACACTCTGACAAAACATTGCTGTCCTCATTGATCACCCCACCCCTGCTGGGTGCCTCAAGCTCTCCCTTCCTCGCGCACCTGGCTGCCTCAGCACTGCACCAGAACATACGCAGTCTCTCTGATCTGCTGCTGCACTATTTGAGCCGCGCTATGCATCAGAATCTGCGCCCCACCCAGTCTCTCTGTTCTGCTCTTGCACTTTGTGAACCGTCCTTGCTGGGTGCCCGCTGCTCTCCCCCTCCCCCTGTGCCCCCCAGGTATGTGCGCCGCCAAATCCTTCGCCGTCGGGACGAGCTGCTGGCTGGCAACATGAAGCTGCACTCGGAGGAGTTTGGCATGCCCCAGGTGGGTCAACTAAATGATTCTGAAGGAGGGAGGGAGGGAGGGCACGTTCAAAGGAGTGAGGGTGGCAGTTTTGCACTAGCGCACTCAGAGCCATTGGGACAGAGGGGTGTGAGAGAGGCAGGTTCAATGGAGGGAGGGCGACAGGGAAAGGGGCGGGCCACAGTGCACTGGTGCAGTCGGAGGAGTTTGGCATTGTGTTGCTGCGGCGCTGTAAACGAATGACCACTCCACACACTCTTAACTGTTGTTGTCACTGTTTTTGTCATCTCGCCCCCCTCACCCTCACCCCCGGCCACACCCACACCCCACCCAAAACACACGCTGACTTCCTAGAAGCACGCTGCCCGCCCCCCACACTCCTGGCAGGACGTGATTGACGGCTACCTCCGCCCGCTGCGTGCGCTGGACTGGGACCGTGCCTCCCTCCTCAACTTCCGGGCCTTCTCGGTAAGGGGGGCAGCCTGTCAGGGTGGGATTAGTGACGGGCCGGGAGCATGGGGCGGGTTGGGGCTGAAGTGTGAATGTGAGTGCGTGTGTGTGGGAGGGAGAGGGGGAGGTGAGGCGGGGTGTGGCACTCTCTACACGCCCTCACCCGCTCCGCCCCCGCCCCCGCCCCCGCTCTATGCTTGCCCCCACACACCCCCAACTCATCCTCCTCAGCAAGTGTGGCTCCCTTGCTCGCAGTCCTCACCCGCCCCGCCCCTGCTGCCGCTTTATGCTTGCCCCCAGACCCCCCCAGCTCACCCTCAGCGAATGTGGCACTTGACCACCCTCACCCCACACACACACGCTGCCTTTCTTTTGCTTGCCCGCAGATCCCCCAACTCATCCTCAGCAAATCATCCTGTGGCACTCTCCCTTGAACACCCCTCACCCCACACACACACGCTGCCTCTCCTGCTTGCCCGCAGATCCCCCCTACATATGACTACGGAGCTCTGTCGCAGCCGGTGCTTCTGTTGCAGGCAAGTGGGGCTTATCGGCGGGGTGGGCAGGAGACACAAGTGCATGCACACCGCCTTGTGTTCGCACCCATAGGCGTGCGTGGGAGGGAGGAGGCTGCTCAACTCTACTCGCCCCATGCAGGCGTCTTTCAAAGGCAGCTGCCCAGCCTTGCTTCACATCTCACCCTCCTCTGTTACGGCCATCGTCTGCTCAGCCCCTTTATGAAACCCTGTATTCAAAAGGCAGTTGCCCAGCCTCGGTCCACATCTTTAATCCATGCGCCTCAGGCTGCCCCGCCCTCTCTTGAAAAGCTGCGTGCAGGGCAGCAACGACGGCGGGCTGACGGTGAATGCCCGGGAGCTGTCCAAGCTGCTGCATGCTCGGCCCCAGGGCAGCACAAGCTTTGTGGAGCTCGAGGTGGGGGCAGGACGGGGCACGAAAGGCACAACTCTGTGATCTGGGGCCATGGCAGCGTTGTTGTGACGTTGCGATACGTTGGTGTACAAGTGAGATCACAACCCTGCGTGGCTGGTCTGTTTGGCTGTGGAGCTAGAGGTGGGGGCAGGGCGGGGCGGGGCGATGGGCGCTTCAAGGTGTGAGTGACTATCGCAATGTCGCCTTCTGTATGTGTGTCAAAGCCAAACCCAACCAACCCTTTTCCTCATCCTGCTTCCCGCATCTTCAGGCTGACATTCTGTTGTTCCGCAACAAAGCTTGCAGCACTGCCTGGCTGCTCCATCTGCCTGCTGGCTCTCGGGGAAACTGCTCCATCTGCCTGCTGGCTCTCGGGGAAACTGCTCCATCTGCCTGCTGGCTCTCGGGGAAGATATCTTGTGAAGAAAGAAAACATGCATGACCGAGCAGAACCTGTATGTAGTAATGCTACCCTCCTGCCTGCCCCTGAGGGCGTGGGCCACGTGCAGTACACCTGTATGTACCAATGCTACCCCCTCCTGCCCCCTCCTGCCCCCTCCTGCCCCCTGCAGGGCGTGGGCCACGTGCCCATGGACGAATGCCCCCAGCGCCTCAACTCCCTGCTCATCGAGTTTGTGCAGCAGGCGCTGCAGCAGCTGGGGGCAGCCGAGGCCCCAGAGGCAGCGGCGGCGGCAGGCCTGCAGGCGCCCCAGCGCCAGCCGGTGGCAGCGCCTGGGGCGGCATGAAGCATCTCTCTTCAGATACCCTCATCCTTCAGATACCCTGATCTCAATGCCCCACCTGCACATCACATGGGCACCAACCCGGCCACCTGTACATCCCTTCATTCCAGGATCTACTGTACCGTTGTACACTGTACCGCACCCACACACACTTGAACCCTAGCCCGCTTGAGCTCGAGCTCGAGCCTGGCCACCAACTTTTAAATGAATGAATCATCACGAGCAATCACGGGGCGCTGGGTGGAGGCAAGGCAGCAGGCATGCGCCTATTAAGGTCCTGAGTATCAAACCTCCCATGCATGCAATCCCAGGGGCCTATCAACATGCCAGGCGCATTGCGGCTCAACAAATCTGGGCTGGGGCTGAAACACCGCAGCGGTGGGTGCAGCCACTCCTGGTGCCACTCGAATTTGTAAACACGTCCGTGTGTCTTTGCACCCACTTGTACCGTATATGAGAGCCGGCGCCGCAGTCCTCTCAAATGGGTGGGTCCAGGCCCCAGGTTTCCGTGCAGTGTGTAACATGGGACGTTCCAGGTGAAGCGTCTGAACATCTCCTGCTCAACAACCACGCCAGTGAGTGAGTTTCCAGGGTGCTGGCTGACGGACGGCACCCTGCGCAGAGATGGGGCGCATGGGTGAAGAAGCCGCCCCCGCAGGGTGCCAATGGGGGTGGCGGCGTGGCGTGCCGGCACCCCACAAAAAGCAGCTGTGTGGCGTGTAGACATGCCTGGCGCAGTCGCCTTGCACAGTTCAAACAATGGTATCGCGGTATTGATGTTATTCTGTATTGGCAAAAAGCTTGAAGTAAGCAACAATCCAGGCATGAACTTCTGAAACTGAAGCTTGAAGTAAGCAACAATCCAGGCATGAACTTCTGGCAAAGGGGTACCTGCAGGCTTGGCAGCTATGCCACCTCAGCAGGGGTTGGCACCAAGTACCACGCGAACACCAACCAAAGTAAATTGTCTCTGAAGATCGCCCAATTCACCCACAAGGGACACAAGCGTCATAGCAGAGGGGCGCCCGCTGCAGTTGCCCTGTGACTGCCTGATGGACGCCTACCGCGTGCGGGCACATGCCCGCGCAACAAGGGGCCCGGCAACACCCTGAACTTGCCGCTGCCCGCGCCCTTGCACTTGCCGACGAGACAGCCCAAACCCAACACGCAGAGGATAACGTGACCACGACTATGCTGCACACGCTGCAAGCCGCTCAATAATACGAATGGGTTGGACACTGGCCCGCCACCGGTCCTGTCCCGCTGCCGCCCTGCCGGGAGCGGCGCTGCTCGCCCTGCTGCTGTGCGCGGGCGCGGCTCTGGGCGCCAGCGACTCGGCCGCCATCACAGCCGGGGGTACCATAGACAGCATTTTGGCCGCCAAATGGCTGCCCCGAGGCCGCGGGTATGACTGGAGCCGGGCGGGGTACGCAGGTGGGTGGGTGGGTGGTGCCACCCCTCCAAACTGGAGTTTCCTCAGGGCTGCTTCGAGGCGTGGACCCCCTCAACACGTCTGAGTTCTCCATCTATCCAATACGGCGTCAGCGGTGCCCCATACCGACTGGCATATAGGCCTCTCCCAGACCTGAGCCTGCAACACGAGTGTGAGGGGCACACCAGCGCGCAGCCAAGGCACGCCAGCCCGCCGCCCCGCGCTCCGCGCTCCATTGCTTGATTGATTGATTGCAGCGCCCCTCATGCCGCCGCATGGCTTCCCCATTCACTCAATCATTTTACAGCGCTGCAGCAACACAAATTGTGCCGCAGATGCGTCATCCCCGCATGTCGGAAAAGCGGAATTTAGGGTTTCCTATTCTGATTTCTAAAGAAAGAAAGGCACAGAGGGAAAGGGTGCGCAGCGTGAGGCATGCGCGGCTTCTCCCTGGCTTGCCCTGCAGGCGGAGAGCGCAACATCCCCACCCGCCCCGGGCCTCTGTTCAACGTGCGCTCATACGGTGCACTGGGCAACGGACGTGCGGGAGACGACCGGGCCTTCAGGGTGAGGCAGGCAGGCATGCGGGCTGGCGGGTGGGGACAGGGGGCAGCCCTGCTGGGGCACTTGGATTGCCGATTTGCGGTCAACGCCTGGCTGTGCACACCACCACAGCACGTCTGCATGCCCCGCGTCAAGGCACGTATGGCCCACCCCACTACAGAGAACCCTCCCTGCCCGGCCTGTGTGCCAGGCAGGCCCCACAGCGGCAACCTGCGGATGTCAGATTGATTCCCTCCTGCTGGGCTGCTCCACTCCGGCCCCACAACCTACCACGCTCACCCCCGCACCCCCACACTGGCCTCCCCCCACCCCAAGTCCTGCCGCCCGCAGCTGACTGGTAGCTGACTGGTGCCTTTGGCTTAATTTCCTGCCGGTTAACTCAACCCCGCGCCCTCGGGCTGTGAGCTCTTCTTACTCTTCTTCCTCCGCCCCCTTTGCAGGCTGCCATCGCCGCCGCCGGCGCCACCCCCGGGGGCGGCGTGGTGTGGGTGCCCCCTGGGCAGTACCTCCTCGTCAACCCGGTATACATCAACCACAGCAGCGTGGTGCTGCGGGGCGCGGGCGTGGGGCGCAGCCGCCTCGTCTTCGCCCGCTCTCTCTCCCAGGTCTATCAGAGCAGCTGGAGGGTGGACATTTGCACCAGTGAGCCGGTTGTGGTGGGCAGCTGGGGTGTGAAGGATGTGTTGGGTGGGAGGGATGGTGGGAGGGATGGTGGTGGGCACAGCGAGTTAGGGCATGGGCGGGCGTCGGGGGAGTCAAGGGCAAGTGGTGTAGCCTGGCCAGCCAGTCAGGCAGGCAGGCAGGGAGGCAGGGAGGCAGCCAGCCAGCCATCCAGCCAGCCAGTCAGGCAGGCAGGCAGGCAGGGAGGCAGCCAGCCAGCCAGCCAGCCAGCCAGTCAGGCAGGCAGGCAGSCAGSCAGSCAGSCAGSCAGCCAGSCAGSCAGSCAGSCAGSCAGSCAGSCAGSCAGSCAGSCAGSCAGSCAGCCAKCGCGCATACGAAGCTGGGGCCGTCTCAATGCCTGTGCTTCCTCTGCTTGGGCCTTCCTTTGCCTGCGCACGTGCTCTCCTGTGCCGTGAGAAACTCGCAGCAAAGCCTCAACGTGCGCTTGCGAGCTGTGCTGATGCAGATAAGACCAAGTCGCCTTGGACCGCAGGCGGCGCCCTTGTCACGTTCAGGTGACCCCGCCCTCACCAGCTGGCATCGCTCAGTGCACATGCGCAGGCTAGGCAGGCAGTGGTGGCTGGCTGGTGACCCACCCGCGTGCAGCGGCATCCACAAGCGGGACAGCAAGCGACCGGATCGCACTGTCCACCCTTCCCATCCCGCCCCTGCACTCACGATTCCCCTGGTTCCCACCGTGTTTTCCCAAAACACCCCCCCCGGCCCCCCCGCGTGCAGCGGCCTAGACAAGCGGGACAGCAAGGGACCAGTGCTGGCGCGGGTCACCAGGGATGCGCTGCCCGGCGGCCGCCGCCTGCACCTCAATACCACAGAGGGATTGCGGGTGGGCATGATGCTGCAGCTGGTCATTAATGACAAATCCACCATACTGACGCCGGGTGAGAACTAGGGTGGGGTGGTCCCATCCATGGTGCCATGGCCCCATCCACCCTGCCGTCAGTCAGCTGGGCTGGGGTAGTGGGTCTGGCCACGATGCTGCCGCAAAGTGCAGGCACTAATGATTGATGTCAACAGCTCGACCTTACTGCCGGCTGTGGGGAAGGTGGCGGGCAGGGAATGGGTTAGCTATGCATGCCCTTAGCAGTCATGGGTGTGCAGGGCAAGGGAAGGGAGTGCCCCTGCTGGACCCGCACCGCTTTTGCCAGGATCCCGCCATGCAGGCTTGCCTGCCCGCTAGCACGCACACACACATGTGCAGCAGGTCATCAATGACAAGTCCACCATACTGCCGCCGAGTGATCAGGTTGGGCTGGTAGGGTAGGGTGACGTCCACCCTGCCATCTGCTCTCTGATAGCCAGGCTGGGGATGATGGTTTGGGCTGGATGCTGCTGCTGCTGATTACCGACACCCTCGACCATGCTGCCGCCGGGTGATCAGGTTGGGGTGGTAGGGTACCGCCCTGCCGTCTAAAGACAGTCCGGGGAAGTTTGGTTTGGCCATGATGCTGCAGTAGGCTGCTGCCAATGATGGTCGACCATGCTGTCGCCTGGCGGGTGGGGGAGGGCGGGCATTGGGTTCGCGCAGCGGATGATCAATCAATCCATTGTATTTCATGCCTTCGGAGAACCAGCAACGGTCTCATGGGACAGGGTGGGGGAGAGTGTACCATAATGAAGTTTGTGGCAAAGAAAAAGAGAGTGTGCGATGCGGGCGCTGAATGATGCCCTGGACGGTCCTGGGTGTGCATGGCAAGGGAGTGACCACTGCTGGCAAGTGGGCACTGTTGGCCACGCCCCGCTTTCGCCAGGATACCCCCACGCTTGCTTGCCTGCCCACACGCACGCATGCAGGCTTGCATGCACGCAGGCAGGCACACATGTGCAGCTGGGAGAAGCCAGGGAGGCACCGCCTTCTTGCCCGCACCTCTGCTGGTGTCCTCAAACCACTCCCAAGGGCTTCTTCTGCTCCCGCTTTTTCCTCACCGCCCGCTTTGTCCCGCTTCACCCTCGCTCACTCATCTCCCCCCCGCCTGCCCTCGCACCTGCCTGCCTGCCTGCCTGCCTGCCTGCCTGGCCGCAGGCGGGGAGGAGACTTGGACGAACTGCACGCTGGTCACCGGCGGCAAGCAGGCTAGCCCTGGTGGGGGAGCTGTCTTGGGTGCCTCCTCGTCTCCCTCCTCAGCTACCGCTCCCGGCCTGACGGTGCTGCCGGTCAGCGCTGAGCTGGCGCATGACCCCATCTTCCGGCTGGCACTGGAGGGCACACTAGAGGAAGACAAGGAGGAGGGGCTGACCCCGAGGGAGGTGAGCCCTGAGCGAGCCCCTCTGAGCGCTTGCAAGTTGGTTCTAGGGCAGGGCTGTGCTGCTGCGGGGGCTCAGACAGGGCCAACAGGAAGGAAGGGCGGCTTGCGAGCCTTTTTCGACGACGTGTACTGTGTCAAGTTTCTGTTCATCTGCTCCTCTCGATCAAGTGTGTTAACACTCGTGATAGCAATGACGGTTGATGCTTTTACTCCCTTGCAGGCGCTGGAGGTGGAGAGGCTGTACAGGGGGCGCGGACCCCAGAGCCAGGCCGGCGCCGGCGCCGCCATGGCACCCCCTTACACCCTGGCGGCCTGGATGCACGGCGACAACCGGGTGGAGAGGCAAGCGCTGCGCTGCGCTGTGCTGTGCTGTGCTGTGCTGTGCCGTGCCACGATGTGCCGCGCCGTGCCGTGCTGAGCTGCGCTGCGCTGCGCTGTGCTGTGTTTGCTGCGTTGTGCTTCGCTGTGCACGCAACGATGGGATGGAAAGGCAAGCTGCGCTGCGCTGTGCTGTGCTGTGCTGTGTAGTGCAGGGCCGTTGCTGCGCTGTGCTGCGCTGCGCTATGCTGTGCTGCCCACGGTGCACGTGCTGGGCTGCACGGCGACAGTTTCGACATGGCTTGGCCGCGTTGCATCCCTGATTGACTGCTGACAGCTGGCCTGCGTATGGACAACTGCCTGTCCCCCCTGCAATCAGGAAGACGTGCCCGCTCGCCTTCCCCGCCTTGCCTCCCCACCTCACACCATCCTCCCCTCCCCATCACCACCCACTGAGCCTGCAGCGGCGGCCCCGGCGCTGTGAACACCAACTCGGTTCGCTTCGCTTTCCGGATCAGGGCCGTGGGGCCAGGATACATTGAAACTGACCGAGACTTGGTGCACAAGGGTGAGCGCCCTTGCTCTGCACTAGTGGTCGAGTGATGTGTGCCTGTGGGGAGAGGTGGCACTGGCACGGATCATTGCTTCGACAGAGGGCTGGCATGGGGCAGAAGTGTGCTGGACAGAGAGGCTTTGTGCACACTGGCAAGCAAGCTCGTGCGTTGCAAGCGAGGCGCTGCTGACGTGTCTACGTGGCACCGTTGCCGTCAGGCGTAGCACCAGAAAAGCACAACCACCCCCCCTGGTCTAAGGGCAACCGTCCCGCTGCTCGCTGCTCTTTGTAGTGAGGCTTAGCGAGGGAGAACCTGGGCAGCAACAGCGACACAGTCCCCCCGGTTATGCTCACGTTTTGGTGCTTTAAACCGGTGCTGCAGTGAGGCGCATCGGGGTAGCAGATGTGACCCGTTCCTCCCCGCTACCTCGTTGTGCTCACGTTCTGGTGAATCCACTCTGTGCTGCAGTGAGGCGCATCGGGGTAGCAGAGGTGACCCGTTCCTCCCCGTTATCCTCGTTGTGCTTACGTTCTGGTGAATCCACTCTGTGCTGCAGTTAGGCGCACCTGGGTGGCGGAGGTGACTCGGTTCCAGCCGGGCGTGAGCGAGAGCGGCATTGAGTCCCTGACCATCACATTCCGCAGGTAAGCAAGTGAGCCAGCCCCAAGTTGGGAGAAGCAGCTGGGCATCCTGCCTGTCAGCCAGCAGCAGCCCTCCTTTGTCGATCAATCAATCAATCAATCAATCAATCAATCAATCAATCAATCAATCAATCAATCAATCAATCAATCAATCAATCAATCAATCAATCAATCA
>JTEE01000307.1:86089-102203 GCA_002896455.3 Chlorella sp. ArM0029B | reverse complement strand
CTGCCCTCCCCACCTGCCCGCCTGCCTGCCCGCCCGCCTGCCTGCCTGCCAGCTTGCCTGCCCTCCCACCTGCCGGCATCACTCCGTCTTCCACCGTCCGGTTCACCTTGGCCCGGCATCTGCCCCACGATCTGTGCAGGTGGGCACCGCTGTGCTTTTAGAGCGGTCGCCCAGGCCGGGCCTCAAAGGGGCGCTGCTTGATTGCCTTAGCGTGTCCGTCGGTGAGCATGGCATGCAGGCACCTACCTGTTGTGCTCTGTACTGCTCGTTGCAAGGGTGTGCTGGCTGGTGCCCCTTTGCCTGCAGCAGCGTGGTCGTGTCTTTAATATGCACGCGTGGCGGAGCAGCTGCTGGTGCTGCTATGCCCAGTGCCAGGTCATGCTGGTGTGCTGCGCT
Source organism: Chlorella sp. ArM0029B (assembly GCA_002896455.3). NCBI lineage: Eukaryota > Viridiplantae > Chlorophyta > Trebouxiophyceae > Chlorellales > Chlorellaceae > Chlorella > Chlorella sp. ArM0029B. Next base: position 101,807 of record JTEE01000307.1, on the reverse strand, counting down.
GTGCTGTGCTGTGCTGTGCTGTGCTGTGCTGCGCTGCGCTGTGCTGTGCTGCGCTGCGCTGCGCTGTGCTGTGCTGTGCTGCGCTGTGCTGTGCGCTGTGGCAGGGCATGCTGTGCTGTGCTGTGCAACTGCTCCCCGCCATGTGCCCCTCGCATCTGTGTGCCTTGCTCTGTTCCACGGTTGCTTTTGTCCCTTCTTTCCCTTGCAGGCAACCGCGTGCTGCCCATGCCCATGGCTGCACGCTTTCTGCCCCACAGTATCCTGCACCCTTCTGCCCTTTTGGCGTTGGCTCAACCGCAGTTTCCGCGGTCGCTTTTGTCCTTTTTTACCCTTGCAGGCAACCGCGTGCTGCCCATGGCCATGGTGGCAACTGTACTGCACCAGCCGCCGCTGGCGGTACTGCTGCAGCAGTGCGCCATCATGGGCCTCATCGCAGCAAACCCAGAGTACTGCCGCTCCCACCTGCTCTCCCACGCCCTGTCCGGCCGCCGGCTGGCCGCCCTGTGGCGCTGGATGGACTTTGCACCCCTGCTGCTGCCCCTGGACTCACCCCTGGCCTTCCTGGCTGAAGGCGGCGGTGTGTGCTCGTGCTCGCGCTTGCTGTGCTGTCACTTTGCTTTGCTTTGTAAGGCTTGTTTTTGCACCATAAAGTGCCTCTCGGGTGGGTGCCACTGGTGTGTGCAGAACACGCTGGGGCCGGCTGTGCACCTTGGCAGTGCCGTGCTGTGCAGCGCAGCGCAGCGCAGCAGGGCAGGGCAGGGCGTGCGCGCGTGCCTGCGGTGGGCGGGGCGTGGGCGGGGCTGTGCACACATACCCATCCATACCCATCCATGGGCCCATCTGCACCCGGCGTGTCCCCTCTCCTGCCCCATGTCCTCTGGTCCCTCCCTCCATGCCACCTCTTGCAGATGCGGCCAACAGCATGCTGCGCTGCGTGTCAGCGCTCAACATGCACATGCTGGTGGTCGGCATTCTGCTGCCCACGCTGGCAGCGGCGTGGATGGAGCCATGGGTGGGAGCAGCACGGCAGGCACAGCAGGCTCAGCAGGGGCAGCAGGGGCAGCAGGGGCAGCAGGCAGGGCAGCGGGAGGAGCGGCGTGGGGTGGAGGGGCAACGGCAGCAGGAGGCGGCACACCGGCCCCGTTGGGGGCGGTGCAGAGCGGCAATAAGCTTCACTACTGGGAAGCTGAATGTGTTGGATGCCGCCCTGCGCAGCATCTGCCGTGGGGAGGGGCTGGACGGGTTGCATCTCTTGCTAGCCGGCTGTCTGCTGGTGGGGGATTTGTGGCTGCTGGCCCGCGTGGCGGCGGCCCGCCAGGCGCTGTAACAGTTCTGGTCTGAAGCGCTGCAGGCAGTTGCCAGGTTGTGTGGGATGAAGTGTGCAACAATCTCTTGGCGTAGAGGGTGAGTAAGGGCAGGCTTGACACCCGAGTATGCTTGCGCCACATCGGCACCAAAGAGACGCTGTCACAGTCGCCCACACTGGCAGGAGATGGAGGACTTGCTTCCCACACTGGCTCACTATTGTGGTTGCATTTGCATGCCGGCAGAAACCATGCAAGGCAGACGCCGCGTCCTCCCGTCACAAGGCACAGAGATCAGGTGGACACAGTGTAGTAGGTCACTCTTGAGTGGGTCACTTCTTGTCCTGCCCCTCTGCCAGCTCAGCAACTGCCCCTAGGAATGCCGCTCGCCACCCAGGTGCGCACTCAGGTGCTAAAAATCTTTGGGGACTCTGGACACAGGTTCCGTGAGTTTACGTGGAAGAGAGCGGCGGCCATGAGTGGCCCGGCCACACTCTCGCACGGAGCAGCGCCATCCAGCAGCAGCTGGCAAGTGGCCCCGCCGTGGCCATCGCCGCAGACGGCGGCGCCAGCCGCGGCCAGGGCCGGCGGCCCGCCAGCAGGACCGCCGCCAGCAGGGCAGCAGCTGATGCACCGCCGCCGCTCCGAGCAAGCCACCGGTGTCACTATGCTCGTGGTCCAGTGCGCCATCTGGTGGCGCACAGCCGCCACGCCCAGCCAGCACCTCCACCAACTCCTCCTCCTCTCCATGCACATGTGCTGGACCGCACTGGCCTACCGCGCCCCCCACCGCTGGTGGCTTCGCTGGCGCGCCGCCTACATCACCCTCTTCCGCGCCGCCGTCGCCTGCACGCCCAGCATGCGCTCAACAGAGGTATGTGTTTGACTTTGGTCATAGGTTCAATGATCTCATACTACTGTAAGGCCACAGAAACTGGATTCTTAGATGAGGCTGGCCATCCTGGCAGCAAACTGAGGGGGGGGAGGGGAGATTTTCGTTCGTTGATCCCCATACGTTGCTGCTTCGGAACACCCCTCTGGGCCTCCTTCTGCCTCTGTAGCATGGGTAACCACTGTGCATGGGCATATTGAGCTTCACACACGGGTACAGGGACACAGTGAGCATTAAACAAAAATACAGGGGCAGGCGGATGCTGGATGGCACGCCGCGCACGTGGCGCCTGCTCGCCCCGGGGCCCTTGCTCTCCCCTGCTCATCGGCCACTGCCTGAGCTGGGCGCCTCCTCCTCCTCTGCYTCCTCTTCCTTCCCGCTGCCACTGGTTSCCTGCTCCTCCTCTGCCTCCTCCTCGCTGTTGTTGGGCCGCCGGCGCTGGCGCGCACCACCCTGCCGCCTGGCTGGCGCCGCCTGCCGCATGTGTAGCTAAGAACGCTCAGAGCCACCCTCCTCTGCTTCCCTCCTTCTCTCTTCCTCCTCCTTCCCTCCCTCTCTTTTCCCTCTCTTCCTTCCTTTTTCCCCTTCGACCTTTCCTCTTTCCCCTTGGCCTCCCTTGCTCCCTACTTTCCTTGTCTCCTCTTTTCTCTCTTCTTTCCCCCTTTTTCCCTCCTCTCCTTCCCCTCCTCCCCTTCTCCCCCTTTTCTTCTTTTTCTCCTCTTTCCTCCCCGTTTCCCCCTTCTTTTCCTACCAACGAACGAACCTGGGGGGGAGCAAATTTTGAGGGGGGGGGGCCAGCCTCATCTAAGAATCCAGTTCCTGTGGCCTAACAGTTGTAGGGCGAAATATAATACAGCCAGCGCCCGCATCACGATCTTCCTTTTCCTTTGCTACCAAACTTCAATCTGACACATTCTGTGCCAGTGAGGTGTGGCGCATTGAAAGTGGAGCACACTTGTGAACTGCATGCGAAGGGAAGTGTGTGAGGGCAGTACACAACCCACCTAGTCCAGTCAATGCGGCAGCAGAGCCATCTCAATCCAGCCCTTTTTGCGAATGGGAGGGCAGCGAGCCCTGCCGCCCCCTTGACCAGCAACAGCGCGTCAGTGGACGCTGTGAAACCACGAATTATGTTCTGCTCTTCCAGAATGCTGAGATGACGCATCTGCGGCACACTGTCTGTGTTGCTGCGGCGCGTTGAATGCATGAATGAACACACTGACCTCCCTCCTCCCTCCTCCCCGTCCATATCCTCCTCGCTGCAGGAGGGCCTGGCCAAGATGCTGTTGCTGCCCCCCACCCCGGGTCTGGCCGGAGCCGCCCGTGATTTCCTGCGCGTCTTGGCAGGTGCGTGCTGCCCCTTCATTCGTGCTGCCCCTTCTCCAAGCGCTGCCCCCTGTTGGGTGCAGGCGAGGGGTTTAAGCGGGTGCAGATGTTGGAAGGAGGGGGCGAGCTGCTTTGCTGTGCTGTAGAGCATGCGACACAGACCCCTGGACAGTGGGGGCCCGCTGGGATTGCAGTGAGCAGCAGGTGCGCATGCCCGCCGGCTGCGTGCCTGCCACGCCCAGAATGTTTAGGCCTTGGGCAGCACCTGCCGAGGGCAGGGGATGAGCTACACACACAATGTGTGCGTGAGCTGCGTGGCTGGGCGAGGGTGGGCTGGGCTGGGAGTGTGCCATAGCGCCAACCGCAGCACTGCACGGCAGGGCACAGCAGGGCACAGCAGGGCACGGTGTGATGCCAAGAGCGCTGCTGCCACCGCTTTCCCTTCTTGCGCCCCCCAACCCGCTCTACACCGCACCACCCCCTGCACCGCTCGCCTGCTGCTGCTTCTGCTGCTGCCGCTGCTGCTTCTGCTGCTGCTGCTGCAGGCACCTGCTTGCGTCCCCTGCTCTGCGCTGCCCCACACCGCTGCACCCACAGCCTCCTGCTGCTGCTGCTGCTACTGCTGCTGTCACATGAGACCGTTGCTGGCTTGCCATGGACTGGAAGTGTAATTGTGTTAAATCCGATAGAATAAATGTTTGATTGATTGCAGGCACCCGCTTGCTTCCCGTGGTCATCATTCCCATCGTCCTTCACCAGCCGCCCCTGATGGTGCTGCTGCAACAGTGCCTCGTTGCGCTGCTGAAGCCAGCACACATCCACTACTGCCGCCTGCGCCTGCTGTCGGACCCCCTCTCCCAGCGCCGCCTGGCCAACCTTTGGTCGCTGCTTGACCTGGCCGTTACAACACTCGTCAGCGAGCCGGCTCACGCTGCAGGGCAGAGCACAGGGAGCGCCGGTGAGCAGGGCAGGCAGGGCAGGACAGGGCAGGCAGGCAGGGCGGGCAAGGCGGGGCGGGGCAGGGCAGGGCAGGGCAGGGCAGGCAGGGCAGGGCAAGGTAGGGCAGGGCAGGGCTGGCAGGGCAGGGCAGGCAGGGCGGGGCAGGGCAGGGCAGGGCATGCAGACAGGGAGGGCAGGGCAGGGCAATGCACAGGGCGGGGCGGGGCAGGGAGGGCATGGCAGGCAGGGCAGGGTAAGGCAGGTGAGCAGGGTAAGGCGGGTGAGCAGGGCGAGGCATTTGTTGGGCGCCTGGCAGGCAGTGGGCCATGCTGCAAGTGATGCCGGATGCTGCTGCGCCTGCTCTGGGCTCTCCACTGCCAGAAGAGCTGTAAGCCTGCAGGCACAGCGGCGTTTGCAGCAAAGGGCAGCAAGCAAAGAGAGCCAGCGTGTTTTTGCCTTTAGGTTTACGCAGAAAGCCGCTCTGTGAACCACTTTTCACAGCGCACGGGCTCCAAAGCGTAGCAAGCATGCGGTGCCAGCTGCCTCAATTCCCAGCCAGCCCTGTTCCCTTTGAGGGCGGTGGCTGGCAGATTTTGAACACACCCAGCCACGCCTTCCTTCACTGCACTGCCTGCCTCTTGCATCCCTTCCCGCAGGCGTCCCCGGGAGCCAGGCGCAGTGCGTCTCGCTGCTCAACTTCCAGTCGTGCGCCGTCGGCATCCTGCTGCCCACGCTGGTCGCGGCCTGGAAGGAGCCGCGGGTGAGAGCAGCACGTCCGGCACAGCAGGCACAGCAGGCGGCGGCTTGGATTGAGCCACGGGAAGCAGGCGTGGCAGGAGGCCAAGGTCAGGCGCATCAGGCACAGCAGGGTCAGCAGGAGGCGGTTTGGACTGAGCCATGGGTAGCAGGTGCGGCAGGAGGCCCAGGTCAGGCGCAGCAGGCACAGCAGGCACAGCAGGAGGCAGCAACATGGAGCCGGCGTGAAGCGCCGGCGCGGCGTGCGTCCCGCCTGTGGGCCGCCTTGGACGGCGGCCTGCACAGGGCGTGCTGCGGCGGGGGCCTGCCAGCGCCGCACAAAGCCTGCGCCACGTGCCTCCTGCTGGCAACACTTTGGCTGCTGAGCCAGATGGCGGCAGAGCGCTTCTGATCCCCATCCTCCCAGTTCCTATTGTGTCGCATCCACACACATGTCATCGCCGCACTATGTACCGCACTCTGTACTGCACCACTGCGAGGCTATCACGGCTAAGCGGCCCCCCTTTGCGGCCAGCTTAGGCCAGCCCTCATACCTGCCCAGCTCCCAGCCCAAACCGGCACCTGATACGCATGTGCCAGGTGGCACCCATCCACCCCATCTTTCAATCCTAGTACTCGTGTTTCTGCCCTGTCATCCTCTTAAACACATGTTCAACTCCCTGCCACTGCACCAACCAGCTGGGTCGTACCGCTTCACATCGACCCTGCCCTGCCTTCCCACGGCTAACAAGTGTGAAACAGGCAGCCCGCCACTGGTCATCACAAGTAGGCGGGGCAGGGGCAGGCTCGCCAGGAGAGCACGCTTGTGACACACCGGTACTAGACATACTGGCACCAAAGTCGCTGGCGCCAGAGACGCTGATAGGAGCGCAGCTCACTTAAGCTGACTGGCCTCTTGAGGATGAGCGCCAGCAGACTGGTATATGTGTGGTGCAGCTGCATCTCCGCATCACCATGCCAGACATGAAGGCCACATTCCTCCGGCGATTTCACAGGTTTTGAAGGAGTGAGCTCACAGGAAGGGGCACATGAGTGGATCCAGGTCGAGTGGTCCAGCTAAGCTGCCCGCGGTGGGTGAGCGCCCTGGCTCGCATGTCCGCGCACATATGCATCATCGTGATAGACTCCAGAAACCGTGTGGCGGAGAGAGCGCGCAGGGCTGCAGCAACGGGTCCAGTGGCCAAGAGCGACGTCGCGGCCACACTTCCCCAATAACCGGGCGCAGCGGGCCCCGCCGCAAACTGGCCCCGTGCCGATGCGGACGATGTCAGCCGCGGGACCGGCGCAGCCAGCAGGCCTGCGACCAGCGGGACCGCCGCTCGCAGCGCCGCTGCTGCACCGCCGCCGGGCGGAGCAAGCCACCGGCTTTGCCATGCTAGTGGTCCAGTGCGCCGTCTGGTGGAGAACTGCTGCCACGCTCCACCAGCACCTACATCAAATGCTCCTCGTGTCGATGCACGTGTGCTGGATTGCCCTCGCCTACCGCGCCCCCCACCGCTGGTGGCTCCGCTGGCGCGTCGCCTTCATCGCCCTCTTCCGCGCCGCAATCTCCTGCACACCCAGCTTCCGTTCTACAGAGGTATGTGGCACGGTGCATGCACCGTTTAGCGCACACCGTGAACGGGCCGCGGTGGCTGTGCGGCATAGCATGCACGTCGTGCCGTCCCCGGTTGTGCATGACGCACCCACCCAAACGGTTGATCGACCTGTTTTGAGGGTTAAATCTGGTCTGCCAGAGGCTCAGATGGGGCCTGTTCGGAGGCTGTGGTCAGTTCTGAGCAGCGCATCCTGGAGACAGGTGCCTGCCCCCCACAACCCAACCACTACCTGCCCGCCGTGCTGTCCAGCTGCCACCAAGCTGCCCTGCCGGCTGGCGCCCACTTCCTCCCTCCTCCCTCCCCCCCGCTGCAGGAGGGCCTGGCCAAGATGCTGATGCTGCCCCCCACCCCCGGCCTGGCCGGCCTCGCCTGCGACTTCCTGCGCGTGGTGGCAGGTGAGCGGGGAGGACTTGAGGGTTATGGCAGCAGCTGCATGCCCATAGTGGGCCAGACTCTGCTCGGAGCTGAGGGCGTGTGTGGGCAGCACTAAGCAGCACGATGCTGTATTCATACATAGCCGTCTGGCTGGGCTGAGCTGGGATTCGTGTGCCCAAAACACAGAGCAGAGCACGGCACGGCATGGCACGGCATAGCACAGCGTGACGCAGAAACGGCTGCTGCCACCGCTCCCTTTCCCTGGGCAGCCCCCCAAACCTGCTCACTTGCTCCCCCACCGCTGCTGCTGCTGCTGCTGCTGCTGCCTGCCGCCGCTGCTGCAGGCTCACGCTTGCTCAATGCTGCTGCTGCCGCTGCCGCTGCTGCAGGCTCACGCTTGCTCAATGCTGCTGCTGCCGCTGCTGCTGCTGCAGGCTCACGCTTGCTCAATGCTGCTGCTGCCGCTGCTGCTGCTGCAGGCTCACGCTTGCTCAATGCTGCTGCTGCNGCTGCCGCTGCTGCTGCTGCAGGCTCACGCTTGCTCAATGCTGCTGCTGCCGCTGCTGCTGCTGCAGGCTCACGCTTGCTCAATGCTGCTGCTGCTGCCGCTGCCGCTGCAGCCACACGCTTGCTCAATGCTGCTGCTGCCGCCGCTGCTGCAGGCACACGCTTACTTCCCCTGGTGGTGATACCAATGGCGCTTCACCAGCCGGTGCTGGCGGTGCTGCTGCAGCAATGCCTTGCCGTGCTGCTGACGCCTCACAACATCCACTACTGCCGCCTGAGCCTGCTGTCCGACACGCTCTCCAGGCGCCGCCTGGCCAACCTTTGGTCGCTGCTTGACACAGCGGTGGCAACCTTCATCCGCCCGCCTGCCACTGTTCATGCGCTGGAGCGGAGCGCCCGCGGTGCCGGTGCGCAGGGCAGGGCAGGCAGGGAGGGGAGCAGATGACTGTGCCAGGCCGGCAGCGGCCATGCGCTGTGCTGTGCTGTGCTGCGCCGTACTGCTGTGCTGCCCAAAGAAGCATCTCCACAGCAGTGGTTGCGGCGCCAGCAATCGGGGGCCAGCAGTCTTAGCAGCAAGCCCGCCCCAGCCCTGCCTTGAATCACTGCCTCAAGCATCCCCTCAGCCCCTTGCCTGACGCAGGCATCCCCGGTAGCGAGGCGCAGTGCGTCTCGCTGCTCAACTTCCAGCTGGCCGCGGTCGGCATCCTGCTGCCCACGCTGGTCGCGGCCTGGAAGGAGCCGCGGGTGGGGGCAGGGGCGGCACAGCAGGCACAGCAGGCACAGCAGGAGGCAGCGGCACGCAGCGGGTCGCCCAGGTGGTGTCAAGCGCCGGCACGGCGTGTGTCCCGCCTGTGGGCCGCCTTGGACGGCGGCCTGCACAGGGCATGCTGCGGCGGGGGCTTGCCAGCGCCGCACAAAGCCTGCGCCACCTGCCTCCTGCTGGCAACGCTTTGGCTGCTGAGCCAGATGGCGGCAGAGCACTTCTGACCTGTCCGCTGGCTGCCCTCTGTCATTGAGCAGCGTCCACACACATGTAATTGCCGCTCTCTGTATCGTATTCTGTACCACACTCTGTACCGCACTCTGTACCGCACTCTGTACTGTGTACTGCACCACCGGGAGGTTATCACGGCTGAGCGGACCCCAGGTCTGGTGCCTAGTGGTGCCAGTATTCAGCCCGATATGGCCTGGCCTGCCTTCCTCAAGGGAAGCAAGGCGCGGCCCGCCTCCCTCAAGGGGAGCATTCTGCTTGAACCCTCTCTGGCAAGGCTGCCCGCCCGCATCCTCCTACCCACGGTTGCCTTGTCACAGCAGTCACGATGACGCTCGATTGGTGGATCACGTACAATGGAAGCGGGTGCGGGCCGGGGGCTGCGCAGGTGCGGGCCAGGGCGGCGGCAGCTGCGGAGGATCGGCAGGAAGGGCCTTCACAGCATACATGCAGCCTCCCTGACCCATGCCGAAAGCTGCCAAGCGCACCTGCTTTCCCCCACCCCATCCACCATGCCTACTTGGGATGACCAGTGGCACGGGCCTGTCTCACAATTGAATCCAATTTCAAGGCAGGGCAGGGGCACTTTAAAGGAATACGAAATGCTGGTTGGTGCAGTGGGAGGGACCAGGGAGGAGGGCTGAGCCCGTAATAGAAAGATGATGGGGCGAAGGATTAGTAGTAGGATTAGAAGCTGGCGGGACGGGGAGGACAGGTGCCACCTGGCACATGCGTATCTCAGCAGGCAGGTGGCAGTCAGGGCTGGGAGCTGGGCAGGTATGAGGGCTGCCCGCAAAGGGGCAGGCAGTACAGGTGTGCTTGGAGCGGTACAGAGTGCAGCGATGACATGTGTGGGGATGCTGCACAATGACAAAGGGCAGTTAAGGGTCAGAAGCGTTCTGCCACCATCTGGCTCAGCAGCCAAAGAGTTGCCAGCAGGAGGCAGGTGGCGCAGGCTTTGTGCGGCGCTGGCAGGCCACCGCCGCAGCACGCCCTGTGCAGGCTGCCGTCCAAGGCGGCCCACAGGCGGGACGCACGCCGCGCCGGCGCTTGACACCACCTGGGCGACCCGCTGCGTGCCGCTGTCTCCTGCTGTGCCTGCTGTGCCTGACCTGGGCCTCCTGTCGCGCCTGCTGCCCGTGGCTCAGTCCAAGCCGCCGCCTGCTGGCCCTGCCGCGCCTGCTGCGCCTGCTGTGCCGGCCATGCTGCTCCCACCCACGGCTCCTTCCACGCCGCTGCCAGCGTGGGCAGCAGGATGAAGACTGCGGCCAGTTGAAAGTTGAGCAGCGAGACGCACTGCACCTCGCTCTCTGACATGCCTGCGTGCAGGAGGGAGGAAGAGGCGGTGGCTTCGTGCATGCGGGGATGCATTGTGGGGGGCCTGCGCCAGCCGGGTTTGTCTGGCAGCTGCCGCCGTTCACCGGCTGGCGGCCCCTATGGCCGAAACTGTGTGCGCGGCGGCAGGCCCTCCGACCCTCCCTCCCTGCCCACCCCGGCCACCTGTGTTGCTCGACCGCTGCACCGGTACATTGCCGAGGGCAGGTTGGCCAACGGCTGCTGCAACGGCCAGGTCAAGCACGTGCCAAAGGTTGTCCAGGCGGCGCTGGGAGAGGGTGTCGGACAGCAGGCGCAGGCGGCAGTAGTGGATGTTATGCGGCATGAGTAGCGCAACGAGGCACTGCTGCAGCAGCACCATCAGGGGCGGCTGGTGAAGGACCATGGGAATGATGACCACGGGAAGCACGCGGGTGCCTGCACTCAATCAAGCATTCAATCAATCAATCAATCAATCAACGAAGTACATTTCAAGTCCACGGGGAGCCAGCAACGGTCTCATGTGACAGCAGCAGCAGCAGGAGGAGGCAGTGGGTACAGCGGTGTGGGGCAGCGAGGAGCGCGTTAGGGGAGGGGAGCAACGCAACGGCACCGGGGCTCTCTGCCTTGTGTTGTGCCACACTGTGCTGTGCTGTGCTGCGTGGCTGGGGACACAATAATAATTATCACAGACACCCGCCCAGCCCAGGTTGAGCGTTGTGCTGGTCCCACAGCAGCAGCTCCCGGTACCGCAAAGATTTGTGATCGGTGGGCCATGCAGAGGCTGTGGGGGTCCTGCGCCCCTGCCCACCTGCCAACACGCGAAGGAAGTCGAGGACGAGGCCGGCCAGGCCGGGGGTGGGGGGCAGCATCATCACCTTGGCGAGGCCCTCCTGCAGTGGGGGGGGGGGAAGGGGGAGGGGTGCGGCAAGTGAGGATTCTGTCTGATACTGTCACAGCTTCCACGGCGGCCCAATCAAGGGCTGGCAGGGTGGGTAGGGTACCCGCTATTCTGTTAAAAAAGAATCCAGCCTTGTTTGCACAGGCTGGATTGAGTCGGTCGCAGCACTGGTGCTTGTGTGCACATGCCGCACGACAAGGGCACTCCGGGCATGCTGCGCACCCATGCTGGCCCCAACCACTGCAGTGTGCAGCAGCGTGAATGCATACCTCTGTCGAGCGGATGCTGGGCGTGCAAGAGATGGCCATGCGGATGAGCGTGATGTAAGTGGCACGCCAGCGGAGCCACCAGCGGTGCGGCGCCAGGTGTGCGAGGGCGGTCCAGGCAGCATGCAGCGAAGCGATGAGGGCTTGGTGCATGTGCTGGTGAGGCGTGGCAGCTGTACGCCACCAGATGGCGCACTGGACCACCAGCGAGGCAAAGCCGGTGGCTTGCTCCACCCGGCGGCGGTGCAGCAGCTGCTCTGTGGGCGGAGGTCCCGCCCGCAGTTCTGCGGCCTGGCCCGGTCGCGAGGCTGGCATCGACGACGTTGGCAGCGCTGATCTGCTGCCAGCTTCTGGCGCCGGGCCTTCGGATAAGTTTGGCGGCGCAGCTCCGTTGCCGACGGACCCTGCGGCCTCTGCGCTCTCTCTCCGTGCACCGTAAACCGGCGTCGGCGGTTTGCGCTCATCGCCCTGCTTGCGCTCATCGCCCTGCTTAGAAGGATTGTACAGCCAGTTAGGGCACCGATGTGCCTGTTGGGGGATCCTGCTGGGGTCCTGCGAGCGCCGCGAGCAGCCCCCAGTCGAATCAAGGGGGTTCAGGCGCTCTTTTCGGGCTTCAGGGGCGGGATTCCTTTGTTGCAAAGGGTTTCGATGAACGTGAAGCGGTCGGCGCCAGGTGTGCGCGCTCCTACAGGCAACCCTGGGCCTCTGACGGTGGCGGGACTGGCGGCAGGCAGCGGCAGGCTGGCTCCCTGCAGCAGCGTGCCCCCCTTTGAAGGTCTGTGAGCTATGGTGCAGCTGGAACAGCAGATCACCATGTCTGTCAGACCGCAGGGGGTGCCAGCGCTGGATAAGGTGCCTGTTTGCACTGCTGCCGCGGCTCCGCAGGGGTCGTACGACGGGGACCCGCAGCCGGGTGGGCAGACAGCGCCTGCAGGGCTGCTTCCACGCTCATCTTTTGCTCTAAACCCCTTCTACATTACAGCAGCACTGCTGAGATGTCTAGGGACAGGGTGCCGCAGGCGGGCGCATGCGCGCACGCCCGCAGGCATGCCAAATGCTGCCGCCGGGCGGTCCGCTCTGGGGGCATTGCTGGCGGTACTGGGCGGCACGTGCGGCGCTGCTCCCAGGCTGCGCTGCTTCTGTGTGTCTCATGGTGACGCCGGGGATGCGGGTGCAGCGCGATCTTCACTGGGTGTGGGCGAGTGTGCCCCAACCTTGAGGGGTCTCTGGTGTCCCCTTGTACCGGATAAGCGTACCGGCGGCAAGCCTGCCCCGCATGACAGCCAGCGTTCAGCGACACTTGCAACAGCAAGATTGCGGTTGCCCAGCTCCCGTTGGCACGTCTTGCGAATCCCTTTGTAGCTGGTAAAAGTGCGTCGTGGAAGTTTCACTGTCGAGGGAGAAGGGCGCAAGGCAGCTGGCATCATTACATGTGCTTTTATGTTCACAAGCCTGCCTGGGGTGCTGTGCATGTTACAGATCGCAGCACGGGCACAGCGTGAGACAAGCTAGCTTCTTCGCAGCAGCCGCAGCAGGGCCCCGCCCGCCTGCTTGGCAGCCACGCCCGCCGCCTCCCCCGCTGCTGCCGCCACTGCCGCCCCGCCGCCACCGCTGCCGCTGATGCTGCTGCTGTTGCCCCCATCGGCGGCCAGGCTGCCCGCTGTTGCCACTGTTGTGTGCGTGTGCTGCAGCCGCAGGCACGTCTCCTCCAAATCCTCCAAGTGCTCTGCCTGGTGGTGGGAGGTGCTGCAGGGAGGGAGCAGGTGGCAGGGAGGCAGGAAAGGGGAGGGGATGTGAGGGAGGGGAAGAGGCACGGCTCCTCTGGATCAACAGAGCGCTCCGCTTGGTGATGAGAGGTGCTGCAGGGAGGCAGGAAAGGGGAGGGGATGCGAGGGAGGGGAAGAGGCACGGCTCCTCTGGATCAACAGAGCGCTCCGCTTGGTGATGAGAGGTGCTGCAGGGAGGCAGCAAAGGGGAGGGATTGTGAGGGAGGGGAAGAGGCACGGCTCCTCTGGATCAATAGAGCGCTCCGCTTGGTGATGGGAGGTGCTGCAGGGGGGAAGCGGGTGGCAGGGAGGCAGCAAAGGGGAGGGAATGTGAGGGGGAGAAGAGGCACGGCTCCTCTGGATCTTTAGAGCGCTTCCGCTTGGTGATGGGAGGTGCTGCAGGGGGGAAGCGGGTGGCAGGGAGGCAGCAAAGGGGAGGGAATGTGAGGGGGAGAAGAGGCACGGCTCCTCTGGATCTTTAGAGCGCTTCCGCTTGGTGATGAGAGGTGCTGCAAGGGGAGCGGGTGGCAGGGAGGCAGGGTGGCGCAGGGGCGTCGACGTCATAATCCGCTTGGTGGTGAGGAGGTGCGACCTGGCTGGCGCAGCCTGCCAGTGCCCGCATCGCACATTTCCTTTTTCTTTGCTACAAACTACATTCTGATACACTCACCCCCCGCCCTGTCCCATGAGACCTTGCTGGCTCCCCCTGGACTTGAGATGTAATTGATTGATTGATTGCAAGGGGAAAGCACCTTGCAGGAGGGAGGGCGTTAATCCTCCTCCCCTCCGCCTGTTCAACAACAACAGCACATGTTGTTTGGTCGAGACCACGAAGCCAGGAGGGCTCGTCAGACAGGATGTGAGGGGGCACTGTAAGGGAGGGGAAGAGGCACGTGTGCTCTGGACCTGCAAAGTGATACACTTTCTGATGCACGGATGTGGCGGGTGTGGCTTGGAATCAAGAGAGGTGGGTGCGGTGGGTGGCTTGAGGTGTGGGCATGTTTGACTGATGCCCGTGAGCTGCCGCCAACCGCTCACCCACTCCAGCACGCCCCGTGCCACCTCGCAACCCTCCCTCCCCCTCTTGCCCTGCCCCAGCCCTGCCCCAGCCCTGCCCAGCCAACACATGCCCCCCGCCCCAAATAACATCATTGAAACTTTAGGTTTCGAGTAGACTAGGAGATTAAGCTAATAACAGAAAGTCTAAACCCTAGTCCCATCCACCCACCGCGCTAGGATGAAGAAGATGACGGCGTGCAGCGCCAGGGTGTAGAGGAAGAGGGCAGTGCGGGCGGCGGCGCTGCCGCTGATCAGGCTGCCCACCGCATACATCGCCTTGTCCTGTGGAGGGAGGGTGGGGTGTGAGAGGAGGGTCGAGTGGGGGCGATCACAGGGGAAGCAGAAGTTGTGGGGGAGCAGATGCTGTGTGGTGAAGAGAGGCAGAGGGACTTGGTGAGGGAGAGGGGTTGCCGAGGAAGGCTTGAGGTGGCAGAGCTGCTGGCAGGCAGGCCAGCCATGACAGGCACTCTTGTAAAACTGTTCACTCTTACAGCTGCTCGGCCGTGCCTGCGCCACAGCGGCATGCTGTGAAGACTAGACTGGCCGGCCAGCCGCACAAGGGGCACCAACCGACCGACCTGGACCCTAACCTTGAACCCTACCTGCAGCGGCAGTTCCTTCCGCCGCGCCTCCCGCTCCTTTGCCTTGAAGTCTGCGGGGGCAGGAAGGGGAGCGGGCTTTTGGAAGTTGAAGCAAACGGCCTCTCGCCAGTATGCATAAGGGACAGGGCGAGCAGTGCGGGTTGCCACCAGTGGTCTGCCGGGCCAATAGCCGATGATGCTTGCACCGGCTTGGAGCACTAATCAGCCCATCCCCCCCGCCCCGCACTCCCGTGCAAACTCACATACTGAACATAGTGGGCTGCTCAGTCTGCTGCCGGCTACCGAACCATTCATCACAACCAATAAGAACCTTCCCCAATACACATGTCGCTCACTTGCACGCAACGGGGTCGACTGACTGCATGCAATGCTGCTGACGCCACACACCACCGCAGCATCCCACCTATTGCAGTCCCAACTGATAATAAGCAGCATCTGCCTATGAAATTATCACCCGCAAATGGGTTGATGGAGTGCCCGTACTGCTGAGGCTGCCACGCCACCACAACACCTCACCCATAACAGGCGCACGCCGGTACAAAGTGCACATCCCCCCCTGCACTTCGTATCGCTTACCTGCAAAGGGGTTAATGGACTGCTCGTACTGCTGAAGGTACCGCCCCACCACCGCCCCCGTTTCCAAGTCAGAGGAACCCGACACACCGCCGCTGCCTGCCACGCTGCGCCGCGGGCCGCCGCCGCCGCCAGACTGGTAGCCCTGCAGAGGCCCCCGGGTGGAGCGGTGCCTGCTTAGCTCGAGGGGAGGCAGGCTGCCTTCATCGTAAATTCCGCCACCAAAGGTTGTAGCTAGTGCCCGCCCTCCACGTGTGCGGTGGGGGAGCCTTTTTGACACACTGCATGCCCACCCCCTGCATGTGCCACTTGAGCACAGCAAGGGTGCCACTTGAGCTCAGCTTGCCTGCACAAACTTGAGTCGCTCCGCCAGGGCCAGGTTGTCTGCTCGCATCGCATCCGCATCCGCACGCACCTGCAGGGGCGCATACAAGTTGGAGCAGGAGCAGGAGCAGGTGCAGCAGCAGTTACAGCAGCAGCAGATGGGGGGCGGGGGCAGCAGGTGCAGCAGCAATTACAGCAGCAGCAGATGGGGGGCGGGGGCAGCAG
>JTEE01000307.1:55369-76226 GCA_002896455.3 Chlorella sp. ArM0029B | reverse complement strand
CAAGGCCTGTGGTTCCTCTGGTCCAGCAGTGCGCGCCCACGGCAGCCTTGGGCCTGCAAATGGACACAATGTTGACACAACGGGTGGGCAGGATGCGTGGTACTGTAAGACTTCTGGTCACCCTCGCCAGCCTTGGAGCTGCAACAGGAGAGGAGGACGAGGAGGCGGGCGGGCACATAGGTGGGCAGGGCGGGCATATAGCAGCTTCTGGTACAGCTCTAGAAACGAGCCCTCGGCTGCTTTAGAGCTGCACATAGGATGGGAGGTGGGCGGGTGCATAGGTGGGCAGAGGGGGCATATAGCAGCTTCTGGTACAGCTTCAGGAAGGCGCGACCTCGGCAGCCTTTGAGCTGCAAAGGAGAATGAGGAGGGACGGAGGGCGGGCAGGTGGGTGGGCAGGGAGGGGGTCGGGTGTAGTGGAGCAGCTGCTGGTACGTTCCACACAGGCGGCCTCAGCAGCTTCAGTGCTGCGTAGACGAGCGGGATGAAAAACGGTTGGACGGCCTAAAGAACCGCACCCGCCGACCTTGCAAGATTGTGGGAGGATGTGTAGGAAAGAGGGTGTGCGAGTGCTCCCACATCCTGCCGCCCTGCCTGCTTCCCCTCCCGCACCCTGCCCTGCACACGCCCATCTATGACCACCCGCCCACACACCCCCACATTGGCCACACCCCTCGCCGCTGCGTCAGCCTGCCCACCTCTTTCATTATGCCCATGCATCAAACCATCCGCAGTTTGAGGGATCACCTGTACCCTTTTTCTCGCCCCTGCGTCAGCCTGTCCACCTCCTTGTGCACACCCAACGCCGACCTCGCTAGGTAGCAGGTGCTCAACAAATCTCGAACTCTCCCTTTCTCCGCCGGCCCTGACACCGCTAGGTAGCAGTTGCTCAACAGACTCAACAGATCTTGAAACCTCCCCTCCTCTGCCCCTGACACTGCTAGGTACCAGCTGCTCAACAGATTTTGAACCCTCCCCTCCTCCCGCACCCTCACCGCTGGGTCAGCCTGTCCACTGTTTCATGAATCGCATGCACCAAACAATCCGGGACTCCTGTGCCCCTTTGTTCTCACCGCTGCGTCAGCCTGCACACCCAGCGCCGACCTCGCTGGGCAGCAGTTGCTCAACACATCTTGAACCCTCCCCTCCTCTGCGCCCCTCACCGTTGCGTCCGCCTGCCCACCTCTTTCACAAAGCGCATGCACCAAACCATCCGGGGACACTTGAAAAATATCAATATTACCCTTTTTCTCACCGCTGGGTCAGCCTGTCCACCTCTTCCTGGTACGCCTTGAGCAGGGGTGCCACCTCTCGGGACACCTCCTGGGGGGCATGGCGGCGGAAGTCTGGGGGGCAGGGGAGGTGGCGGTGGGAAGTTTGATGGGCAGGGGGGCGAGCAGACACGGCGGGAGGGCAGACATGGGTGGGGAGTGGGGGGCGGGTGGGGCAAGGCTGACAGGGGGGCGAGGGAACATCTCTGCCCGTCAGTCTATGCTGCGGGCACAACCACGCAGGGGCGCGCAGCTGGGCAGCCAAGCTCGGCAATGCATGTGTTGCCTTGCCCGCGCACCCATCCACCACTACTGGCCCCACCACAGCAACATAACTTCCTTACTCACCCCACCCATCCACACAAGTCCACGCCACCAATCGCCACACCCCTGACCCCCACCTGCCGTTCCCAATCCAGCTCACCCCCCACACCTTTCACCCACCCCTGCCACACGACTGCGGAAGGCCCACGTCAGTCCACCCCAATCCGCACCCCACCGTTGGTGCGCTCCGACAGCCACATGAGTCCCCGCCCTGCCACCATCGCCACCCACCCAATGCAGTTCACTCTACGGCTGGTTACTCCTCCCTGCCTCTCTGCTCCCTGCCCTTTCAAATTATAGCCCACTCACATGGCGACTGCACTGTTATTACTTCTGAGGCCGTTCCCAACCCTTGCTGGGAGGATGAGAGTAACAACCAGACCTGCACACGCCAACCCATCCCACCTTTTGTGCGCTCAGCAAGCCCCTTGCGTGCCTTGACGGACGCCTCCTGGGCAGTGGCCACAGCAAGCCCCTGCTCATCCAACTTGCTGCGCAGGCTCTCCAAGTCAAACTCTGCAGCAGCACCCATGTTGCGGGACACATTGTTGAATGCAGGTCAGGCCAGGGCAGGGGCGGGGCGGGGCAGGTGGGTGCTTGCCCATTTGCAGAGCGGCCGCTCCGCCAAGGCAATGCTGCAGCAGAGAAGTGAGCGAGCTGGGCAGTGTTTGTGGGTCAAACTTGTGTTGATCTAGTTGCTGCGTAGGCGCCCTCCAGGTCGGCAGCAGCAGCCGGCATGCCAACGAAGTCAGAGGCAGTCCGGCAACTCGTACAAGCCAGCAATCGGCGGCCTGAAGGGTGCTGGCCAGCAGCGTGGGCAGGCGGCGGCGGCAGCGGCGGGTGGCGCCACCGACAGTTGCCGCCACCGCAGCAATCAGCTGGCGGGGAGCCCTCGGCTTCCGATACCAGGTGTGCCTTCAGCCCCTTCTCACCCTTCCAAAAGGACTGCACCACCGTGGGGAGCACCTCTCCGGCCGAGGCCAGGTCCTTCACCGAGCGGGTTTTGTCCATCGCGGGAGTGATGCAATGCGATGCGATCGGTCACAAACAGCTACCCGGCACTGCTGCAAGGCACCGAGGGCTCTTTCAAGCGCGCACGGTCGTTCCTTCACTCAAACATAGCGCGAGTTGCGCCCTGCGGAGCTGCGAACTGTTGGGAAATATAGCGCGTGGTGATTGAAGGCGGGCTGTCCAGCTTTGGAAACGACTCCTGTCGGCTGGCGCCAGCGGTGCAAAATTGCTCCCGCGAAGTGTCGCCTGTGTCGGCCTTGGAGACCTGTGCCGATTGGCACGTTGCCTGATAGCTTGGGACTTGTAGCACTAGGACTGGCGACCGACACTGGCGACGACACTGCTCCACTTCTCTCGATCACCGCCCACTTCTCTCGATCACCGCAGCAGAGATGGCGCAGGCGGACGGTGTCGCGGCACGCATGGACGAGTTGTTGCCGCTCGCAGGGCACAGGGCACACCTGGAGCGGGAGCGTGCTCTGGGCAGAATTGAGACGCTTTTGGACGCTGCAGGTGTAGGGGGAGCCGGATGGTGCCATCAGCCGCACAGCTGATTGCTCTACCCAACGGTTGATGCCACCGCAGCACAGCCGCCACTGCCGCCGCCTGGCGCTGGCAGTGCCGCAGCCGGGCGGCACTTCTGCAGCTTTTGACACTGCTGCCCGCCCGGTCTGTTTTCCATGCGCAGAGGCTGCTGGCGACAAGCAGCCTGTGACAGAGGCCTGCGATGGCGCCCGCAAGCTAGTGGTGTCTGATGTGTGGGAGGAGCGGCTGGGCGGCCTGCGCTTGGCTCGCCTTGTGCTGCAGCGGCGACAGGTGAGGCCACGCCTGTTGCTAATGACAAGCATAAACATCATGGCAAAGCAACAGGTGCAGCACCCACATCAGCCGCCGCTGCCATTTACTGCCATTGGGACCTGCACGGATCGCCTGGTAACAGCGCAAACCAACCCACCATACCATCCCACCCCGCCCCATCCCACTCACTGTGTGCCGCTTCCTGCGCGCCGATCGGAAGCTGCCAGCTGCCAGCTTGCCCCTCCTCCCGCCAGCCCCTCCTGGCGGCGTCTCAGCCCCACGCTCCTTCCTGGCACACACACACAAACGCACACAGCTTGTTGGGTAACACCTGCTCCCATGCCCGCCCGCCTCCCGCCGCCAGTTGGACGCCGCATTTGCTGCCGACATGATCGCCACCTGCCAGAGTCTGCTGGAGGACAGGGAGGTCCGCGTGCGCTGGGCGGTGAGTCGCCAGCTGTAGTTCGACCCGCCCCGCCGCGGACGGCGGGAGCGAGCCGATAGGGGTAGGGATAGGGATTCGAGAGTTGCTGAGGCTTGCAAGGAAAGCGATGCAGCTGTCGCTGGATCGCCAGCAGGCACAGCACAGCGCAGCCCGGCTGGCAGGCAGGGCTGCACGCATGGGGACCGCGCCGACGCGGCAGCTGCTGCTGTCAAGTCGTCGGTTGCAGCTGGTGCCTGCTTGCCTGCCTGCCTGCCTGGGCGCTGCGCTGCATTCCCCTGCCCACCAGGCGGCTGCCCTGCCCACCTAGCCCCCTGCCCTGCCTCCTTCCCTCATCGCTCTACTCCACCCCCCCTGCTCTACTCCCTCCCTCCCCTGCTTGCCTCCTTCCACCCCTCCTCTCCCTCATCCCTCATCCCTCTCCCTCATCCCTCATCCCTCTCCCTCATTCCTCTCCCGCCCCTCTCCCTGCCCCTTCCCCCGCCGCCCCCCTTGCCAGGTGGGCGAGCTGCTGCGCACGCTGTGCGAGCGCCAGGGCATTGCTGTGTGGGAGGCGGTGCGCGCCTGCCTGCTGGCCTCCATTCACCGCAACTTTGACCGGGATGCATTGGAGCCGTCGGGGCAGCTGCCGCAGCAGCAGGAGGATGCGGGCTCAGGTGGGTGTGGGGTAGCAGGCCCGGCGTGGGGCCAGGTGGTAAATATTGGCAACTGCGGTGCTTTTTGCATGGACCCACTGAGAAGTCTGCCATCTGGTTTGTTAGCACCGTCTAGTTAGTTGCCCCCCAGAGCTCAGCTTCAGTGTGGGCTGGATCCAGATTTCAATCTCGAAAGTTCAAGGTCACGAAATCTAGCCTTATGAATGGGGTTTACCTGCTGCTGCCCTGCTTTCCTGTGCTTTTCAAGAAGCTCACATCTATCTTCTGCTTTCCCACGCTGTGCAGAGATTGAGGACAGCGGTGCCAACAGCGGCGGTGACTTCCTGGCCAGCTTGCTGAACCGCAGCTACCGTGTGGAGCCGCCGGGCACCGGGGAGATGCGGCACGGCACCGAGGGATGGAAGTGCCTGGAGACGTCGTTCCGGGTGGGTGGGGTGGGTGATGGGTGCGGCGGAGGGGCGCACTTGTGGGCAACTTGAGCAAGAGGTTATGGGTGCCTGGAGACGTCGTTCGGGGTGGGTGGGATGGGTGGTGGACTGACTGACTGAGTGTGGGTTACACCTCATGTTCTGATGGATGGTCTGAGGTCATCTTGCGCACCGCTGGAAGTGCCTGGAGACGTCGTTCCGGGTGGGTGGGGTGGGTTAGGTTCCATGGTACGTTGATTGGGCATGCGGGCAGGAAAGCAGGCCATCATGCCCCAGGCTTTGCAGGCAAGAGTTGAGGGGCACTTGGGTGTTCCTATTTGCGCTTGTGCAGCCGGGGAGCAGAGCAGGCAGGATGGCGTTGCGAGCGGCGCGGCACAGGCCGTTGCGTGCTCACCTAGCCCCCGCCTGCCTCGGGCCCCGTACTACACCATATGATGCCCCACCTGTCTTACCACACCCCAACAAACCAGACATTCCATACTATACCCTCGCCTGCAGGCTCTCCAACACATCATGGAGGGATGTGGTGAAGCCTTTCGTCCCCACCTGGACGACCCCCTGCGCCAGCTCATTTATCGAGCGCTGGCACACCCCAACCGCTTCATCCGGTGCGACTCAGCTAATTTTGAATGATAACCTTATCTTCTTTTCCCCTCCTTGTTTGCCGCCGTCTGTTCCCCGTGCCCTGTTTTGGGCCACGTTGTGCTACGCCATGCTGCCTCGCGCCATTGCATGCTGCGCCCTGCTGCGCGGCGCCCAGCGGCGTGCCACTTCATCACGGTCGGGAAGCGTGCGTGTCATGCTGCTGTGGCCGTGCTGTGGTCACGCTGTGCAGTGAGGCATTCGTCCCGGTCAATAAGCTGACCTATCATGCTGTGGTCATGCTGTGCAGTGAGGCGTGCCACTTCATCATGGGCAGCGTGTGCAAGCTGCTGGAGGGGCCGCAACTGGAGGCGCTGGCGCCCGAAATAGCAAACAAGCTGGGGCTGGGGCTCAGGTGAACTTTCACATATACCAACACACTATTCCCGGGCTTGCGCGCAAGCTGGGGCTGGGGCTCAGGTTGGGGGCACGACGGGGGCAGGATGGGGAGGGAAGGGCGGTTTTTGGGGCGTTTGGGGTACAGCACTCGATGCAGACGCTGCAGGCAGGAAGCAGGGCGTGTGCTTCGGCAGGCGAGCAAGTTTCTGCCTGATGAGACCGCCTGATGAAACATGCCTTTGCAAGCCCCTGCGCACACGCCGCCTTGACAACCTGGTTCGTTCTGCGTCCGTCGCTGCTGCCCTCCCTCTTGTCCCGCCTGCCTGCAGCGACAACTGGAGCCAAGTTCGGTTTGCCTCCTCCACAGCCACCCGCACCTTCATGCTGGTGGGTGGGAGGGTGGGTTGGTGATAGGATGGGGAGAGGGGGAAGGGAGCTGGGGACCGATTTGCTTTGTGGCCAGGACAGCCTGGGCGGGCGGCATGTGGCAGGAGCAAGAAGGGCCACACAGTTTTAACTTTTGTGCTGGGGGATGGGAGGGCTGGTGGGAGGGAGAGGGGGAGAATGGGATGGATGGGGCGGGCAGGAGGGAGGGAGGGAGGGAGGAAAGCATGGGTGTTTCTTCGACGCCTCGCAAGATCAGGCAAGCCAGGGTTGCTGGCATGTCGGAACGCATGGCAGGCGCAGCAGGGCCAGCAGCCCAGGCTGGCATTTGGGCAGAAGGGAGGCCAGCGCAGCAGCGCACTGCATTCGACTGTGCATGACATGGCACGGCGGCAGCACGTGCCCCAGCTGCTCAGCTTCGGCCAGCTGGCTTGTCGCCCTGCCTCCCTGCCTCCTGCTGGCCCGGTTGTATACCCCCTGGCCCAGCGCGCCTCGCCTTCCTTTTGCGCCCACGCAGTGCGCGACGTCCTACCGGGAGAAAGTGTTTCCGCTGTTGGTGCCGCACATGTGCCTCAACAGGTGGGTAGGTGGGCCGTCTTGGCTCATGACCAGCCACAGGCTGACCACCAGCCGCAGCTTGCCACCTTTGTTGCAGCCCTGCTGTGCAGTGTTGCGCTCTCTTGCTTGTGATCTCCTCAAATGTCAATCCGGCTGCCAGCCACCAGCCCACCCGCCAGCCTGTGATCAACTCGACCTTCACATCACCTTGGCATGGATCCAGCTGGTGTGCGGCTGTAAGCTCTAGACGCCTGGCCCTTCTCTATCACACTCCACCGCCTTTTTTGCTTCCCCCTTAGCTGTACAGGCACTGCCCCCTTGCTCCAAATTTTCCGCCGAACGTGGTACTTCGCTTGCAACCTTGCTTGTTCATCGCCCCCTGCAGGTACTACGTTGCCGAGGGTGTGCGGCTGTACTCCCAAGAGACCTGGCGGCTGGTGATGGGGGACAGCGGACGGGACTGGGTGGCCATGTGCGCGCCGCAGGTGGGGTAGCGGGGCGGGGCGGGGCGGGGAACGCGATGGCAAGAAGTGGTGTAGTGGTGGGTCTGGGGACAGCTGGCGAGGGCGGGTGGCCAAGTTTGCGCTGCAGGAGGGGTGCGGGGTGTTTGTAGGGACAAGCAGGGGCCTGCGTGGTAGGTGTGGTAGTTGGGCGTTGGTAGGCGGGCAAGGGTGGGTGGCCAATTGCGCGGCGCAGTTCAGGGGAGCAGGGCAATTGTTGGGAGGGCAGAGGAGGGTGGCACGGTACACAAGCTAATGCGAAGGGGCCACGCTTACAGGTGCTCATTTGTGCACCTGCCTTGACCCTGACTCACCCGATAGGGTTTTAGGGTTTAGGGTTTTAGGGTTAGGGTTTTAGGGTTTAGGGTTCCACCTGCTATGTTCCTGGCCAGTGCTTCAAAGTGGCTTGTACACATCCCTCCTGCCACCTGCGTTTCCCCCTGCCTCCCTGCCCGCCCCCAGGTGATTTACTCGCAACTCTTCGTCCCCCTGCCTCCCTGCCTGCCTTCCTTCCCCCCAGGTGGTTGCCTACTACATTGAGCAGAGCAAGGCCAACAACCACGCTGTGCGCGAAGCCGCCTGCGCATGCATCGCCGAGCTCATGTGCAAGGCAAGTGCTGGGAGGGAGGCGGAGGGAATACATACTCACACATACACACACAGTCTGGGGAAATGCAGCCGCTGCTGCCAGTACACCCTGAGCCTACCCTAGGAGACCAAAGTTTGAGCTGTGCCGGTGCCGCCTGCATGCACCCCCGCGCCTCTCGGCCTTGCAAGCCCACTTCCTCGTCCACCCAGCTGCCATCTCAGTCACGTGTGACACCGCTAAGCATAGACAGTAGCGGTCAAATCGGTCGCCAGTGCATCCCTCTGCTCCCTATCCCCATGCTTCTACCCACGCTCCTACTCACGCTCCTACCCACGGTCACGACGAACATTCCATCACTCCTCCCCAAGCAACCTCTCTTTACCCTGACATCCTCCTCTCCCTCCCTTCACACCTCCACCTACATCCTCCTCTCCTTCCTTCACACCTCCTCTTACAACCTCCTCCCCTCCCTTCACTCCTCCTCTTACAACCTCCTCCCCTTCCCACCCCACCCCCCACCCCCACAGGTGGACAAGACCGCGGTGGCTCCCTTTGTGCCACGCCTGCTGCGCGCCCTGGTCATGTGCTTCAAAGACGCCAGCTGGCCGGTGAGGTGGCGGGAGGGGTGAGGTGGCGGGGGATGAGGTGGCGGGGGGTGAGGTGGCGGGCAGGTGGGGATGTGTGTGTGGGGCGGGGCGGGCAGGGTGCCAAGCCCCAAGGGACATGTCACTCCTGCAGCTAGCCCCGAGGGCACATCTCGATGCTTGCCACACCGGGTGCAACTCGCCTGCCGGGTTACAGGTACAGCACCCGGCCATGTTATCGAGTTACCACCCCATGCAAGCCGCTTGCATCCCCACTGGTGCTCTCTCCCCTGCCCCGCCCCGCCCCCCTTAGGTGCGCGATGCCGCCTGCCTGGCATGCGGCCGCTGCGTGACCGCCTTCCCAGACGAGTCGCGGGAGGTGCTCGAGGTGAGGCGGGGCGCGGGCTGGGTGGGGTGGGCGGCATGGCGGATAGTCTGCCTTCATGCAGAGCAATTGGCGTGTGCTTGCGTGCTGTGCGCATGGGGCAGGTGCACATGGTTGGTTGAGGTGCTTCAGCAGGTGCTCGAGATGAGGCGGCAGGCGTGCTGGGCGGCATGTGCAGTCTTGCCTGCCTTGGTGCGGGGCATGGCTTGCTCGCTTGCTGTGCGCATGGGGCATGCGCACACGAATCCTTTCAGTGCATCGCACCACCGGGCCGTGTAGTGCAGGGTGCACGCACGGGACAGCCGGTGCGCTGCTCTGACCTGGGTGACAGCGTGCCCAGCATGCCCCCCCGTAGGGAGCCTCGCTGTCTGCTGCCCCCGCATCTGATGGCCATCCTCCCTTTCCCTCGTTCCCTCCATCCATGTTCCCCTACTCACATGCCCCTTTTTTCAAATGCGAGATTGCAGGAGCTCTACTCCCTGTGGTTTGCCCACCTTCAAGACAACATCTACTCGGTGCGGGAGGACTCGGCGGTGGCGCTGGGAAACGCAGGTGGGGCGGGCAGGGCAACACACAGGGTGCGCTGGTTTGGAGGGCGCTCTTGAGCGAGAGGGGCGGGAGGCTGGCTTCAGTGTGGTATTAGTATCAGTTCTGGGCAACGCAGGTGGAGCAGGCAAACACAGCGTGCCAGAGAATGGGGAGGCGCCTTGAGGCGAGAGGGGCTGGAGGATTCAGCGTAATGCTGGGCAACGCAGGTGGGGCAGGCAAACACACAGCGTGTGCCAGAGCGTGGCGGTGGGGGCGGGTGCCGAGGCAGGGGACGCCTGCTGTGATGCCATCCCCATCATCATAGCCACCCCATCGCATGCAACCCTTCCGATCTACGAACTGCGATGCCCCCCAACCTGCCCATTTGTCTCAAACCCACCGTTCCATACCTGCCTTACCTACAGCAGTGCATGCTCTCAAAGCTGCGATGCCAGCAGCCCCATACCGTCTCCGCCCCCTGCTCCTCGATCGACCCCCACCCTTGCCGCCCCGCTCTTCACCCTTGCCCTTGCCTTGCAGTGCACGCCGACAGCAACGAGACCACACACCCTCCTCCCCTGCCCATGTCAACCCAACCATCATGCCCCCAAAACACACTGCCCTGTGCAGTGCGTGCGTACGGCGACGAGGCGACGGCCCGCATTGTGGAGCAGGTCCGTGAGCTGATCTTGCAGGCAAAGGACCAGGCCGAGGACAGCCAGCAGTATGGCAGCCTGGAGAACACGACGACGTTTGGCGTGGCGGCGCAGGTGGGGGGGATTCATGAACCTGCACAAGTGTACAAGGGATGTGCTCTTGTGGGAGCGCTGGTTGATGGGCACATTGAGTAAAGGGGCAAGCCTGGTCGAAACCACGTCGTTTGGAGTGGCGGCGCCTTTGGGCGCAGGATTAGCAAGGACTAGGGCTTTTGGGAGCGCTGTTCTGGATGATGGGTTGGAAGGTGTGGGAGCATGGGTAGCGGTAGGACAGCCTGGATACCATCATGCTGCTTGGAATGGCGGCGCAGGTGGGCAGAATATGGCTGTCCATGGGTGGCGGAGCATGGGTAGCAATATGGCAGCAGCCTGGACAGGACGCACATCCCGCCCGTTACCAACCTTGCCCACATTTCCTCCCTGCCCCCTCCCTCCCCTGGCCCCTCTCTCGCCTGCCTCGTGTCTTTGCAGCTCGCCCATGCTAACAACCCCGCCCTGCAAAACGAAACCGGAGTGTGCTCTCCTGGCGGCAGCCTGCCCACCTGCCCTGTCCTTCCCCCTCTCCCTCCTTGCCCCTCCCCTGCCCCTGCAGCGCGCCCGTGCCAACAACTCCTCTCCACACCGACCAAACATGTTCTCCTGCGGCAGCCTCCCCACCACAACACCTGCCCTCCCCTGCCCTTGCAGCGCGCCCGTGCCAACGACCCCTCCCTCCACACCGACCAAACCATGTTCTCCTGCGGCAGCCTAGCGCCAAAGCTGCAGCGCGGCGGCGGCTGCATAGACCACGGATTTGCACGGTGAGCGAGCACGCTTGTGTTGGGGCTCTTTGTTGTTCCCCGTTGTGTGCCGCATCGGGGACCGTCATCTATGGAGGCGTGCACGGTGTGACAGGGAGGAAGGGGGGCAGGGTGGGGGGGACCCTGGCGCAATCCAGGGGGCCTGCCAATGGGTGGCATTGGCCAATTTGGCCAGCTCGATTTGCACGATGAGTGAGCGAGCAGCGATCGCCTGGCTGGGGGCTGCCGTTGCCACTCTTCGTTCCATGCTGTCATGTTCTCATGCTTTCATGGTTTCGTCACATTTGTATCGTCTCGTGGTGCC
Organism: Chlorella sp. ArM0029B; assembly: GCA_002896455.3. Classification (NCBI taxonomy): domain Eukaryota; kingdom Viridiplantae; phylum Chlorophyta; class Trebouxiophyceae; order Chlorellales; family Chlorellaceae; genus Chlorella; species Chlorella sp. ArM0029B. The sequence continues at coordinate 64,967 of JTEE01000307.1, read as the reverse complement.
CCAGCATTCTGCCTGCTCGTGCCTCGCCAACATACAGCCGCCGGCGTGGCTCTCTGCCCGTCTGCCTGCCCACCTACCCACCCCGCCTGCTCTCTCTTCCCTCTTTCTCCTGCCTTGCCTGCTGCGCCCTGCTGCAGTGACAAGGAGCTGTGGGAGGCGTCTGACGGGGCGGTGTACATGGTGCGGGAGCTGGCGGGTGAGTGGGGGCGGTGGCAGCCTGAGCGCCAGGTCATCAGCATGCCACGTCAGCATGGTGTGTGCCAGTGTGCCAGCTCTAGTTACCTGTCGGCCGACATGGGTGGTGCCAGCTCATCTGCACACTAGGAAACAGATGAGCTGGGGAGAGTGACGGCTCCTTGTCATCCAAGTGGAAGGTCTGTCAGCTTTGGGCTGTCCTCACGCCGGCTGCATGCCATAAGAGGGGAAGCCTCGTATGTGGTGGCAGCTCTGCGTGTGCAAAAGGCGTGGGGGGCCTTGAGAGGGCAGTACCAGTGTCCCTTCTTGTGCCCCTGCTGTTCCCCACCCCCAATCACCGCCCGCTCCCCTTTTGCACACCACACCGTACGACGCCACATGAGACACCTCGGCCCTCCTCCCTGTCCATGTGTGGTCACCCACTGTGGCACCCCATGTGCTGCTGACCTGGCTCGCATGCAGCACTTTCTTCACCTGCCTGCCCCTTTTGCGCTTCCCCACCCTTCCTCTCTGCCCTGCCACTGCCTACAAGTGTGGGATGGGGTGCGGTTGGGGCAGGGGTGCCCCTTTGATTGCCCACACATTCCCTGGGCAGGCAAAGTGCGTGGGACCCCTCCGGCCGTGGCACCGGGGTGCACATGTACCACTTTCTGCACCCTCCCCCCCGTCTTCCATCCTTCCTTCCCCCCACACCACCCCTCCAGCCGTGGCGCCCGCCGCCGTGCCCGAGTTCCTGCCAGCGCTGGCTGACCTGGCGCGCATGCAACACTTTGCGCATGCCGCCAACCTGCACGAGACGATTTGGAAGCAGCTGCCGGCGATTGCGGACAATGTGGGGAAGAAGGTGTGCAGGTGCCGCGTGCGTGTGTGTCAAGTGGGGGAGGGTGGGGTATGGGGAGTGCAGATGGAGGTGCGCGGCGGATGGGTGGGCTGTGTGAGGCTGCGGCGGTGGTCCATCGGTGGGGAGCACCGACGGACGCACCTTTCCACAGGTGTTGGCTGGCTTATCTGAAGCGGCACTTGGCCCCCCTCCCCCTTCCCCCTCCAACACATGTCCAAGCCACACCCTAAGAACAATCGACCCCCCTGCGCCTGCTGCCTCGCAAGGAACACTCGTTGAGCTTCTTTCTTGGTGTAACAGTTGCATCGGTTCCGACCCCGGTCCTGCAGGGGTTTGAGCGGCTCCTGCAGGAGCCCCCTCCTCCCCCAGCCAACATTGGACCAACAACGATGTGCACGTTCACCTAGAGCGCCTCGCCCCCTCCCGCACCTGCAGGTGTTCAAGCTGCAACGCTGTTCCTGCCCCCCCTCCTTTCTGACCAGCCATGATGTGTCCCTGCCTCATGGTAGATACTTACATAGCTCCTTGCCCCTCCCACCGCCTGCAGGTGTTCAAGCCTTTCTTGGAGGACTTCCTGCCCCCCCTCTTCCGCTCCCTCACCTGCGGCCACCGGCTGTGCGAGGCAGCGGCGGGGCGATGCATCGGGGCGCTGCGAGACCTCATAGGTGGGCGGCGCGGGGATGGAGAAGCGATAAGGGGGCGCTTGTTGTGTTCGGGGGAGAGGAGAGAGGGCGGGTGGGGACTGGGGCTATCAAATCGTTTATCAGTTTGAGTGGCCCTGTTTGGGCTGTGGGTTCCACCGGGGTGCTCCGAGGGGAGGGGTGGGGGGAGGGCGGGGGCAGGCGGTCAGGGCTCAGGGCACACCCTTTTGTCGGCATGGCCGATGCGATGTTCTTGCCGTGCTGGCTGGAGTGCGGCGACCACGGCCAAACTGGGCAGGGGGGAGCTGTGTGCTGAAGATGGGGCAGGCAGCACGGCGTGGCGAGCACATGTTGGCGCACATGCTCTCTGCTCACTCGCCGACCCAGCCCTCCTCCAACCCTACCTGGGCGTCCCGCTCTCGCCCACCCACCCACCACCTGCCCCTGCCCCTGCCCATGGCTTCAGGCCCCGGCATCTTTGCTGGGCGTCTGTCCGACGACCAGCGGCGGCTGATGGAGAGCAGCCCCGATGTGCCGCCGCCAGCGGGGCGCTTCACGCTGCCGGGCAGCACGGTCACGCCGCACTTGGTGCTGACGGGTCGGCCGTGACGTCTCTGGCAGGTTGCCTGCACTGGTGTGCTCTGCTTGTACGTGTGTGAGCCTCTCCTTTTCCACTATGCCCTGGGCCCCGGCCCCACCGAACCCGCCTTGACCCCGCGCCACAATCCTGTCCTCCGCCCCTGCGGCTGCTGCCTCTGTGCCCTCTGCACCCCGTACACGCACGCACCCCCACCCAAGCAGGCGGCTATGTATGCAGCCTTACAAGCTGCATAACAAGAATTGTTGATCACATGTGTATTGCCAATCAGCACAAGGAAAAGGCAACAGGAAGCAAGTCTAGCAGCAAGGTGCACCAGAGACGGAGGGCTATACAGTGACGATGGCGTAGTGATCTACACGCACAGGCACCAGCCGTGCCAGGCACCAGCCATACTTGCAGGGGCAGCAGCACAGCGTGGCTGTGTTGCGCCCCCACGATCAGCTGCTGCGTGCCGGCGGCGCTGGCATCGGGGGCAGGCTCTTGGTGCTGCCGGCCCTGCAGGCAGCAAAAAGGTGGTGGCGCAGCATGCGGGAGGGTACAGGGTTGGGTGTTGTGAATGCAGACAAAGGTGAGAGGAATGCGGGCAAATCTCCCCCACAAGGGGGTAGATTTTCGTTGATCAGGGGGTGGGCAACCCTTGCATAGCCCCTTGTTGCTTGGGAGCCACACTCCCACGACTGTCTCATCCGCACTCATGCCGCTGCTCAGACCCTACTGAAACCACAATATCCCAGCCAAGCACCCTATGCCCCGAGCCCACCATCTTGCCCGCCCACCTGAGGTCCGCCAGCACCCGCTGCCCCTCCTCGCTCTGCGGCCAATCCCGGTGGTGAGCATTGTACTCCTGGGTGGTCAGGCCGCAGAATTTGAGAACGCGCTTCTTGGCAGGTATCCACGACAGGGAGGGCTGTCCCTGCGCACCATGCAGCAGCTGTGGCGCCAGCTTCTGCACCGGGTGGGTACCGCAAGGCAGGGGGGGTGGGAAGTGCATGCACGAACAGCATGTTGGCAAGCAGCATCATTGGCAGGCTGGCCTGCAAATAGGCACGCATCTGGCTGAAACGTGTGTGTCGTCCCAGGCTTGCAGACATTGTTACACAGCATGCGCGGCAAAGTGCGCACCACCCACTCACCCGCACCAGCACATACTGAGAAACCATTGTCTCCAAGCGAAGCGGCATGTAGGTCATGTACCGGCCAAAGCAATCCAGCGGGTCCACACCCAGCGCTGACAAAAACAGCACCTTGACCTCCGTGTCTGGGTGGTCAAACTGTGCATCAACAAAAGCCCATGACCGCCGCTCAATCTCGTCCGCCAGTGTTGCATCATCCCACCCCAGCCTGCGCTGCAGCACGTCTGCGGTGCGCTGCAGCCGCTTAGCCGGGGTGGCCAACAGCAGCGGGCATTCCTTCAGCAAATCCCACAAGCGGTCGGATAATGACAGATGGTCAGCTCCTGGGAAGAGCCGCCGCAGCCAGGCACCCGTTTGCCCCATTGTGGCCAGTTTGCGGGTCAAGAGCTGTGGACGTGCTGCCGCCAGCTGCCGCGCCTGCTCCGCCGTCAGCCCCGTTGCCTGCAGCTGCACCAGCTTCTGCCGCATGTTTGGCACCGTGTAAGTTAGGAGCTGGGGGGTTGAGAGGAAGATGGCAACAACGTCCGGCGCCCGCAGCTCGCCTGCTGCCCAGCCCATTGCTGCCAGCAGTGTGGCCTGGGGGTTCCAAACAATGCCTGGCATGCGGAGCAATATGGAACCCACGTCTGCCTCTGCTGCTGCACTGCCTGCCTTTGCCAACCGCTGGCGCAGTGCCACCAATAAGGCCTCAACCTTGGCCTGATCAGCTGACACTGCCCATGCTGCTTGCACTACTTTGCCACGCAGCATGTCAGCAGTGCTGCTGTGCCGCCGGGGCGCCTTGTCTTCCCGCTGCTGCTGCCGCACGTAGGCTGAAATGTAACGGTCAAGCAGCCGCCACACCTGCAGCGTGCCGTCAATGCTGGCCACGCTGGCACGCCGTTTGAAAGCCATGGCACCGAGTGCCCAGGCCGCCTCTGCCCCCGACAGGCCGCGTCTGCGAAACTCTTCAAACGCGCGCGGCAGGCCTGCAAGCGCCGCCCCCTCATTGCCACCATATGCCCGTGCAAACCGCTGAGCATAGCGGCCTGCTTCATCAATTGACACCCCGTACTCCTGCTGCAGCCACGCCTGCAACAGCTGCGGTGTTGCCTTTGCCCTAGGTCTGCAACTGCTTTCAGTGCTGCTGCTGCTGCCGCCACTGCTGCCGTCGCTGCCGCTGCGGCTGCCTGCCTGGCCGCGCTGCCACCGCTGCTGTTGCCACTGCGCAGATGCTGGCGCCGCTGGCTGCACAAATGACGTCACGGCCCTGCAGGGAGGCACGGCGGGGCAACGTTGCGGATGGGAGAGGGTTTGGCATTTGGCACTCGAGAGGGCCTGCCCGCGGTGCACTTGCAGGTCCCCTGCCTCACCTGTAAGCGCCCCCCAGTACATCAAAGCAAGCGATGGCAGCCGCTGCGCCAGTATAGCCACTTGCCGCCCCGAGCCCGATCAGCCGACTGGCGGCTACGCCGCCCCCCCGCAGCAGCATGTTATGTTCCTGGTTCGGTGCGTACACAGTGGCAATGGCTCCTTCACCTGCTGGGCTCGCCAGCTCAGCAGCCCCGCCGCCGCCAGCACCTTTTTGTACTGCTGGCGGCCAGCTGCGAGTAGTGATGTTAATATATTAACATATATGTACATGTGCCTCGTGGAGGATGTAAGTGCGAGCCAGTACATTCGTAATGGCGACACGTACAATGGAAGGGTGGTGGGAAGCAAGCCTAGCAGCGTGGTACGCCAGAGGCAGAGGAGAGCGCCTGCGCCTTTGCGGTAGGAGGGCGCCTGCGCCAGTGGCAACACAGGCAGGGGCATTGGCTGTGGCAAACTTGCGAGGGCAGCAGAACGCCACCTCAGCTGCTGCGTACCCTCTCAACCCTGTCCTTCACACCACCGCCCGGCTGCCGGCATGCCGCGGCACTGCCGTCGGCTGGCGCCAGCTGTGCACAGCTTGCTGTTTTTCTCTGCTGCCGAATGCCGCTGTGTCGGCATTGGGGACCTGCGCCGATTGCTTGACGCCTTTGACGGACTACAACACTTGGAACGGCTACATTCGAACAAGCTCGATCACCGGCGGCACCGCCGAGTTGAAATGGCGCAGGCGGACATTGTTGCGGCATGCATGGACGAGTTGTTGCCGCTGGCGGGGCACAAATCACACCTGGAGCGGGAGCGTGCTCTGGGCAGAATTGAGACGCTGTTGGACGCTGCAGGTGAAGAGGGAGGATGGACGGTGCGATCAGCAGCACAGCTGACTGCTCGAACGCTGTTGTTGCCACCGCAGCACAGCCGCCACCGCCACCGCCGCCGCTGCCGCCTGTCGCTGGCACCGCCGCAGCCTCGGGCGGGACCATGGCAGCTGCCGACACTACCGCCCGCCCGGTCTGTTCCCCTTGCGCAGACGCCTCTGGCGACAAGCAGCCTGTGACAGAGGCCTGCGATGGCGCCCGCAAGCTAGTGGTGTCTGATGTGTGGGAGGAGCGGCTGGGCGGCCTGCGCTTGGCTCGCCTCGTGCTGCAGCGGCGACAGGTGAGGCCACGCCGGTTTCATACCCACCAGCATGTCGTGGCATGGCCTCAGCTGCAGCACCCACATCATCCGCAGCCGCAGCACCCACATCGTCCGCAGCCTCAACGCCCGTTTCAGCCGCAGCTGCCATTTGCCGCCATTTTTGGGAATAACTGCACGGGCTTCCTGCTCCCACGCCCACCCACCATCCCATCCCATGCCATCCCATCCCACCAGTTGGACGCATCATTTGCTGCCGACATGGTTGCCACCTGCCAGAGGCTGCTGGAAGACACGGAGGTCCGCGTGCGCTGGGCGGTGAGTCGCCAGCTGGCACAGCACAGCGCAGCACGGCACAGCACTCAACCAGGGCCTGCAGTCAAATAAAGGAAAGAGAAGTGAGGGCGAGGTTGGTCAGGTGTCGAGAATCTTGTCAACAAGGGAAAGCACTTGCGACACAGGGTTAGGGCAAGCGCGGGGGGCGTGAACACCCCTCGCAGGCTATGAAGGCGAGCACTGCCCACCCGCCTGTCGTGCCCTCCGCTTCCTTTTGCTTGCTTCACCGCCCTCGCCTGCTTGACGCAAGAGCCCGCCTTCCATCGGCACGCACCCAAACAATCAGCTGCACAGCTGGCGCAGCACAGCACGGCTCATGCTGCGCCCGTGCTGGCTGCCATGGACCGCCCTTCCCTTGACAGGGACCGACCTGGGGTGCGCACCGTGGGCTTCGCGCTGCGCATGCCTGTGTGCTCGTGTCGATATCGGCTTGCTCGGCCGCTTGAGCTGGCCCCTCTGCTCCCTGCCATGAGTTCCCGCCCTGCTGCTCCCGCCAAGAACCTTGGCCTGGCCTGCCCTGCCCGCTTTCCTCATCTTTCCATCCCCTCTCCCTGCCCTTCCCCCCGTCGCCCCCTTGCCAGGTGGGCGAGCTGCTGCGCACGCTGTGCGAGCGCCAGGGCACTGCTGTGTGGGAGGCGGTGCGCGCCTGCCTGCTGGCCTCCATTCACCGCAACTTTGACCGGGACGCGGCGGAGCCGTCGAGGCAGCCGCCGCAGCAGGAGGATGCGGGCTCAGGTGTGTGCAGTGCTAGCAGGCCCGACGTGGGGCCAGGTGGTAAACATGCGGTGCTTTTAGCATGGACCACAGAACTCTGCCATCAGATTTGGTTGCAACCTCTAGGTAGTTGGGCCCCCACAGCCCAGCTTTAGTGTGGGCTGAATCCAACACTTCTGCCTGGCAAGCATTCTCATCCAGTTTTCGAGGTCACAAAATCTAGCCTTTGTGATGGGGTTTACCTGCTGCTGCCCTGCTTTCCTGTGTGCATTTCATGAAGCTGCTCGCACCCGCCTCCCTGCAGAGATTGAGGACAGCGGTGCCAATAGCGGCGGCGAGTTCCTGGCGAGCCTGCTGAACCGCAGCTACCGTGTGGAGCCGCCGGGCACCGGGGAGATGCGGCACGGCTCCGAGGGATGGAAGTGCCTGGAGACCTCCTTCCGGGTGGGTGGGGCGGGCGGTGGGTGCAGAGGGGCTCGTTTTTCATTCTCATGTCACATGGCTGATCAGCCTCTGGGGCAGTGCTTGGGGTGCCTGGTCCCGAACCAAATTCTTCAATTCTTTTCTCTAAAGTATTCGCCGTTTGGGGTGGGTGAGATGTGCGGTGAAGGACCTGCCACGGTACTGCCCGTTGCGTGCTGAGTGGTCCCCGGCACTGTAACTTCCTTGCCAGACCAGAACAGACCAGACATACCATACGCAACCCTCGCCCGCAGGCGCTCCAGCACGTCATGGAGGGGTGTGACGAGTCCTTCCGCCCCCACCTGGACGACCCCCTGCGCCAGCTCATCTTCCGCGCGCTAGCACACCCCAACCGCTTCATCCGGTGCGCCCCAGCTGTGCTTCGCTACAGTGCCCAGGCTTGGTTTTTTTGCTGGTCGTTTTCGCAAGCTTGAGCGTCAGCTCATGCACTCAAAAGTTGGCATGCCCAACCGAGACATCCGGTGCACTTGGGCAAGAGCGGCCAGTTGTGCCAGCAGTCTTGCCGGCGGGCGCTGTTGCTGGGTGCTCCTGATGGCATCTGCATCTGCATTTGTCGGGCAGCGGGATGATCGCTGTATTTATTTTGACATGATGTCACCCTGCCGCCGCTTCTCCCTGCCCTGTTGTGTGCCCTGCTGCGCAATGCCCTGCTGCCTAGCTCTGCCCCATGTTAGCCCTGCTGCGCTGCGCACAGCGGCCTGCCACTTCGTCACGGTTGCCATACATGGGTGCCATGCTGTGGTCATGCTGTGGTCGTGCTGTCGTCATGCTGTGCAGTGAGGCGTGCCACTTCATCATGGGCAGCGTGTGCAAGCTGCTGGAGGGGCCGCAGCTGGAGGCGCTGGCGCCAGAAATCGCGTACAAGCTGGGGCTGGGGCTCAGGTAGGGGACAGGGGGTGGAGGAGGTGGCAGTGGGACAAAGCTGGGGAAGGGGGCGCAGAGGCTGCTGCTGAAGACGGTTGCAAACAGGGAGTGGGAACGTAGATGTGCCAGGCAGGCAGGGAGGCTGCCCCAGTGAACCCAGTCAAGGCAGCACAGGCTCTGGAATGCGCTTACCGCGTACAGGGCGCAGGACAGGCGCACAACGAATGTGATGCACAGTGCTTGCTGCATTGCCCTTGCACGCGTGCCCCCCTTGCAACCTGCCTCCCCCTGGCCCCACGCTCATGCCCTGCCTGCCCTGCCTTCCTGCAGCGACAACTGGAGCCAAGTGCGGTTTGCATCCTCCACAGCCACCCGCGCCCTCATGCTGGTGAGCGGGAGGGCGGGTGGGGGTGAGAGAGGGTGGGGGTCAGGCGCGCTTTGCTTTGTGGCCAGAACAGCCTGGGTCGCTCCATGATGGCACGCAAGGCTGTACTGGTGCAATTCACTATGCGTGTGCCGCACCCGGAACCGCCGTCTCTGTTGAGGGGCACACCACTGTGAGCACCAGGAAGCAAGGAAGGATGATGTGGCGAGGCAGCACGCAGCCCTTGGCCGCTTGCCGCTGCCTCGCTAGGCTGCCGTCGTGCCTCCCTGCCTCCTGCTCACCCGGTGCATACGCATACCCCTGGCTCGGCACGCCTGCCCTCCCTTGGTGCCTGCGCAGTGCGCGACAGCCGACCGGGAGCAATACTTCCCGCTGCTGGTGCCGCACTTGTGCCTCAACAGGTACGTGTGTGGGCGGTCCTGGCTCATGACCAGGCACAGGCTTGACCAGGCACAGGCTTGACCACCAGCCGCAGCGGCTGCTGACCTGCTGCTCAACTTGGCTCTGTGTGTTTTTCGGAGCCGGAGCCCCCTCCTCGTACTGTGGTCCCGCCTGCCGGCCCACTTGTTTGCATGCCCGCTCATCAGCCCGCCCACCACGCTTTGCTTGCATCAGCTGGCCCGGTACTGTCTCTTGCAGCCCAACATCATTGCATGTTCTGTCACATCAAATCACCCTCTGCAGGTACTATGTTGCCGATGGTGTGCGGCTGTACTCCCAAGAGACCTGGCGGCTGGTGATGGGGGACAGCGGGCGGGACTGGGTGGCCAAGTGCGCGCCGCAGGCAAGCCCAGGGGAGGAAGGGAGGGAGCAGGGGTGCGGGGTGTGGTGAGGTGGTGCGGGCGGGGGCAGCGGGCAAGGGCAGGTGGCCAAGTGCGCAGCAGTTCAGGGTTGGGGGGTGAATGGGGCGGGGGAAGC
>JTEE01000307.1:22960-55285 GCA_002896455.3 Chlorella sp. ArM0029B | reverse complement strand
GGGGGGGATGGGGGCGGGGGAAGCAGTAGAGCAGCAGGGTGACGTTGTGTGAGAGCAGGGTGGCGTGTGAGGTGAGGAGGTTGGTGCCACTGCGGCACGCACATGGGTGCGCATGCCTGCACCGGCCTGGACTCTGATTCCCATCCCTCTCTCCACCTGTTCCTTTCTGCCTTCCTACCCCCCGGGTTGGCTCATTCACAGCCACCCTTTCCCCGCTGCCTGCCTGCCTGCCTGCCTGCAGGTGGTTGCCTACTACATTGAGCAGAGCAAGGCCAACAACCACGACGTGCGGGAGGCTGCCTGTGCATGCATCGCCGAGCTCATGTGCAAGGCAAGTGCTGGGGGGGAGGCGGAGGGAATGCATACATACGCATGCACACACAGTGTTGTTGGGGTGGAGGATTGCGCCGCAGCCCTCAAGCTCACCTTTACAGTCAACTTCACGTCCCTGGCCACGTGCTGTGCGGGCGCCAATTGCATGCATTCCGCGCTGCTTGATCGGCCTTGCGACGTTATCATATGCAATACTGTATTCACCCAGCAGTCCACTCAACCACTTCTTACCTCCTTACTTCTAAGCAATCGACCAAAGCGGCCCCTGTCCGCCATCTGCTCCCATGCCCACGCCACACTGACACGACGCCACCACCTTCCACTCACTCCTCTTTCCTACAACCTTTCACTCGCCACCGCAGGTGAACAAGACAGCGGTGTCTCCCTTTGTGCTGCGCCTGCTGCGCGCCCTGATCATGTGCTTCAAAGACGCCAGCTGGCCGGTGAGGTGGCGGGAGGGATGAGGTGGCGGGTGTTGAGCAGTTTTATTGCAGCCGCCTCTTGGGGCACATTTTAGTGCATGCCACACCGGGTGCTTCTGGTGCCTGCCGTCGTATGCTCTGCACCCTAGCATGTGCGCGCATCACCCCAGGCAAACCAACCATACTCCCGCTCACGACTGCGATGCCTGTCCCCACGGCACATGTCACTACTGCAGCTGGCGCGCACGGCACATCTCAGAGCTTGCCACATGGGTCTCAGCTGTTGCACCCGCTTGTGTTCTCGCATCCCCGCATGCAAGCCGCTTGCATCCCACTGGTGCTCTCTCCCTTGCCCTGCCCCGCCCCCGCAGGTGCGCGATGCTGCCTGCCTGGCGTGCGGCCGCTGCGTGACCGCGTTCCCAGACGAGTCGCGGGAGGTGCTGGAGGTGAGGCGGCGGGCGGGCTAGGCGGGCTGCTGTTACGTGGGCGACGGTGTGCCCTCTTTGCCCTCACCGCGCGCTTGCTTTCCCCTCACCAGCAGGACATCCTTTCTTCCTTTCTTCCTTCACGGCGACACACTAAGATTCACTGTGTGATTGCAGGAGCTCTACTCCCTGTGGTTCTCCCACCTGCAAGACAACATCTACTCGGTGCGGGAGGACTCGGCGGTGGCGCTGGGAAACGCAGGTGGGGCGGCCAGAGTGTGCCAAAGTGTGCCGGGCTTTCCCCCCGTGGAAGCTGGGTAGGTGGAGTCCCCGGTGGCGCTGGGCAACGCAGGTGGGGGGGGCAGCGCAACATGCAGGGTGCGCCAGAGCGTGCCGGGCCGGGCGGCTTTCCCTCCGGGGGAAACGGGCTCGTGGAAAAGGGACGGCAGTATTGGCAGGACGGGTGGTGTGCCAAATGTGCCTGTGGTCTGGGTGCTTGCATGGGGCAGGGGCATGAGGAGGGGCGCCAGGTGCTGACGGAGCTCTTGCTGTTCGCGTCCCAGCCAACCCATGGCACCCAACCCGCATGTCAACCCCACCAGTCTATACACAGCAACGCACTCGCCCCTCGCTCTCCGTGCTTCCCACCTGCACGCACCCCGTATCGTAAGGCCACCGCTTCCTGTCTGCCCTACCTACTGCAGTACATGCTGACAGCGAGGGGATTGGCATGACCCCACCCTCTCTCCACCCTGTTTCCCACGTTCACCCCGACACAGTGCTCCCCCGCTCCTTCACACCCTTCCTTTCCCCTGCAGTGCGTGCGTACGGCGACGAGGCGACAGCCCGCATTGTGGAGCAGGTCCGCCAGCTCATCCTGCAGGCAAAGGATCAGGCGCAGGAGAGCCAGCAGTATGGCAGGGTGGAGAGCACGACAACGTTTGGCGTGGCGGCGCAGGTGGGGATTCATGAACGTGCACATGTGTACAATAGCTGTTTTCTTGGTGGGAGCATAGACGGTTGCAGGGCAGCCTGAAGGGCAGCACACATTTTGGAGTGGCAGCACAGGTGGGATTTATTTAGATTAGGAGAGCTCCTTTGAGTGACGGGTGGGTGGACAGCCTGGGGAACATTCACCACACCCGCTGTTGTCACGCTGGCGTGGCAGAACATATGAGAATGGTGCACCTTCCCAGTAGAGAGGGCTGTATTTGTGGGTTGATGGAGCACGGTCGGATGATGACATGGCAGGCCGGGGGAATGCCCTCTTTGGCTCCTGGCGGCAAAGGAGCACGAGGGCATGTGGCATGGTTTGCTTGGTTTGCGAGGGAGGCTGTGCATGTTGTCATGACACACGGAACGGAGCATGCCTCATCAACCTCTCAGGATTTGGTTCGTCCTGAAGTTGAATCCTCTTTCAGGGGATGTGAAAAGCTGTTAGCAAGGTGCTGTCCGTCCCTGCCTAAGCCCTGATCCCCTCCCTGTTCCCGCCTCCCGCCCCCTGCCTGTGCAGCGCGCCCGCGCCAACGACCCACCCCTGCGCACCGAGCAAACCATGTTTTCAAGCGGCAGCCTGGCATCCAAGATGCAGCGCGGCGGCAGCTGCATAGACCACGTCTTTGCACGGTGAGCGAGCAAGCGACCAGAGATGGCCGAGTCGCTGCCGTTTACCATTCATGGCTGTATCGTTTCACGTTCTTGAGGTTTGGAGGTTTGCACGGTGGCCCAACATGCTGCCTGCCTGTGCCTTCTGCCCCACACTGCCGCCGGCCCGGCCCTCTGCCCATCTGCCCTTCACACCCGCCTCCACCGCTTGCTTGCCCACATCTCTCACCACCTGCCGGGCCTGCTCTGCCTGCTTCGCCCTGCTGCTGCTGCTGCTGCTGCAGTGACAAGGAGCTGTGGGAGGCGTCTGACGGGGCAGTGTACATGGTGCGGGAGCTGGCAGGTGAGTGGGTGACAGCTGGGCGCCAGGTCAGCGGCGTGCCAGGTCAGCGCAACCCAAACCCCAAACCCTGCTGACCTGGGCAAGCTCGGTGTCGTTACCTCTGCCCCTCAATCCCACCGCCCGCTGTTTTCACCTCATCGAACATCCTCCGATCCCACCAAACAGCTCCCTCCTACTGTGTGTTCAGCCGTGGCGCCCGCTGCCGTGCCCCAGTTCCTGCCAGCGCTGTCTGTGCTGGCTTGTCTGCAGTACTTTCTTACCCTCTCCTCCCCTCTGCCCCTCCCCCCAACCCCACTCCTCCAGCCGTGGCGCCGGCCGCCGTGCCCGAGTTCTTGCCAGCGCTGGCTGACCTGGCACGCATGCAACACTTTGCGCAAGCCGCCAACCTGCACGAGACGATTTGGAAGCAGCTGCCGACGATTGCGGACAACGTGGGGAAGAAGGTGGGTCGGGGGTGTGCCGGGGGTGGGCCTTGTGTGGCGGGCTGATTTTCGGCAACACTTAAGAATGTGCACGATGCCTCGCTCAAACAGACTGCCATTTGCTTTAGCCCAGCTATAACTGCTGTTATCTGCGGCGGCGAAGCGGCAGTACTGCAGCGCGGTACGGCGGGCATTTGCTGAAGGGTCGTCGCTGCCCCCCGCACACTATTCTGTGCAGTCTTACTCGAGCTGCAGGCTTGCACGCCAGCGTACTTTTCCCACCCACCCACCCTGCATTGGATTTTTTTTCCAGTTGTATCGAATGCTCCACTGTAAGAAGGGTGGGGGCACTTCTGTGCCGAACGCCCCCACCGTCCGTAGCGAGCGGCAGCAGATAACAATTACGTGAACCTCCTCCTCATGTTATAGATTGACATGCACCTCCCTCCTGTGTGCTGCTCCTTGCCCCCCCCCGGCCGCCTGCAGGTGTTCAAGCCTTTCTTGGAGGACTTCCTGCCCCCCCTCTTCCGCTCCCTCACCTGCGGCCACCGGCTGTGCGAGGCGGCGGCGGGGCGATGCATCGGGGCGCTGCGAGACCTCATAGGTGTGTGGGAGCTAGGGAGGAGAGAGGGGAGGAGAGGGCGTGATATGCACATGTCGCCACTGCTGCTCACCATCCAGCCGTCCCCTCCTCCTGCCATTCCTCAAGGCCCTGTCCCTCGCTTGACATCGCCCCCGCCCCCCCTGCGACGTGTGTGCCCAATCGCTTCAGGCCCCGGCATCTTTGCTGGGCGTCTGTCCGACGACCAGCGGCGTCTGATGCAGAGCAGCCCAGACGTGCCGCCACCAGCGGGGCGCTTCACGCTGCCGCGCAGCACGGTCACGCCGCACTCGGTGCTGACGGGGCGCCCGTGAGGCCTCTGGCACATTGCCTGCACTCCCGTGTGTATGTGCTCTTACTGGTACGTGTGTGAGCCTCTCCTTACCCACTATGCTCTGGGCCCCGGCCCCACCGACCCCGCCTTGCCCCCGTGACACATTCCTGCCCTCCCTCCGCCTCTGCCTCTGCTGCCTTTGTGCCCTCTGCACCCCGTACGCGCACGCACCCCCCACTCCGGCAGGCGGCTATGTATGCAGCCTTGCAAGCTGCTTAACAACAATCATTAATATTGCAATAATCACACGCGTATTGGCGATCAGTACAAGGAACAGGCAGCAGGAAGCAAGTCTAGCAGCAAGGCGCACCACAGGCAGACGGGTGCGCGGTGAAGATGACGCAGTGATCTACACGCACAGGCACCAGCCGTGCATACTTGCAGGGGCAGCAGCACAGCGTGGCTAAGCTGCAGTTAGCTGCAGCGCCGCGATCAGTGGCTGCGTGCCGGCGGCGCGGGCATCGGGGGCAGGCTCTTGGTGCTGCCGCTCCTGCAGGCAGCAAAAAGGTGGCGGCGCAGCATGCGGGAGGGTACAGGGTTGGTGAGAGGAATGCAGACAAATCACCCCCACGAGGCCCTAGGGAGCAGATTGCTGGGAGCCAGGGGGTGGGCAACCCCTGCATGGCGCCTTCCTGCTTGGGAGCCACACTCCACAACTGTCCCATCCACACTCATGCCGCTGCTCGGACGCTCCTGAAACCACAACATCCCAGCCAACCACCCTATGCCCCCAGCACACCATCCATACCCCATCCTGCCCCGCCCACCTGAGGTCCGCCAGCACCCGCCGCCCCTCCTCGCTCTGCGGCCACTCCCGCTGGTGAGCATCATACTCAGGGGAGGTCAGGCCGCATTGCTTGAGAACGCGCGGCTTGTTAGGGAGCCACGACAGGGCGGGCTGCCCATCCGCATCATGCAGCAGCTGTGGCGCCAGCTTCTGCACCGGGTGGCAACGCCAGGCAGGGGTGGGAAGTGCATGCGTAAAGGGCATGTATCATTGCCGTATCACTGGCAGGCTGGCCCATGCATGCACGCATCTGGCTGAAACGCAGGTGTAGTCCCAGGCTTGCAGACAACGTACAGCATGCGTGGCGAAGACCGCACCACTCACCTGCACCAGCACATACTGAGAAACCATCGTCACCAGGCCTCTCGCCAGGTAGCCCATGTACCGGCCAAAGCAATCCAGCGGGTGCACACCCAGCGCTGACAGAAACAGCACCTTGACCTCCGTGTCAGGGTGGTCAAAGTTTGCATCTGCAAAAGCCGAAGGCCGCTGTTCAATTTCGCGCGCCAGCCGGGCATTGTCCCACCCCAGCCTGCGCTGCAGCACGTCGGCGGTGCGCTGCAGCCGCTCAGCTGGGGTGGCCAGCAGCCGCGGGCATTCATTCAGCAGAGCCCACAGGCGGTCAGCTGTTGACAGACGGTCAGCTGCTGGGAAGAGCCCCCGCAGAATTGCAGCCGTGTTTGGTGCTGTGTCCAGTTTGCGGGTTAAGAGTTGTGGATCTGCTGCTGCCAGCTGCCGCGCCTGCATTGCCGTCAGCCCCGCTGCCTGCAGCTGCACCAGCTTCCGCCGCAGCTTTGACACTTTGTACTTGAGGAGCTTGGGGGACGCCAGGAAGAAGGCGACAAGGTCCGGTGGCTGCAGCTCATCAGCAGCCCAGTCGATTGCTGCTAGAAGGGTGGTGGGAGGACTGTCCAGCAGGTGGGGCGCTGTGAGCAACATGGAACCCACATCTGCCTCCGGTGCTGCACTGCCCGCCTCTGCCAGCCGCTGGCACAACGCCGCCGCTGAGGCCTCAGCCTTGCCTGGGTCAGCTGCCAGCGCTCCTGCTGCGTTAGCGCTCTTCCTACGCAGCATATCGGCAACACAGATGCGCTTGCGAGGCGCCTTGCTTGCCCGCTGCTGCCGCTGCACGTAGGCTGAAATGTATCGGTCAAGCAGCTGCCATATCTGCAACGCGCCGTCGATGCTGGTCACGCTGGAGCGCCGTTTGAAAGCCATGGCGTCAAGTGCCCAGGCCGCCTCTGCCCCGGACAGGCCGCGGCTGCAAAACTTTTCAAACGCGTGCGGCAGGCTGGCCAGCGCCGCCTCCTCACTGCCGCCATATGCCGTGCAAACCGCTGAGCACAGCGGCCTGCTTTATCAATTGACACACCGTGCTCCTGCTGCAGCCAGGCCTGCAACAGCTGCAGTGTTGCCTTTGCCCTAGGTCTGCCCCTGCTTTCAGTGCTGCTGCTGCTGCCGCTGCTGCTGCTGCCAGCTGCACTGCTGCCGCCGCTGCTGCTGCTGCCAGCTGCACTGCTGCCGCCGCCGCTGCTGCCGTCACTGCCGCTGCCTGCCTGGCCGCGCTGCCACCGCTGCTGCTGCCACTGCGAAGATGCTGGCGCTGCTGGCCGCACAAATGCTGTCACGGCCCTGCAGGGAGGCACGGCGTTGCGGATGGGAGAGGGTTTGGCACTCGAGAGGGCCTGCCCACGGTGCGCTTGCAGGTCCCTGCCTCACCTGTAGGCACCACCCGGTACATCAAAGCAAGCGATGGCAGCCGCTGCGCCAGTATAGCCACTTGCCGCCCCGAGCCCGATCAGCCGCCTGGCGGCTAGGCCGCCCCCTCGCAGCAGCATGTTATGGTCTTGGTTCGGTGCGCACACAGTGGCAATGGCGCTCCTTCCCCTGCCAGGGGTCGCCAGCTCAGCAGCCCTGCCGCCGCCTTTGCCGCCACGCACTACCTAGGTTCATTGGCCAGCTGCGAGTAGAGACATGTGCCGCGTGACGTATGCAAGCGCGAGCTCTGGATGTCACACATGAAGAGTGCAACCAGAGAGTCAAGTTTCCTTGCAACATTACCGGTGCTGCAGCACCGCACCCAGTACCCAGCGGCAAGCCCTCAGGCCTCAGCTCTTCGCACACCATTTCGTTACACCTAGCGTCCCTAGCACCCCTGTTCGCACATCAGGTTTAACACCACAATTAACTGCGCCCACCATTGACCGGTCGGAACCAAGCAGGCCTGAGGAACCGAAGTACCCCTCCGCATCACCCGGCGCCGCCCCCCCGCACCAGCGCCACCGCCGCCATCCGAATGTGCTGCGCCTGCGCCGCCGGCCTGCCTCTACACTCTTCTGGACTGGGGCAGCCGCGGCGCCGACTGCTCCTCCCCCCGCTGCTGCTACTGGTGCTTCCTCCAGTGGGGCTGCCTCCCATTTCATGCCTGCTGTGGTCGCCACCCCCCAAGGCAGCGTGCCCCCTGCTGCTGGCTGTCGGCGCCATGAGGCGAGTGGTGCAGGAGGCTGTGCCCAGGCGGCCACCCGGGCGGGGCAGGCGTGGGGTGACAGTGCCGTCAGGGGCAGCCGCGGCCTCAGCCTCCCTGCCTTGCTGCTGTGCGGGTGCAAGTAGTGCCGTCCCTGCTGCTCCTTCTTCCACAGCCACGTCAGCACAGCGATCGGTGACGGCCTGCCGGCTGGCAGCTGCTGCCAGGTGCATGCGGGCCGTGCTGCGCCGCCAGTCACACCCAGCCCCGTCTGCGCCGGCGCTGCCGTCGCCCCCGCCGACAGGCAAGCCGCCGGGCTGGGCAAAGGTGACCCTGGCCGCTTCCCGGCCTCCCCCGCCCAGCGAGTCGTGCCCATGCTCCGAAACGGCCCCAAACACGCTCATTGCCGGGGTGGAGCAGCCGCAGGTGTGCACCGCTGGCAGCGGGTCGGGTGCACCTGCTGGCGTGCCTCCCAAGTTGTCGCCTGCTGCTGAGCTGTCATCGCCTGACTCCCCCTTGTCAGCCCAGCTGTCAGCACCTGCCAGCTCAGCATACGACTCGGGCACCGCCTGCCCAGCCTCCACTGCATTCGCCCGCAGACAGCTCAGCAGCTGCTGCACAATGGGGCTGATCTGAGGCTGCTGGGGCTGCTGGGGCTGCTGTGCCGAAGGCGGGGCAGGGCGTGCCCCAAGCAGCGGGCTGGTGGCAGTGTGTGCAGCAGTCTGGCTGCCCCGCCCCTGCCCCCGTGCCTCGTCAACAGCAATGTCTGGGCCGCAGGCAGCGCCACGCGGTGTGGGGCCTGCAGGGGATGAGGAGGTGGCAGTTGGATGTAAGTGGGCGATCTGATGGGTATTTCACAGCGCACCGCTGGGGATGTGAAGAAAGGCGGTGTCGGCAGCTGCCGCTGTCGGCAACTGCTGTTGCATGCATGTGCC
This sequence comes from Chlorella sp. ArM0029B, assembly GCA_002896455.3. Classification (NCBI taxonomy): domain Eukaryota; kingdom Viridiplantae; phylum Chlorophyta; class Trebouxiophyceae; order Chlorellales; family Chlorellaceae; genus Chlorella; species Chlorella sp. ArM0029B. Next base: position 46,614 of record JTEE01000307.1, on the reverse strand, counting down.
CCCCCACTCAGTGCACATCACCCTCCAACGCCCCTCTGTAATCTTATCTATCATATGCCCCACCCAAAGCCAGCAGCCCCTCCTCTCACCTCCGCTGATGGCCCCGCCAAACATGTCCTCCCCCTCCTCCGCTGCCGCCCCAGCCCTGCCCCCGCCGACAGCCCCGCCGCCCTCTGTCCTGCCGCCCTCTGCCTCCCCGCCAGGCGCAGTCGCTTGCTGCGGGGTCGGGGTGCGCGCCAGCCGCTGCGCACGGTACTTCCACACCGCGGCTGCTGAGACGGCGGCAGAGTTGGAAGTGGCGGCCCGGCGCTCGGCCAGCGCCAACACCTTCTTGCGCCAGCCGGGGGCGTCGGAGATCACGCCGTCGATCACCACCCGCCGCCTGGCAGAGGAGGGGGGGCAGGTGGAGGGGTGGAGGGGCAATGAGGGGGTGGAGGGGAAGTGAGTGCATGGAAGGGCGGAGGTGCAGAGTGGGGCAGGGAAGGGGTGCAGCAGGGTGGGTAAGGGGCGCTTAAGGGGTGCAGAGAGGGAGGGAGGGTGGAGGTACAGCGCCAGAGCTAACGGCCGCCACGGCACGCCCTCACCCCAGCATGCCTCATGCACCTGGCTCTTGTGAGCTCTCCCTAGTCCATAAAGTGCACGCCAGCAACCCAGGTGAGCAAACGATCCTTCCAGCCACCACCCACCCACCCCCACATGGCACCCCCAGCGGAAGACTCTGCCCAAGTGCCGGCCCTTTCCTCGCAGCATCTCTGTCTCCCCCACGCAACGCACATTCACGCATCTCCCACCCGCCCTGCCAACTCACAAAACCCAGGTGCCACCCACATGCTCACCTGCTCCCCTTCCCCACACATCTCCACCCAGCAAGTTTGCTCACACACCACCAAGTGCCACCCCTCCTCACCTGAAGGCTTTGGCCAGCAGGTGGAAGTCGCCCCAGTTGAGGGGCGGCTCCTGGGGCCCTCCTGTGCCACCCTGTGCCCCTCCCAGGGCCGCCCCATCCTCCTGCACCAGGCTCTCTAGCTCCGCCTCCTCACGCCGCTTGCTGCTCACCGCGCCGTGCATCATCTGTGGCAGAGGGTGGGTGGGCGGGGTGGATGGCAAGGGGGTGCAGGACCCGGGCGGGTGAGGAAGGCTGGGCAGCAAGCCGGGCGGTGCAGAGGATTAGGGAAGCTGCAGGGTAGCCAACTAGGAACATGCCATGGGCGGCACCAGGTCCTGCCGTAGGTGTGGGGGCAGGCAGCACAGCCACCATGCCCAGCTCGACCCTCGCCACCCCAACCCACGCCCACCCCAACCCACACGTGGCCCTACCCGACCAACCTAACACTTCACCCGCTCATCCGTAACAGTGACCCCCACCCCACCCACCTGTGCAAAGTCGCTGAACCGCAGGCTCCGTGCGCCCGCCCCCGCCACGCTCTCCACCAGCCGCATCACCTGCCGCAAGCTGGCGGGCTGGCCCAGTGCCTGCAGGCGGGGCGGGGGATGGCCAGGGGTGGGGCGGGCGACAGTCGGTAGAGGCGGGAGAGGAAGGGGCACAAGGGCGGGGGAGGCGGCACATGGCTGGTGCTGTTGGACGGTGACTGACACATCAGCTGTGCCCTACCAGCCCGTCCGTCCATTGTCACGCAGATTTCGAGCGTCCCTGCATTGACAAGTAGCATGGACTCCCCGCCCCAATACTGCTGCCCCCTGTCCTGCCTACTGCCCTGCCTGCCAGCCTTGGGCCCACCCTCACCCCACCCCACCCCTCCCAGGCCACAGAGTCCCACTGCACCGCCTCGCCTGGAACACGGCCTGCAGCTCCTGCGGCTCGAGGGTGCCGCTGCCGTCCACATCAATGACGGAAAAACACTGCATCCAGGCAACAAAAAAGGGGGAAATGAGGAACTGGATTGAAGCGCACCGGTGCGGTCTCCAGCGGTGCGGGAGAGCACCTGCTGCCAGTGCACTTGCCTCTGCTCTCCCGCCAACAACACTAGTGCTATCAACACACGGGCGACATTGCACCCCTACCCTCTCACCTCCCGGGCCAGTTTGATTGTCTTGAGGGGGATGTGCACCGGCATATCCCTGCCCCGGCGGGCCAGCCATGTGAGGACGCTGTCGGCAACATCCGACGGCAGGCCGCTTAGCCGGGCGTCAGACATGTCGGCCGGCCGGCAATTGGGCAGCAAAAGCGCTGCTGGACTGCTGGGCGGCGGGCAGCCCGCAGGGACGGGGACCGAATGAAGGGTTGTTTGGACAGGCGGTTGGTGGTGGCCACAAGTCTGGAAGGGGACAGCGGTGCGTCCTCGCCAGCACAAGTAGCAGCGCTAAGTACAGGGGTCTAAACGGCTTGAATTGATGAGAGAGGCAACGAGATGATGCCTGCTGCGACGTGCTGAGCTCTCGCTGTGATGTCAGCGCTCTCGGAGCGCTCCGCATTGCTGCCAGATCACCTAGCATCAGATCGCAGCGGCTCCTGCGGTACCGTTTCCGCAAGCCATTATCAGCCCGTCAACAATGGCGGTTCCAGGGGTCCCGGCTTGCAGCAGCATCTGCGGATCAAGGCCGTACCATCGCCACCAGCGAAACAGCGGCGGCACCGTCGCTGGCAGCACCTTCTCGCCGCTGCCGCCGCCGCCGCCGCCAGCAGCCGGGCGGCGCCTGCGTGGGCAGCTGCCCTGCCGGCCTGTCACCCAAATGTTCCACGGCGCTACCTTGGGGCAAAGGCAAAGAGGTGAGGTGCTTCTGGGGTCCCGATAGCTGCGGCTGGGGCATGGAAACTTGCACGCCCCTGCCTGCCGCCCAGCTGCTCCCCGGCTCGCGCCAACAATGCCTCGCGCTGGGAGTTGCGTACCTGCTTTTGGCGTGCGCCTCAATCCCCCTGCACAACCTGCGCATTACGTTCTGCACAGTGCGAATCCCAACCCCTGCTGCCATCCTGGCGTCTCCCTTGTCCCCAATCAGGCGTAGCGCCCGCCGCGGCTGCCGTACGCCGCCGCGCCCGCGGCCCTGCACCTCGTGCACTGGTCGCGGTTGCAGCGGCAGGGTCGTCAGCGCAGCAGCGAGCAGCGGCAGCTCAGGTGGACATTGCAGTAGAGACGGGGCCCAGGAACAGCCGGTGCATCTGGGCGGGGGTGGACGTGGCGGCGCCGGCAGCGGCGGTCTACGCAGCGCTCACCGCTTACGAGCAGCTGGGCACCTTCATCCCCAGTGAGTGGGCGGGCTGGAGAGGGTGCTTTAGTGGCGCGTGGGAGGCTTTGTTTGAGCGCGTATGTGGATGGGTGGTGGGATTGAGGGGGCGATCATGGATGGGTGCGGGGTGCGGCAGAGGCGCGGCAATGTAGACGCGGTGCAGCTGGGCGCGCGGGGCAGCTGGGCGACCAGACTTGGCGGGGCACAGGTGTGTGCTACAAGAGCAAGTGTAGGGCGGCCCCTCGGCTGGCTTTGGGGGGAGGGCAGCTGGCGTGGGGCTGGCTTGTGCGCACGGGTGTCTTGGCATCGCAGTTTGGGGGCGGCTGTTGGGGGGCGGGCAGGCAGGCGGGCAAACAGGGGGGCGGGCAGGCCCTGGTGCCTGTCGGGTGCGCTCCTCCCCCTCCCCACCACACTGACTCCTCAAGATATGCCTTGCCTGCATGCACACTCAACCGTCTGCCTCCAACCACCAGGCCGGCTTTGCTCCCTTCCCTGCCCCCGCCCCCGCAGGCCTGGCAGAGAACCGGTGCCTGGAGCGGTACTCAGACGGCTGCCGCCTGCTGCAGGTGCTGCTGCTCCCGCGTCGCTGCTTCCCCCTGCTGCTGGTGCTGCTGCCGCTGCTGCTGCTGGTGCTGCCGCCTGCTGCAGGTGCTGCTGCTTCCGCGTTGCTGCTGCCCCCTGCTGCTGCTGCTGCTGCTGCTGCTGCTGCTGCTGTAGCTGCGCCTGCTGCAGGTGCTGCCTGCCGCCTTGCTCCTGCCCCCCTGCTGCTGCTGCTGCTGCTGCTGCCTGCTGCTGCCTGCTGCTGCCTGCTGCTGCTTGCTACTGTTGCTGCGCCTTCTGCAGGTGCTGCCCGCCGTCTTGCTCCTGCCCCCCTGCTGCAATGGCGGGGCGGGTGCCTGCTTGATGACGTGCTGCGACGCCTGCCGGACAAACGTTGCTTGGCTGTGCTGGTTGAGAAGCACACATATGTGCTGGGCGGGCCCGCTCTGCTGCCCTGACGTACTCCCTCCCCGCCTGCCTCCCTGGCCGGCCCCCTTGCTGGCCCACCCGCCCAACCTGCACCCTCTTGACTGAGGCCCCTCTCTGCCTAGCCCTGCTGCCCTCAACCCTCCAACCCGCCTCCCCTGCCTGCCTGCCTGCCTGCCTTTGCCCCCTGCCTGCCGCCTCTCCCCAGGTTGGGCAGCAAGACATTGCGCTGGGCCTCAAGTTCAGCGCCCGCGTGTGCCTGCGCATCAAGGAGCACCCGCGGGGCATGCCGCAGCGCCTGCTCTCCCGCAGCCCCAACTTCCGCACCGTGCGGCGCCCCGGCAGCAGCAGCAGCAGCGGCGGGGAGAGCAGCGGCGGCCTGGCAGCCTGGTGGCCCTTGGGCGGCGGCGGCGGCGCCAGCCGGGGCACCAGCCGCACAACCAGCGGCGGCAGCAGCAGCAGCAGCAGCAGCGGGGACGAGGAGGGGGAGTGGGCGGAGTGGCGCTACTTGAGGCCACGCTCGCCGCTGGCAACTGGCCGTCCCACCCAGGACATTTCTTTTGAGCTGGTGGAGGGAGATTTTCAGGTGGGGCCGCAATCATGTGCACGTGTGTGGGGTGTGCGCCTTGTGTGGGTTCGTGTGTGTGTGCGACTCAAGCAAGCGAGTGTGTGTGCAGTGTGTATGGTGCAGGCGGACTTCCAGCTGAGACGGCGGCCCTTGAGTGTGTGTGTCTGTGAAAAATGTGTGTGGATTGTGTGTCATGTGCGGGGGGTGGAGACGACTTCCAGACATCTTTGTGTGTCAGTGTGTGCGCGTTCTGCACCCGAGGTGCACACCAGGCAGCCGCCCATTGCCCAGTCTGCTGCCCAAACCTGCCATCCTGGCCTCCCTGAGCACGGTGCCCCTGCCTGCCTGCCCCCTCCCTCCCCCTGCGCAGGCGTTCAAGGGCCTGTGGCGCATCCAGCAGGCGGGCCCCGCTGCCTGCCGCCTCTCCTACTCCCTCTTCGTGCGCCCGCAGCCCTGGCTGCTGGTGGGCCTCATAGAGCAGAGGATCCAGGGAGAGATTGCTGCCAACCTGGCGGCGGTCAAGGGCCACGTGGAGCGGGGAGTGGCGTCCGGATCCCCGGCGGCGCCAGCACAGCAGCAGCCCAGGGCGTGAGCCTGCTGTGGGGTGGTGCGGCATGAGCGAGAGACTTGCACGTGTAAATACGGCGTCGCATTGTTTGGTGGCATTCTGCCCGAAAGTGTGTGATGGCAAGTTAATTTGCAAATAGGCCTCTCTCCAAAAAAAAACAATATCAACAAACAATTAAGGTTGATTGAATTATGCGTCGGCATTGGCGTTCTGTGAGCGGCGCGCTGTTTATCTGACACAATGGCAGGGACTGTCTGGCCTGAACTGGAGCATTGCAGCTCTTTAAGAAGCAGAAGACGGGTGTGTAGCCTTGCACAGCAGGATAAAAAGCAGATGGATGTTAAACAGAGGTAGCTAGCTGTATGTTCATATCTCATAGGTGGCCGCCACGACAGATGCAGATCTGCATGGGGTTCCGGTTCTGGGCTGGCAATTGTCCAGGACAATCTCTCTGGTGCAACGCACAAGCAGCCGTCGTTCCCTTAGATAGTCGGAGACTCGATTGCCCGGCGAGGAATCTGTTTCGTTCGAAAGCAGAGGTTTGAGCAGCCGAAAGGCTGCCGCCTGGTGGCCACCTGCCGCCTGCGGCGACCATGGAAGCAGACAGACCCGGCAGCGATGCTGACAGACCCGGCAGTGATGCCCTGCCCCTCCTGGGTCAGGAGGGGTTGCCCGGCGACCCGAGCACTTCTTTGGGGTGCACCCGACAGCTGTGCGGCTGCCTCTGCCATGGCACCACCTAAAAAAAAACCTGCCCCCGGCCCCCACCTTGCCACCCCTTGATTGTCACACCTGTGTGCAGACGATTTAAACGACGTTGGCACGCCTGTGGACAGCGACGGCCTGAGCACAGCAGCAGGCGCTGGCCTGGCGGCTGCTGTGCTGGCAGCGCTGCTGCAGCTCAGGCGTGGGGCCGGCCACACCATGCTGCTGCTGTTTGCCAGCGCGTGTCCCGCCATGGCTCAAATGGCGTTGTGCCGGCCCATGCGGTTGGGGTGAGCTGGGTGGGCTTGGTTGGTGGGCCTTGCAAGCCCCAATTGGGGCCAGGGCGGGTCGGAGAAGCAAAGCAGGTCCGGTTGACAGCCCGTGCTCGTGACGCCCGGATCAATATTGTGCTCTCACTTGACCTTGTGTTGGCTGGGTGCAAGTGTGCAGCCCGCCCATGCTGCCCTGCAAAAACTGCCCCTATAGCCGCAGCCTCCATGGCTGGCACAACAGCGGCTGCAACGCTCACAGCTCATTCTCCCGCCCGCCGCATCCTGCACATGTCAGTCAGCCCATGCCCACATAACCTGGTCTTTTGCTACGCCCCCCCACAGTTCCATGTGACCGCTGCTTCCTTCCCATGGAATTGGAGTGTAGGCGATTGACGGATTGATGAGGCGTCCGCCCTGCCAATTCCCGGCCTTGTCCCCACCCAAGTTGCCCCCTGCCCCCTGTCCCCTCTGCAGCCTGAGCATGCTGACGCAAGTGGCCATGCTACTGCACTGTGCCGCCTACGTGCCCGCCATGTGTGCCTCTGCACAGCCGGCAGCCCCCGCTGCCCAGCACATGACCCGCCAGCTGTTTGGGCTGCTGAGCTCGCTGGGCTGGCTGAGCTGGCGACCCACCGCAGCGGCACTGCTCCACGACAGCCCTCCCGCCCAGTGCCAGGCTGTCATGCACTTCTCGCAGCTCTCCCTGGGGCTGCTGCTGCCGCTCACCACCGCTGGTGAGCTGCCGCTGCCTCTTGTTGCCTTGGGAACGGTCAAAACACAACCTATTAACCCGCCAACCTGCCTGCAGCCCTGCCCGTGACTTTGCATGCTGTGTGTTATAATTACTCGAATCATGCCACTTTGCAAGCCCTCCTTTTGAGCTGCGAGCCTGCAGCCTGGGAAGTACTCCCTACTTTCCGACGAGGGGTCACTGCTGACAGCGCACTGGCAGCCGAGCCAACCCGCTTGCCGGCACTGCCCCCCTTTCCTGCTGCCGCGGCGTGGCAGGCGGTGGGCGAGGCGGCGCTTTTCCAGCGGCACCAGCACGAGCGGCGGGCAGCGGGCTTGGCACAGCAGAGCGGGCCCAGCGCGGCGCTCTACTCTGCGGTGTGGGGCCTGGCTGCAGACCCTTGCATCAGGCCCCACGTGTGGGTCTGCGGCCTGCTCACGCTGGGGCTGTGCTGGCAGCTCAGCGTGGGCCTCAGCTTGATGACCACAGCAGGCGCAGCAGGCAGCAGTGCTGGGGCGTGGGCGGCCGTCGAGGCACGGTAACCCCGGCTGTGCAGGTGCCTGCCTGCCTCCCCCGTGCTCCCATCCTGTGCTTGCACGCCTCCCTAGTCCCCCCCCCCCCCTGAGCTCGTCACATTGTTGAACACATTGTTACGAAATTGTATGGCAACTGCTCCATGAGTGCCCTGCGCGATACCACCTCGGCGGGAGTGCCAGCAGGGCTTAAAAATCCCAGAGGCTCGTAAAGACGCAACCTCCTCAGCCAATCAACAAGGGAGCCGTGGGGGCAGCAGGGGAACAAGGGAGCCGTGGGGGCAGCAGGGGTGGCAGGCAGCCCGGCTGACAGGCAATACAACGGGCAGGGAGCAGGGTGGCAGGGTGGCAGCACAGCCGGGTGCCCCACCGTCTCCCTAGCAAGCAGCCCTCAACAGGCGACAGCAGCACATGAGGGAGGCGCAGCGCCCGTGCCCCTGCAGAAAGGCCCTCCCAACGCCTCCAGGAGAGGGCAAGCTTTCAAAGTGCCCGTTGTTTTACAGACACTGCCCCCTTGGCAGGGCCTCACGCCCTCCAGAAAACTGCACTGCAGGCTGCCCTATCTCCATAGTCCCTCTAGAGGTCCCCATAGTCCAGCACCGCCCGGTTGTTCTGCGGCGCATCCAAGTCAAAGTACTCACGCACGCCGCCACCCGCGTCCAGCTTGGCGCCGGGCAGCACAGGGCCACGCCCGCCGCGCCCGCCGCCGCGCCCGCCGCGCATCCTGGAACAGGGACAGGGAGGCACGGGGGGAGGAGGCCAGCGTGTCAGGAGGCAAGACGAGCATATGGCGGCGACAGGCAGTGCACCCGGCATGCGTGCAGTGCAGCTCGCGTGCCTGCAGTGTCTATCTTGCACAGTCAGGTCCAGCCGCCGACAGAACGGCGGGCACCCACAGCACGCACGGCGCACACAGTGCGACACATGTGCACGCATGCCTGCTCACCCTGGGCCGCCTCCCCGCCCGCCTCGCCCGCCCATGCCCCCCGCCATGCCCATCACCATCTCCATGGGCAGGATGACAGGGCCCATGCCGCCTGCAGCACAGGGAAGGCAGCACAGCATGGCATAGCAAGGCATGACGTGTCAGATCACAGCGTGCACGGCATGTCCATGTGCAGAACAGCCGCAAGGCAGGCCGACGGCGGCAAGAGAAGGGGAGCACCGAGCAGCACAGCAAGCCAGGCCCACAGGGCTCCACCAAGGCTGGTCCCCAGGCCTTCACCAAGCCCGAGGATGGAGCGCCCATGACATCCAGGGGCCCCACCATGCGCAGCGGGGCAGGCACCCTTCACCTGCAGGCATCTTGCAGCGCCTCCTGCCCCTGCACAGCCAGCAGGCTCCCACCTCCCCCGGGCATGATGATGGGCCCTTTGCACCCCTCCCCCACCAACAACCCCACACCCAGCAGGCACTCACCTCCTCCAGGCATGATGATGGGCATGACCATGCCCGGGTTCATCGCCATGGCGGCAGCGGGCTCCAGGGGCAGCATGCCGCCGCCGCCCCGCATCATGCCCCTGCAGTGGCAGGTAGATGAGGAAGCGTGGGTGTTGTGACGTGGGGTGGCGACGTGGGCAGCAGCCGCGCACGAAGCAGCAGCAGCAAGGAGCGCTTCCCCCCGCCTGCCTGCCTGCTGGGCCCTCTGCAGCGGCAACAAGTGTAAGTGTGCCAGCCCCTTGCTCCGTGACACACCCCTGCCTCTTCCCCTGCCCCACCCTGCCCAGCACCAGCACCAGCACCACCGTCGGTGCACAAGATCGCCATGGAGGAGCCCTCACCTGTCCCCAAAGCCGCCGCCGCCCGCCGCCATGCCGGCCATCACCCGCTCCTGCTCATCCTCCTGCCGCCGCTGCTCCTCTTTCTTGAACGCCCTGCAGGGGATGGGGAAGCAGGTGCCGCGTATTGTGTATAATGGTGCCCCATGCTGGCCGCAGCATTTGTCTGGCTCTGCACAGGATCTCTGCTGCTGGTGGCAGCCCACTCAGCCCACCCCCGGCTGGAGCACCGTCACCGCCTCGGCTCCCTGCATCACCAAAACGCCTCGCAGCGCCTCACAGAGGCTCCAAAAACATCACCTGAAGCTCTCCCAGCTCTGCCAACACAAATTGATCAAGTAGAGCATCAGCCAAGGAGTAATAAGGCCCGCCCACTGCGCCCCGTTTAAGCAGCCTGCACCAACCACCTCCACGGCCAGGACACCGTTCAACAGCCGCACACGCTCATACCTTCCCCCCAGACCCACACGCACCCGAGCGCCCCCCCAGTTCGCACCCCTCTGCAAGCACATCTCAAACGCAAAGCACCAAGCCAGTAAAACTCACGCCAGCATCTCTCTCTCCCACACACCCATCTGAAGTTCTCCCAGTGCACACCCCTCTGCCAGCACGCCTCACTCACAAAGCACCAAGTCGACAAAAGGCACGGAAGCCTCCCTTTCTCCCTTCCCACCGGAAGTTCTCTCGGTCACCTCCTCCGCTGCCAGCACGCCTCACCCATTCCACGCAACAGACATTGGAAGTCACGCCCAGCCTCCCTCTCTCCCACACACCCACCTGAAGTTCTCCCAGTACACCTCCTCCGCCAGCCGCGCCCGCTCCGCCTCCACCACATGCGCATGCTTGTTGCGTACGTGCTTGACCACAAAGTCGCGCCCCATGAACAGCTTCTGCGGCAGGGGCAGGGGCAGGGCAGGAGGCGGGCAGATGAAGAGGCAGCGGCGGGCAGGCGGGCGGGGAAGCGGTGAAGAAGGTGCTATCACCAACAATGCCTGGGGCGCAGGCATTCATACTGTAGGCTGGGGGGAAGGCAGGGGATGGGGCGGGAGGGCGAGTTGACACAACACAGCCTGCCTGCGATGCAAGCCTGAAGCACTCTCCAGACCAGCCCTAGTCCGACCCAACCCATTCCCATAGCCGCCCAGCCGAAGCGTCCCACCCCCGCCACTTGGCAGACTTCCCCCGCTATCGCTCCACTCCACCCCCACTGCCCTCAACAGAACCAGGTGCACGCCACTGTGGCCAGCTATTTCACGAATGACAACACAGACATAGAAGAAAGATACAGAAAGAACGCCATGGCATCACAGAAGAAAGCAGGCCAGCCGGTCCCCCCTGCCGCCCAGCCACCCCACCCAGCTCCTCGCCCAGCGCACCGTGGACAGCTTGTTCCCCCACTTCTTGTCGTCAATCTTCACAACCTGGGCCTCCACCCACCGGTCCAGCTCCTCATCAATCTGCCAGGGAGGGGCCAGCCGGGCAGGTTGCATTGCATAGTAAGAAAAATGATATCAAGTGCTGCAGAACTTGAGCGAGGGCCGGTGCACCGCATCAGCTCCTCGCCCATCAAGGGCAGCAAGCACATTGGCATTGGCATCGGCAGAACAAGTAGACGAGCAAAGGTTGCTAGGGTCGGCAGGGAGGGACCGGGGCCAGCCAGATGACACCGCACAAAGAGTCCAGCTGTGCAGTGATTGACAGGGCACAGGGACAGGCAGCAGCAGCTGGCTTAGGCAGCAGTGGCTGGCTGGCAGCCTCCACAGCCCTGCAACCCGCTCTCCTTGCCACGAGCACTGCCGCAATCCAACCCTCTCACCCAACCTTCCAGCAAGCGCCCACTCCCGGGACAGCCTCCACAGCCTCCAACCCCACAACACACGAGGCCCAAGGCCCCGCGCTCACCCGCTTGCGCTGCAGCGGCGCCTCCAGCGGGTCCCCCTTCTCAATCCTGAACCGCCAGAAGCCGGTCACCCGGTGCTCATACTCCCGCACGTCCTCGCCAGCGCCGCCGCCCGCCGGCGCTGCCGCCACTACCTCCTTGCCCTCGCCGCCCGCTGCAGCCACCTCCTTGCCAGCGGTGGGAGATGGTGCAGCAGAGGCATCCTCACCGCCTGCCTCGCCTGCTGCCTCTCCATCTGCCGCAGGCTTGGCGCCCTCGCCGCCGCTGGCCTCTGCAGCTGCCGCCTCGCCGCTGCCCTCGCCGCCCTTCTGCTGCTCCTGCTGCTGCTCCCCCTCTCCTGCACCCGCGCTACCGCCCTCGCCGCCAGCTGCCAGCTCCTTCTTGCCTGCAGCAGCCACCTCCTCGGCCACCGCTGCCAGCTCAGCGTCAGAGGGCTTGGGGCCGCGCAGCGTGCGCCGCGCTGCTGCCCGGCCACGCTCCGAGGGGTTGTTGTACTCCCGCCCGCCATAGAAGTCGATGCCGTGCACCCGCCAGAGGTAGAGCAGCACCTGTGTGTTGCAGGGCGGAGGGGTGCGCGCTGGGTGGTGAGGTGGGAAGCGGGGAGGCAGGGGCAGTAAACAGTGTGCACAACCTGTCAACTTGCAGAGCAGCCAGGCTGCCACGGCACGGGCCAGGAAGGCAGGCGCAAATCCCTGCGCACAGGCTGGCAGAAAGGACCTCCCGTAGGATAGCTAGAAGAAGAAGATGAGGAAGCTGCCACCGTCCCCACCTGGTCAAGCTTGGCCAGCTGCTCCTCTGGCGACAGCTCAGCATCCATGTCAGCAGCGCCGCTGCCTGCCTCCTGCTGCTCCCCTGCCGCCTCCTGCTGCTGTTCTTGCTGCTGCGGCTCCCCTGCCTCCTGCTGCTGCTGCTCACCGCCCTCAGCTGCCGCCTCGCCGCCCTCAGCGGCCGCCGGGCCGCCCTCAGAGGCCGCAGGTGCGGCAGGCTGGGGCAGCAGCGGGTTGCTGGTGATTCCCTTCTCAGCATCCACTTTCTGCATGACCTGCTTGGCCAGTGCCAGGTCAGACGCCAGCTGGGCTGGCTGCCAGCACAGCGCGGGCGCCAGGGACGGCGGCGCCTCATCGTGCGGGCCGTCGCGCTCGCTGGGTGCCTCAGCTGAGAAGCCGTCGGGCCCCGGCCCCACCTGCTCCTCAGCACTCACTGCAAGCAACACGAGCCATGCAAGGAGGCAGGCGGGCACGTGAGCACATGTGGATGGAGCAGGGAAGAGGGTACAAGCTACGTTCAGGGCATACAGTCTGCTGTGGCAGGGCTAGAGCACAGGCAGCCTGCCTCCATCAGCAACGACCGCACACCTTTAGCACTGTTCCCAGCATGCGGCAGCACCCGCCTCCCACGGCACCCTGCATGCCTGCCCACAGCGCCTGTGCTGCACTCACAGCTGCCGGCCTCCAGCGCTTCGCTGACGACGCGCGCCGCCGCCTGCGCCAGCTCGTTGCGCTGTTCCACAATGCGCAGGATCTCGCGAGGGTCAAACCGGCGGCGCAGCCTGTGGGGCCAGGGCGGGCATGTGGGCGGGCGGGTGTTGGGTCATCCTTGCAGCAAGCACGAGCAGTGCGGCATGTGCTGAACTCATCAGGAAGGACCCCCCTCATTCGCAGGTCCGCCCCCACACTCACTGCATCCCTGTCAACTCCCCTTCCTGCAACCCCACCAAGCAGTGCTCGCTGCAAGTCCCAGCTGCACCACCCTTTCCATACACTTCCGCGGCTTGGACGTCCGACGAATTGGGCTTCAGACGAAGAACCGCTGACCTTGCCCGATCCGCACCTGCTTGCCTCAATCATTCCAACAAATATCCTGTCTTGTGAGACCCCTCCTGCTTCCATATAAACACTAAATTTAACTGACTACCATACACTGACAAACACGTCACCGCCCCCACCCCTTGCCCCCACTCACTGCGGGTCCCCCTTGCGCTCCTCAAACTCCGCCTTGATGGCGTCACCCCACCATCCCGCCAGGTAGCGCCGGTACTCGTCGTTGGCCTGGGGAAGCAGAGGGAGAGATGATAAGAATTGATCAGTGAGCCGAGAAAGGCAGAGGGTGGCATGTTGGGACGAGAGCAAGGGCAGAGGCGGGTGTGGGGTTGGGGCACAGGAGATCACAGGGCATCAGCAGCGCGCAGCAGCGCGCCGGCGGCCAGCATGGGGTGTCCAGCACCCACCTGCTCGGGGCCCACGTGAGGCGGCAGGTCCCGCACAAACTCAACAAATGTCAGGGGCGCCCTGCAGGACAGAAATTTAGGGAGCAAGGCAGGCCAAAGTTGTGAAAGAGGAGACGCTGGTTGAGAGTTTGTTGAGAGCTTGAGCGGTGGCCTGCTATTCACAGGCCCGCAGACCTGCTGCATTCTTTGCCCGCTGCTGCAGGCACAACATGCGGCAGACAGCTGTCCCCATTACAAGGACGAGCCATTGCCACGCTCCCCAGCGGTGCCTGAGCCGGCGCCGCACACGTGAGGCCACACGCTGCACCCAACAACCATCCCTGCCACGCCAGCCCCAGCTTGCCTGGGGCCGGGCGGGCCACGGTCGTAGCGCTCGTCGTAGGGCCCACCTCGCCGCCGGCCGTAGTCCTCCCCACGGTCAAACCGGCCAGCGCTGCCAGGGCTGCAGGGCAGGCAGGGCAGGAGAGCAGGGCAGGCCAGGTTAGGCCGGGGCGGGGTAGCTTGCGAGGGCCAGGGTGGGCAGCAATTGGCAACCGCCACAGGCGTCAACATATGATTTGCGTCAATTCTAACTTTCACCGTGTAAGGTGTCAGGCTGCTGAGGAGCCCTAATCAAGCGGCAGGCCCCCTGTCGATGCTCAATCCCGCAGCAGCCGAGTGGCATCCAAAAGGCTGCAATCCAGCACAAGCAGGCCCTTTGCCTGCTCACTAGCCACGGTCGTAGTCATCGTAATCATCCCGCCTGAACCGTTTTCCAGGTGGCGAGCGGCGGAAGCGGTCTGGCGACACGCTGCGCGGCCGGCGGCGGTCGCCGCCCCAGCCGGGCGGTNGCGGCCCGCCGCCGCCGCCGCCGCCAAACCGCCTGTCGTCCCGTCGCGGCGGGCTGCGGCGCCTGTCGTTGCCTCGCATCCTGTTGGCCTGTCTGTTGCACGCAGCGGCACGAGCACAGAGGGGGAGGGGGTGAGCAGCAAGCGGCCAAAACCATCACGCCCTGGCGCTGGACTAGGCAGGGAGCGGAGTGGTGGGATGACACAGGAGTGCATCAGAATCGGTGTCTGAGGGAGAAGGGAGGCCAGGGCGGCCGAGCGGCGTCACACCGCCCCATTGTGGGAGGCAGAGCAGGTGTGGCCACCAGTCACCCACCTGGGGTAGCGTAGACAGCCAACAAAGGCGCTTGGGAGGGCCTGACAGGCGGTCGCAGGCCTGCCACGTCCCCCTGTCGTGGCGGCAGCAGGCAAGTCTCTCCTTCTGGCCCTGCCCTGCCCCCCGCTGTCGTCTGCACGTTCCACGACTTCTCAGATCGCACCAACGCCCCCCACTAGCGCACAGCTCCTGAACACCGAAGCTTCCCTTTTGGACTGCTGCCGCCCAGGACTTGCCGCACGATGCCCACCCTGGTGCTCACGGCCGCCCCGGCATGCACACTGCAGCAGGTGCAGGGCCTGCTGGAGGCGCAGGGCCTGGGGTCCGCCGAGGCGGTGGCGGTGGCGACCGGCAGCGGTGGCTTGACTGCGGGCGCGCTTGCCGCCGGTTCTTATGACACCGTCATTGCCGTGGCTGCAACTTCCGGACACCACACCGTGTCCCTGCTGGGCCTGGTGGCAGCGGCGCTGAAGCCCGGTGGCCGACTGGTGGTGCAGGAGGTGCGTGTTTCTACAAGCTGTAGCATTCTGTAGGCGGGAGGGCCGGGGGAGGGCGGGCACGTGATGCAAATTGGTATCAGGATAGCAGAACTGGGGCACTGGCAGCATGCTGGGCGTGGCGAGAGCAGGCGGTGAAACAGGGGGCGGGGCTTCCCAGCAAGGGGGGCCAGGTAGGAGAGGGAGCTGCTGCCGCCCCGCGCAGCCTGCACACTTTCCTTGCTTCCTGGCTGCCATGTCGCTGCACCTCCACTTCCTGTTTCCTGCCCCGCGCCTTGGCGTGCACCTCATCACGCACCTGCACCCCACAGCTGGTCAATCAAGTAGCCAACAACCGTCTGCCAGCGGCTTGCTGTGCACTGCGCTCACCTCTGCTGCTGTGCCCTTGCCGCCTCCCCGCCGCAGCCCGGCACCCCCGGCGCCGACCTCAGTAAAGCCCTGTTGCTCAGCGGCTTCACCGGCGCAGCCCCCGCTCCCGGCGGCGGCCTGGCAGCCACCAAGCCCTCTTGGCAGACGGGCGCCAAGGCAGCCATTGCCCTCAAGCCACGCGCCGCCCAACCCGCGGCGGCAGCGCCTGGGCAGGCCAACGGCGGCGGCGCCAAGTGGACGCTAGCGGCGCTGGATGGGGATGATGGGGATGAGGAGGAGTTGGTGGATGACGAGGCGTTGCTCACAGAGGAGGACAAGCAGCGGCCCGCGCCAGGTGGGTGCTCAGCTGGCTGCACCGAGTGGATGTGTGTTTTGTGTTGACGGACGCAAATGTGGGCCGGTCGTGATGTCAGGGGGGGGGGGGCGTGGGGGCAAGGGCAGGGTAGGAGGGTGGGAGAGAATCGGGGCCGTTGGTAACGAGGGGGATGAGCAGCGGCCGGCGACAGGTGGGACTTTTGTTCTGTGATGACACAAGTGTGGGCCGGTCATGACGTCAGGGGAGAGGTGTGTGGGAGGGACAGGGCAGGGGGGTGGGTGCGCTGCTGACGAGGGGACGAGTGGCGGTAGGGGCAGAAGGCTACTCGTTGCACTGTTAGACACTGCAATGCACTTAGACAGGTAGGTGGCATCTGCACAGTGAGGGTCGGCATGCCCACGCCTTGCACCCCTTGCCACCCACACCCTGAATCCCTGGTCCCCAGCCCTGAATTCCTGGTCCCCAGCACCCCCACCCTCACTTCCTGCACCCTGCCTCTCACATCCTCAATCCCTGCACCCTGCCTCTCACACCTCGATCCCTGCACCCTACCACCCGCACACTGGGTCCTTACACCCCGCCCCTCACACCCACAACCCCTGCACCCTGCCACCTACACACAGAATCCCTGCACCCCGCCCCCTACACCCTCATTCCCTGCACCCTGCCACCCTTGCCCTCCATCCCTCACCCCACCCGCCCGCCCGCCCGCAGCAGCGAACGCTGACGACTGCGAGGTGGGGGCTGCGGGGCGCAAGGCCTGCAAGGACTGCACCTGCGGGCGGGCGGAGGGGACTGCCCCCGAGGTGAAGCTGACCAAGGAGCTGCTGGACAACCCCACCAGCGGATGCGGCAGCGTGAGTGGGGGCAAGCTGCAAGTAGAATGTTGGGCTGGGTCAAGGTGGAGGTGGTGCGGGATACTGCGGCAGCGTGAGTGGGGGCAAAGGTTGACGGGGGTGTTGGGCTGGGTCTAGGTGGGGGTGCTGCGGGCTGCTGTGGCAGTGCGGGCATGCTGGTTGTGGGGCGGCAGGCATGGGTGGTAGGAGTTCTGTGGGGAGGAAAACGTTTGGTGAGGGGCACCTTGTTGGCGTGCTGCTGTGTTTCGAGGTGAAGCTGACCAAGGAGCTGCTGGACAACCCCACCAGCGGATGCGGCAGCGTGAGTGGGGGCAAGCTGCAAGTAGAATGTTGGGCTGGGTCAAGGTGGAGGTGGTGCGGGATACTGCGGCAGCGTGAGTGGGGGCAAAGGTTGACGGGGGTGTTGGGCTGGGTCTAGGTGGGGGTGCTGCGGGCTGCTGTGGCAGTGCGGGCATGCTGGTTGTGGGGCGGCAGGCATGGGTGGTAGGAGTTCTGTGGGGAGGAAAACGTTTGGTGAGGGGCACCTTGTTGGCGTGCTGCTGTGTTTCGAGGTGAAGCTGACCAAGGAACTGCTGGACAACCCCACCAGCGGATGCGGCAGCGTGAGTGTGGGGAAGCTTGCCAAGGGGTGCTGGCCTGGGTGTAGGTGGGCGTGCTGTGCTGCGGGCTGCTGTGGCAGTGTAGGTGCGCCAGTTGTGGGGCAACAGGCGTGGGCGGCAGGGCAAGGCCTCTGGTGATGGAATTGTGAGTGGACTGTTGCGGAGGGGCAGCGTGTGCAGCGTGCCGCAGGGCCCAGGAGGTTGAACTCGCTACTGGGTGCTGGACAAGCCCGCCGGCGGATGCGGCAGGCGAGCGTGGGGGGGAAGAGAGAGGCAGGGCAGGGCGGAGACGCCAGCGGGGGTAAATGAACGCTGCAGCCCCCTCGGTCCCGACAGAGTGCTGTCAATCAATTACAAATCAAGTCCAGGGGGAGCCAGCAAGGTTTCATTGGACAGGGTGAGGGTTGAGTGTATCGGAATGTAGTTTGTAGCAAAGAAAAAGGAATGTGCGATGCGGGCACTGGCAGGCTGCGCCAGCCAGGCCGTGGGTGTGCTGGGCTGAGCTGTACTGCACAGCCTGTGTGCCGCTGGCCCCTCCCCCTCCCTGCCCCCCCTCGTGCCCTCGCACCGCTCTTGCGTCGTCTGCTTGTACCAACGACCCCTCCCGGCCTCACGCTCTCCCTCCCTGTTTGCAGTGTGGGCTGGGCGACGCGTTCCGCTGCGGCGGCTGCCCCTACCGCGGCCTGCCCTCCTTTGAGATGGGCAAGAAGATTGAGCTTCCCTCCGACTTCCTGGCAATGGACCTGTGACCTGGCGCCAGCTGGCGCGTGGTGGGAGCACAGGCTTCGCAAGCCTGAGGCCCTTGGAAAAGAAGGCCCTCCTCTGCTGAGGTGGCAGGGGGCACAGCTTGCAAAGGGTATTGCACACATGAGCAAGGGAGGACGGCATGCAAAGCAGGCGGCATGCAGCACGCCTGGGCCGAAGCCCGGGGGGATGCTGGCGGGCTGTTGAGACCCCAAGTTCTGCCGTCGAGTTCTGATCTGAGCAGCTACTATGCACCCAAAGGGGCACCCATGTTATGCGCCTGTGCTCCTCCATCTTTCTCTTTCTCTTCATTACAAATCTCAACCGCCTTGCACCCCGAATTTATTTCATCGTGTGCCGCGTTCCCCCAAAAGATGTTCGCTGACTACGCAGGCAGCCGTTATAATTTGCTGAACTTCAATTGGTGAAGATTGAAGCAACACACAGAGCGGGTGGGGCTGTTCGGCGCTCAAACAGCTGCTTGTGATTGTGAAGGCACTGAGATTTTTCCAGCAGGTTAAATGTCAGCAGGTGCACCTGAGTACATGCTAAGTGCAAATGAGGTTAGGCCAAAGAAACTGGATTCTTAGATGAGGCTGCCCCCCCCCCCCCCCCAAAAAAAAAATGCTCCCCCCCAGGTACGTTCGTTGGTAAGAAAGAAGGGGAAAACGGGGAGGAAAGAGGAGAAAAAGAAGGAAAGGGGAAGAAGGGGAGGAGGGGAAGGAGAGGGTGAAAAAGGGGGGAAGAAGATAGAAAAGAGGAGATAAGGAAAGAGGAAAGGTCGAAGGGAAAAAGGAAGGGAGGGAAAAGAGAGAGAGGGAACGAGGAGGAAGAGAGAAGGAGGGAAGAAGAGGAGGGTGGCACTGAGCGTTCTTAGCTACACATGCGGCAGGCGGCGCCAGCCAGGCGGCAGGGTGGTGCACGCCAGCGCCGGCAGCCCAACAACAGCGAGGAGGAGGCAGAGGAGGAGCAGGCRACCAGTGGCAGCGGGAAGGAAGAGGAGGAAGAGGAGGAGGAGGCGCCCAGCCCAGGGCCGATGAGCAGGGGAGGGCCCCGGGGCGAGCAGGCGCCACGTGCGCGGCGTGCCATCCAGCATCCGCCTGCCCTGTATCTTTGTTTGATGCTCACTATGTCCCTGTACCCGTGCGTGAGACTCAATCTGCCCATGCACAGTGGTTACCCATGCTACGGAGGCAGAAGGAGGCCCAGAGGGTGTTCCGAAGCAGCAACGTATGGGGATCAACAACGGAAATCTCCCCCCCCCCCCTCAGTTTGCTGCCAGGATGGCCAGCCTCATCTAAGAATCCAGTTCCTCTGGCCTTACAAGTCCCATTGTCTGCTAGCACCTGGCTGGGGCCGCAAAATGCCTGGGGCCGCAAATGGTCAGTTCTGTGGGAGCAGGCAGGCGGCGCAATCCACACACACAATTGGCGGCAGCAGGGGGGAGGTGGCACCATTGAGCAGGGGCCACCTTGGTGGGATTGCTCCATATAGATGCATCGCGCGCTCTGTTTGCATTCAGCACCAAATATGCTGGCGTGCCAGAGCTCCCTTGTCGCTTGCGTCCTGCCGAGCTCGGTGCCGGCTCGCAGACTGGCGGGTACACCGAGGGCCGGCACGTATGCTCGCAGCGTGGCTTTGAGGTGCGCTGGAGCTGGCT
Source organism: Chlorella sp. ArM0029B (assembly GCA_002896455.3). Lineage (NCBI taxonomy): Eukaryota > Viridiplantae > Chlorophyta > Trebouxiophyceae > Chlorellales > Chlorellaceae > Chlorella > Chlorella sp. ArM0029B. The sequence goes on along the minus strand of JTEE01000307.1, from coordinate 26,996 downwards.
GTGCAGCCAGCGTTTTGCACACAAGTGCGTGCTGCAGCGGCCCGCAGTGTCAAACCCTCTCCCTTTCTCTGCACCGCACTGCGCTCCCATCTCATTATGCTCTGATGCGAACCTGCAGGCAGACAACGGCACGCTCTCAGACGGCGTGGGCAGCAGGAGCAGCGCAGCAGCAGCGGCAGCGGGCATGGTCGTCGCCGCTGCCAGCCGCACGCGAGAAAGCCAGCACCAGTAATGACAGCATTAACAGTGCAGCTGGCGGCAGCAGAAGCAGTGCAGCCAAGGCGGCCAGCGTGGCTCGGCAGCTAAGAACAGGAGATGGCAGGTTCAGCGGGTCAACGTCTGAGCCGCAGCCGCGTCTGCAGGCCTGGCTGCAGCAGGAGCATGGCCTGCCTGTTGATAAGGCAGACCGCTACGTTCGGCGTTTTGCAACAGCATTTGGCAACAGCGAGGATGCGGCGCTGGCTGGCCTGCCACGCGTATTCAGTGAGTTTCGCAGCCGCGGCCTTTCAGGGGCAGAGGTGGCCTGGACACTTGATGCCATGGCTTTCCAACGACATGACAGCGTGACCAGCATTGATGGCGCGCTGCGTGTGTGGCAGCTGCTTGATTATTACATCACGCCTCATGTGCAGCGGCAACAAATGGCAGGCAGGCCGTCACGGAAGCGCAGCTGTGTAGCTGACATGCTGCGCAGGGAGAATGAGAATGCAGCACAGGCGTTGGCAGTTGACCCTGTCCAGGCAGAGGCCTCGGCGGCGGCGCTGTGCCAGCGGCTGGCAGAGGCTGGCAGTGCAGCACCGGAGGCAGACGTGGGTTCCATGTTGCTCAAAGCACCGCACATGCTGACCAGTCCGCCCTCCACCCTTCTAGCAGCAATGGACTGGGCAGCCGACGAGCTGACGTTGACCGACATTGTTGCCTTCTTCCTGGCGTCCCCCTACCTCCTCAAGTACAAAGTATCAAAGCTGCGTCAGAAGCTGGTTGACCTGCAGGCAGCGGGGCTGACGGCAGAGCAGGCGCGGCAGCTGGCGGCAGACAACCCCTATTTGCTAGCTCTGGACCTAAGCATGGCACATGTGGCGGCCGCCTGGCTGCGACAGCTGTTCCCAGCACCCGAGCAGCTGTGGGTGGTGGTTGAAAGCTGCCCGCGGCTGCTGTCCATCTTGAGTGAGCGGTTGCAGCATACTGCAGCCTTCCTGCAGCAGAGGCTGGGCTGGGACGATGCGCGACTGGCAGCCGAGTTACAGAGGCGGCCATCGACATTTGCACAAGCAAAGTTTGACCATCCGGACACGGAGGCCAAAGTCCTGTTTCTGACAGCGCTGGGTGTGGACCCCCTTGACTGCTTTGATAAGCATAGGGATTACTTGACAAGAGGCCTAAACACGGCGGTTGCTCAGTATGTGCTGTTGCGGGTGAGTGCGGACTTGGCCGCGCATGCTACATAGGATCTCTGCATTTCTTGGGGGCGACACACAGTTGCATGCCTGCCGCAGCATGGGCCAGCTGCCGGTGACGCTGCATTGCTACATGCACTTTACGCATGCATTTGCCATCCCTTTCTTGCCTGGCAACACCCACTCGGTGCAGGAACGGGCGCCACAGCTGCTGATGGGCCGGAGGGGCCAGCCCAGTCTGGCTTGGATGAAGAACAAGCAGCGCAACCTCGAACACTGCGGCCTGACCTCCCCCGAGTACAATGCACACCAGCGGGAGTGGCCGCAGAGCGAGGAGGGGCGGCGGGTGCTGGCGGACCTCAGGTGGGCGGGGTATGGATGGTGTGTTGTGGGTGCAAGACGTGTGTTCACTGTGTTTATTTGAATTCAAAAACAAGGCGGGGTCAGAGGGAGCATCACACAACGAAGAGGCGCCATGCACGCCTTGCCATTCCTGCCTTGCCCCCACAACGATATCGCTGCCCCCTGCCATTGAAGTGCCCTTCACTCTGGGCAGTACCTTCACTGCGTTCCTCGCACCAAACCTGAAACTTCCAACTTGCTTTGCCACCACCTGTTTGGTGCCTGCAGGAGCGGCAGCACCAAGAGCCTGCTCTTGATGCCGGCACACAGCGGCTGCAGCTGAGGGGGCGTCGGCTGAGCCATTGCCGCGCTGCGGTTCATGCTAGTATGCCTACGCAAAGCATGCGCTGCTTCTGTTGTATTCACCCTCCCTCTTTTCAGCATTATCAATGATACCACTTCACCATTTCTCTTCGCTCAACTCTCAATACGCATATCCACTGACATGTAACCAGAAATTTTGGCAGCACCACTGCACTTTGAAACTGACATTGGGACCTGTTTGTCACGCTGGTCAGCACGCAGCGGCAGCACTTGCGCAGAGCCGGGACAAAGTGCTGGCAGCGGGCAAAGCAGGGGTTAGCGGGGGTGGACAGGAGAGGAAAGGATGGATCAAAGCAGGCAGGGTGCACGTGGCACAAGCACTGCCTGGCAGGGCTGTGGCTGGGCACTTTTTGACGACCACGTGGGCTGCCAGCTGCTTGCCTGGCAACCCAGCCACCGGCGGAGGCAGCTTCATTGCCCTCCTGCCCTCCCCACATCCTGCAGCATCGTCCCACGATCTGCAGTATGCTGCCGCCGCCGGCATTGCTGAAAGAAGGATGCTGCTTGCTGCTGAAGAATCTTGACGGCATCTGATGCAGCGGCCGGCACCCGCGCCTACGGCAGCAGGGCTGGAAGTGAGGCGACGGTTGGCTTTGTCATGGGTGGGTAGCGGGGGCCACACCAGCACTGCACAGCGCCAGCACGTGCGGGGACATACTGTCCGCCATGCTCCCCCATAAAAGTAGCATATGGGGCGTGCAAGCCCCACAAATGATAAAGCCGTTGTTGGCACGGAATAGCGCCTGCCTTGGAGCTGCCCCACATCATCAACGAAGAGGGGCTGACGAACTAAACTCTCCTCTATACCCCTGGATTTTCTGCCATTCTGGCTAGCCTCATCTCAGGATACAGTTTGTCTAGCTTTACATCACATTGACACTTGGGGCACTCATAATTTGCAGGTGGCAGCAAGCAGGCGGCAGCAAGGGGCAGCTGCAGCCTGTGGGGCAGGCACGGCTGCGCCCTCACTGCCGCATCATCATGCTGCCGCCTCCGCCGTACTGCCCACCGTACTGCTGCCCCTGCTGCTGCTGCTGTCCCTGCTGCTGCTGCTGCTGGGGTTGCCCCATCATCATGCCCCCCTGCTGCATCTGGCCCATGCCCTGCTGGCCGCCCATGCCGCCACCACCCATCATCACGCCAGCCCCGCCTCCACCGCCCATCATCATGCCGGCTCCGCCAACCTGCTGCCCCTGCTGCCCCAGCATGCCCGCCTGCTGCATCATCAGCTGCTGCTGCGGCTGCTGCCCCATCATGCCGCCGGCACCACCACCCATGGAGAAGCCGCCAGGGTTGAGCCCCTGCTGAGCCTGCTGTGCCAGCAGGAGCAGCTGCTGCTGTGCCAACAGCAGCGCTGCCGGATCCACCCCCATCCCACCCTGCATCATCCCCTGCTGCTGCGGCTGCTGCTGTTGGCCCATGCCCATGCCGCCGCCCTGCATCAGCATGCCGCCCTGCTGCTGCTGCTGCTGCTGCTGCTGCTGCATGCCCATGCCCTGCTGCAGCGCCGCCGCAATCTGCTGCAGCGGCTGCATGCCGCCCATGCCGCCCATCTGCTGCTGCGGCTGCATCATCTGCTGCTGGGAGGCCATGCCCATGCCGCCGCCGCCGCCGGTCCCCATGCCCATGCCGCCCATGCCGCCCTGCTGCTGCATGCCCATGCCCTGAGGCTGGCCCTGCATCGTCCCCGGCATGCCCTGCCCCTGCATGCCCTGCCCCTGCATGCCCATGCCGCCCTGGCCCATGCCGCCGCCCGGCAGCTGCTGGGCTGACATCATGCCGGTACCGCCGCTGGCGCCGCCGCGCCTCGGCGCCTCCCAACCGTCGCCCCGGCTGGAGCGCTGGGGCGCGACGTGATCGTCATCATAAGAAGACCCGCCCCGGACCATGGGTGCTGGGCCGTACGTGGGCCC
>JTEE01000307.1:0-21935 GCA_002896455.3 Chlorella sp. ArM0029B | reverse complement strand
GCGCCGCTGCCGCCACGGCACGCTGCGCCTCGCTGGCGGCGGCTGCGGCGGCTGCCACTGCCACCTCATCCTTGGACACCACCCCGCCCTGCTTCACAGACACCGCCTGGTCCTGCGGGGAGGGGAAGCGCACAGCCAGAAGCAGCATGAGGAAGGTGCAAAGCCAGAGGAATGGACAAGACGAGTCCGAGACAAGTGGGTGGGGCAGAGGGCAGGTGGGCTGTGGGAGAGAGGCCTCATGTTGGTGCAGCATGATGCTGGCAGGCACCAAGGTCATACAGGTGCTACAGCGCAACGTTGCATGCAACCACTGGCCACCAGGCTGCTCCAGCTGCGCTGCAGTGCACGCTGCTGTGCCTGCTGTGGTATGTGGTTTGCCGTGCCACTCACGTCCGGGCATGTGATGGGCAGAAAACTTATGAGGGAAGACCAACCTGCCTGCACTCCCCACGCTGTGACGATGCTCAACCGTGCCACGTCAGCATGTTGCCCCAGCACGTGCTCACCTCCCAAGTGACCTCCAAGCCCAGGAAATGAAACCATGCAGCCCTACAACCATTTCGACACAAATTCAGTTCACAGCATCAGCACTTGCTCACCTCCAGGTCGAACACGCGCCCATAATACTTGAGGAATCCCAGCAGCAGGTGGCCGGCGTTGGAGACGGGCAGCGACGCCTTCTGCTGCTCCAGAAGCAGCGCCAGCGCCAACTGGCACAGAGACCAGGTGCTGAAGGGTGGCAGAGGAGAGCAGGGGAAGCGGAGGTGAGAGAAGGGAGGTGAGAGGAGCACAGGAAAAAGAGGTGTGCAGTCAGACCTGCAGTTGCTGGCATAGTGACCAGGTGCTGCAGGCGGGGCGGGAGGGCAGAGGACGTGGAGGTGGGGAGAGGGAGGTAAGAGGAGCCCAGGGAAAAGTAATATTTGCAGTCGATCCTGCCGTAGCAGGCATAGGGACCAGGTGCTGCAGGTGGGGCGGGAGGGCAGGGGAAGCGGAGTTGAAAAAGGAGGCGAGAGGAGCCCAGGAAAAAAGGGTGTGTGCAGTCAGGACTGAGAGGCAGCGAGCGCAGAGACCAGGTGCTGCAAGGGTGGCCGGGCCGGGAGGGCAGGGGAAGCGGAGTTGGGAGGAGGGACGTGGAAGGCAAAGAGGTGAGGTGAGAGGAGCCCAGGAAAAAAGGGTGTGAGCAGTCAAAAACTGAGCCAGCCAGCACAGAGACTAGGTGCTGTGGGCGAGGCGAGGGGGGCAGGGGCGTGGATGTGGGAAAACTTGCTGGCTCCCGGGGGACTTGAGATATACTTGATTGATCGAATGGTGGGCACATACCTGAGGCCGCCGGTGGGTGCCTCCCCCAGCCGCTGCTCCGCCAGCAGCGCTTTGAGCGCCAGGCACAGCGGGCGCAGCACAGGGAAGGTGGCGCTTTGGCCGGCCAGCCACTCGGCGGCGCGCGGGCCATCGTCTGCGGGGCGGGGAAGGGGGTGGCAAGGCGAGGGGGTGGCAAGGCGAGGGGGTGGCAAGGCGAGTCGTCTGCGGCGCGGGTCGGGGAAGCGGCAAGGCGAGAGGGGCGGGTGAGAAGGGCCGCCCGGGCACTCAACCTGCACTGCGGCGCTGCTACACCCTGTGCAAGCGGTTTGCGTGCGAAGCCACGAACAGTACCAAGAAGGAGAGCATCTCCCTGCCATGACCCGAACCCAGAGAGGCAGTGCGTTGACGCCGAGCGTTACCCTCTGCACTCCTTGGTGAGGCCCCCTTCTACAACTTCCACTTCACCACTCCCCACCCAGAAACCCCCAGAAACCCACCCACNACCCCCCACCTCAGCCCACACCACTGCACCCCGCCCTGCTGAGGCAAGGTTCTGCAACTTCCCATTCACCGCTCCCACCCAGAAACCCACACACCCACCCCCATCTCAGCCCACACCATTTGCACCCCGCCCTGCTGAGGCAAGCACCCAGCCGCCCGCCCACCTGTGTTGAAGCAGATGTCGAGGCGCACGCCATCGGACCCCTCTGCCTTAATGATGGGCACACGGGCGTTGAACACGATGAAGGGGCGCTTGCGCACAGCACCCGCCTCCTGCACAGTACCACAGGCGTGGCGGCACAGGGCGGCGGGGAATCAACGAGGAAGGGCGGCGGCAGAACGGCAGGGCACAGGCTGGCAGGCAGGGGGGCCACACGCAGGCAGAGAGGAGGCAGCCAGCAGGCATGCGCCCACTCGCAGGCAGCCAGCAGGCATGCGCCCATCAGCAAGCAGCAGAAGAAGCGGGTGTTGTGTTCAAGGTGTGTTCGTATGTAATGCAGTGCAGCCGGGGGCGCACCTGCAGCTTGGCGCTGAGCCGCTTGAGCAGGGGGGCCAGCAGCTCCCGCTGCTCAGAGGTGAAGCCTGGGTGGGGGAGGTGGGGGGCAGCGGCATGGCGGGGAGGGGTTACGGCAGGTGAGTGTCATGGTGAGCGTAATGGTGAGTGTGCCTGACACTCAGTGTGACAAATGGTGCAGAACGCTCCGAACGGGCACAGCCGGCCTTGTGAGAAGGCGGGGGACCGCTGGCAAAGAAGCACCGCAGAGGGATGCAGGGGAGGGCCGCTAAGTGCGGTCAGGTCAGCACTGGACCACAACCTTCCCAAACCTCCCGCTAGACACTGCAAGTCAAGCCTCACCTCCTCCGCGTGCGATGGGCGTCATGACCCCCGTCACCACCACATCCAGGTCGGCTCCCGGCAGGCTGATGCCGTGCACATACGAGCCAAAGGCGCGCGTGCCGCGGCGGGCCGCCGTGGGGAAGGCTGCAAGGGGGCGGACAGGGCAGGGGAGGGGCGGGCAGGGGAGGGCAGGGCAGAGCGGGGTGGGCAAGCGAGTGGAGGCTTTGACTGGACTGGGCGGGCAGGAGAGGGGCGGGCAGGGCAGGGCAGGGCAGAGCGGGGTGGGCAAGTGAGCGAAGGCTTCGAGTGCGTTGACGCCGCAGCGGTTCACCGAGTTGCATGCAAGAGGTGCGTGATCGGGTAGGCACAGGTGCGGCACAGGCAGCAGGCGGACGAGGGCGGCAGGCTCCAGACCAGGCCACTGCGGGAGCTGATGTGCATGCAGCGCAGGCAGTACAGCAAGAGCAGTAGTGCAGGCAGTACTCATGGTGGCCCACCTGCGTCACAGGCCTGCTGGACAGCCTCCAGGGCCGCCTGCCGCCGCCGCCGCTCCCCGGAGGTCAGCGCTGCCTGCGGTGCAGCAGCCGGGGCAGGGGAGCGGCAGGCAGGTATGGCTTCGAGATTGGCTTGTGCACAGCCAGGGCAGAGGCGCAGGCGGGTTCAAGGGCGTGTTGTGCACACCCGGGGCAGGGAGGCAGGGAGGCGGAGGGATTAATGGCTCAGGGACAGCCATGGCAGGGGGCAGGCAGGGAAAGGGGTGGGACCACTACCTCAAGGGCGGCCAGGGCAAGGCGTACCACCAGCGCTGGCAGGCTGCTAGGCAGCCAAGGCCAGGCTTAATACAGCAGCCTAGGCAGCAAACCGCAGTTGAGCACGCAGAGCAGAGCACGGACACTGGGCACAGCCAGCCAGCCGCCGGCCTGCCGCTCCCATCAACCGCCTCGGCACCCGCCGCCACTGAGTAGCACTACTGGAGATCCCCAATCCCCACTGCCCCCCACCCCCTCTGATCTTAATACCCACTGCAAACAGCCAGGCCCTGCCTCCCCTCCACCCACCTCCTCTGCAAACGTTGCCAGCTCCTCGTGCAGCGCCTGCAGGTTGCGCTGAGCCGCGCTGGGCGGGCCCTGCGCCGGCACCACCGGCAGCGGCGCCGGCACAGGCGCAGGTGCAGGCGCAGGCTTTGCTGCCTCCCCAGCAGAGGGCGCCAAAGGCTTGCCCTCTGCTGTCGCCGGGGCCGGACCAGTACCGGCAGCCCCTGTGTCCTCAATCTTGACCTTGGCTGGCGGCCCCGCTGGCGCCTTGGCATCAGCTGCTCCTGCTGCTGCTGCCGCTGCAGCCACAGCCACTGCTGGCTCGGTGGCTGGCTCCACAGCGGCTGCCGGCTCCGTGCCCCGCTCAACCTTGACTGCCAGTGGTTCGACTAAAACCGCCACATCTGCTGGCCCTGCGGCCTGCTCGGGCGCCCCAGCTGCAGCAGCTGCTTCGGACCCCGCAATGCTTGTTCCCTCTGCTGCACCTGCCTTGGCCGGTGCCTCAACCTCGGCACCGGCCTCGGCTGCAGCGCCGGCGCCACTGGCTGCCGCCTGCTCCTCTCCAGCCGCCGCTGCCGCCGCAGCCTCGGGAGCCTCGGCGGCGGGGGCATGGTCCCCCACAACCTGCTGCTCCTGTTCTGTCATGCCGGCCTCTGCTATCTTCTATCTGCTATCTGCTGCTGCTGCTGCTATCTGCTGCTGCTGCTGCCGATGATGATGCAACCGCTGCGTAGCACTGCCCGGCTGCTTGCCAACAGCTGGTGTTTGCTGTGCTGTGCTCTGCTTTGCTCAGTTGTCGCTGTCCAGGTCCAGGCGCATCTTGTGGGCGTGGCGGCCAGCACAGTAGTAGTCCTGCGGATGGCGAGGAGAGGGGAGGGAGCAGGGGCATGAGAGAGGCGTGAGGGAGGCGTGAGGGTGCCAGAGAAAGAGGAGCCCAGGAGCTGCCTGTGTGGGCAGGCAGGATCAAGCAGACGGGCAGGCACGGGAGTATGCTGGCAGGCTGCAGCAAACATGCCAATGTGCCCATTGCACACACATGCATAGCTCACACGTCAGCATGAGCCTCTTGCCGCCATGCACAGCAACAGGAAACTGCCCAAAAGCATAGCGGCAGCAACATTTGCTTACACACCAGCAGCAGCAAGCCGCCCAAAAGTACCAGTAGCAGCATCAACACGCAAGCAGCCAGCACATGAGCAGCTGGCCACCCCCTTCAAGTTTGCCCCTAACCCCAGCATGCCCTACCCCGCCTGCCCCACAGGCTCCTCACCTCCAGCAGCACCTCGCTCTCATCCACCACCTACACATACATGCCTGCCCCTGAACCATGTTGTCCGGCCCCCCCACCCCACCCCATCCATGCTCCCTGCCGCACCTCCAGCGGCGCCGCCTCCCCTCATCCACCACCCTACCCCACACGCTCAGCAGCGGCAACTCCCCCCATGAGCAGCTATGCACACATACATGCACACTTGACACCCTGGACTCTGCATGCCCCAACTCACCTCCCCATAGGGGGACCAAGAGGCACCTTGCTGCCCCATCAGCAGAAATGCACACACCCAATACACGCAAACTTGACCCCTGGGCCACCCCACCCTCCCCACAGGCTCCTCACCTCCAGCAGTGCCTCGCTCTCAAACCCCTCTCCCTGGTACAAGCCCAGCGCCGGCGCGTTGCCTGCGTCCACGTGCAGGCTCACAGAGGCGACCCGACGCTCAGCGTGCGCAGCACGCACAGCGGCGCGGACGAGTGCGCGTGCAATGCCTTGTCGGCGCCACTCGGTGGCGACAGCGAGCTTTGAGATGTGAGCGTTCAGGCCGGTGGTGGTGAAGATGATGTAACCCACGACGCACAGCTCAGCAGGGTGTGGCACAGGCGGGCCAGGCTTGGCGGCGCTGCTGCCGCGCTGCGGCTGCTGCTGCTGNCGGTGAGGCGGCGGCCTGCTCGGCTGGCGGGGGCGCTTCAGCGATCAGAAGAAAGGTGTTGCGTCGCTGAGTCTCCTTGACCAGCAGTTCTACATGTAGGTAAGTAGGGGAGGGTAGAGGAGTTCATACCAGAGAGGTCTACAGCATCCCAGCTTGCCGCTGCCGCCGCCGCTGCTCTCGCCGCCTTCGACAACCAGACCGGCGCCATGCCCTCACCTCCCCAGTTGTCCGCCTTCTTGAATAGGCGTTTCTCCAAGGACAGCAGCTGTGCGATCACGGCTTGATCGCCCTTGGGGCTAAGCCGGCGTATGGCGCAGCGGCAGGATGCCTGAAGGTTTGCACGAGCGGGGGAGGGGGGCGGAGTGCTGTGCACACTCAGCAGTGCCCACTTTGCCGCTGGAATTGCGCCGTGAACACCGCATCGCTGCCAAGTGCCAATCGCAGCAGTCCTCTATCTACAATTGCCCTCACCTCTTTCGCCACTCCAGCAGGGGTGGAGAGGTTCAACATGCGTCTGTGACGGAGCAGGGCGCCGATGGTGCGCCGGTAAAGCGGGTTGGCACCGCCGCTTTCCAGCTCCCGCCCCCCGAGTCAGCGGCATGCCGGTGCACGCTACCAGCGAGCAAGCTTGCCCCACTCAATACGTACGTGCCGACAGTTCCTCTTCCTGGAGCACCAACGCTTGTTGTCATGCTAATAGCATACAAAGTGCTGCTTGAACCTGCCACGACTGCTCTACTCACCACTTGCGTGCGTGTCAATGCGTGCCACTCACCCACCCAGACATCTCAACCCTCCTCACGTTCAGTATGCACTGAGACTTGGTCTCAAGCCCCGTTGCCCCTACTGGCAACGTACCGAGCGCAGCACATTGTTTGTGTTGTTGCGCACAACAGGCTCAAGCATTGCCCAACAGCACTGGGGCGGCAGTGGCCAGGAACGGTGACTCGGGGTCGTGTGTAATCCCCCACACCATGGGATGGGATGCACCTTGCAATGGGGATTCTGTTCTGCATGTCAATATGACTCAGGAAAGGCACTGCTGGCTCCAATGCCCCGTCTCAGTGGTGTATAACCAGGTGGCAGAGGGTGCTCAACGTCTCGGCGACAAGCCCACCGTCTGTGCTCTGCAGCAGAGACTGGCTGCATTATCAAGTGGACTATTTGAGTGTTCCTTCTAAAATTGTATGGTGCATTTAAGCGGCCTACCACGGTTTGGCCTCAACTTGGCCAGTTAAGACAGGCCGCCTGTGGGGCCGAGACTGTGGCCCTGGCCGCCATCAGCGCTGACATGGACGCGGCATTTAGTTCACGGGTTGCCAACGAGCCTGCGGGTGCCACAGAACTTACTTGCATTGCTCAAGACACTACGAGAGATTGAGCGGCAGCCATGCGCCTGCGTGGTGAGCTTGAGAGCAAGCGGTTGCCGCGTCGCAAGCTCACGCGCTAAGAGCGGGCCGTACCCTGTCAACGGTGCCCTGAAATCACAAAGAAACACCTTACCATCCCAGCCGCCCTTGTCGCGCCCCCTGCGGCCGCGCCGCCGTCACCGCCCGTCTTGAGCACCGTGCCCTGCCGCGTTGCCGCCGCTGACCCTCGTTGCTGCCACCTATCGTCGCCTGCCTTCCTGTCCCTCCTCTGTCGCAGGCACCGCAATGCTGCTGCTGCTGCTGCCGCTGCTGTTGTGCACCAGCAGCGCCGCCGCCGTCCCAGCTGGCTCCTGCACTGTACAGCTGGCGGCCGTCTCCCCGTCAACCACCACCAATTTCATCGACCCAGACACCCCAGACACAGCCTGCGTCCTCCCCCTGTGCACTGGAGACACCTACGCATCTTGCCACCCGCCTGCCGCCGGCTCACAGCGCAATTTGCAGGCACGTAGACCCCACCCGCCCGCCTGTGCACTTGCCTGCTGCCCCGCCCTTCTGTGCATATTCACATTTCTGTTAAAACACACGCTCCGGTGCACGCCCTCCCCCCATCCCGCCCGCAGCTGGTGTTCAGCGACGAGTTTGAAAGGGAGGGGCGGTCGCTGGCGGTGGAGGACCGGGACTATCGCTGGACCGCCGAAAACCTGTGGTGCGCCCCTCTGTGCCTGTCCTTCTTAAGAGTAAAAAGCCACAAGTTTTGCTTCTGTGCTGGGACGACGCATCTGCGGCACAGTGTTGCAGCAGCACAGTAAACCAGATGAATGACTGCTACCTGTGGTGCGTGCCGCGCCACAAATCGCCACTCGGAGGTGGAGGGAATCCCCCACTTCCCCAGCAAGGCTGCCCACCCAGTGCTGCCAGCTGGCAGGCGCCAGCTGACAGGCGCCTGCCATGATTGTGGCAACATTGTGTGTGAGCACATGCTGCTGCTGCTGCTGGGAGGGCGCGGTGACCCTGCTCCTTGGCTGCTTGCCTGCAGGTATGCGGGCACTGAGGACATCGAGGTGTACCGCTCGGAGCAGGTGCGGTGTACCGCCTGTAGGGCCTGCAGGGGCAATGCATGCGCTGATGTGTGTGTTGTAAGGGCGGAGTCCCGGGGCAGCATTGGGAAGCAGGGGGCGGGACATTGGGAAGGGCAGGCGCAGGCGGTCAGGGTGGGGAAGTGTGTCACCTGCACGCAAATGAGCAGGCTGCACTTGATTGTGAGTAGCTGCTGGGAGGAGGGATTGACCGTCACAGCAGTGAGAGGAAGGCGTGCCTTCATGCCGCCTCCTGCTGCCTCGTCGGCGATGTCATCATCCTGTCCTGTGCAGGTCACCACCACCGGCGGCGCTGCATCAATCATCGCGACAGAGAAAGACCTTACAGATGTGGGCCTTACAGGTGTGGGAGAGGCATTCCATCATCAAATTCTACCTTCATCACCCCGTCCTGTGCAGGTCACCACCACGGGCGGTGCCGCCGTAATCACAATGGACAAGGGGCCGGCCTCGGGGCCGGTGCAGCGGGACAACGGTGCGCCTGGGCTGGGGGGCTGCAGTGACGGCCAGCCTGTGGTGGCAGAGTGGGGGCAGCCGGGGCCGGGCAGGTTTGTGTGCACTACCGCACATCTTTGCTCCGTTCTTTCAGTGCGGAAAGCAGTTGGCAGACAGGCGCCGCATCGCAGCGCATCCATGGCCCCACACTCGAGGCGCCTGGGATGCCCCTGGCGCACTAATCAGTTACCGAAAGGGCTTCGTTCCTCTTGGCTGCAGGCACCGTGTGGAATGTGACCAAGGATTACAAGAGCGGCTTCTTCTCCTCCTGGAACAAGTGGGCCTTGGGGAGGGGCAGCATATGCTTTGCTATGCTGGGCTGGGCTGGGCCGTGCTGTGCTGGGTGTGCTGGGCTGTTCCTGTGGTGGGCGGTGCTTTGCTGTGCTGTGCTATTGCATGGCGTGCACACATTACCTCTGAGGGTGCAAGAAAGAGGAGATCCATCACTGCCCCGGCCCGCACCCCTCTGCATGGCCACGCACCCTCACCTGTACATCCCTAACCCTGCCCCTTCCCGCTCCCCAGGTTTTGCTTTACCGGCGGCTACCTGGAGGCTGCACTGTGGTTCCCCGGGGACGACTACATCTCAGGCTTCTGTGAGTGGGGCAAAATGTGGAAGGCTGAGGAGGCCAACCAGGTGTTGGTGTGGCATCAAGGCGGGCGCCCGGGTGGTGTGGGTGAGAAAACGTGCGTCAGGAGGGCGGGAGGGGCTGGGTAGGGATGGCCACATTGCCGGCTTCCGTGAATGGGCAGGGTAGAGGGGGGCCACGTGTGGGCACCGCCCGCCTACCTGATGGGAAACCTCAAGCCGATGGATTGCCCAGCCACCAGGCGGCTCGCCCTGCCCAGCAAGTGTGCCCTGCCGCCAGACAGCCGGCCGGCCAGCCTGGGTGGCATTCATGTATGCTGCCGAGCCGCCCTGGAGAAACCGGCGCGTGCCCACCACCTTGACCCTCGTTGCTGCGCTGTGCTGTGCTATGCTGCGCTGGACTATGCGCTGCCCCCCCTACACGCTACTTGCATGCTCACACATTCCCCTTTGCTCTGCCTCGCCCTTGTGTCGCACCTCGTGCTGCAGGGCCGGCATTCTGGCTCATGGTGCGTGGGAAGCAGAGTGGGTGGCCAGTGGGGTGGGTTGAAGAGTCAGCGGAGGGGTAGGCAGCCACTGGCAGGCAGTGTGTATGTATCTGGGCCCTGCAGGCAGGTGGCATCAGAACCTCTTGGAGCCCGCTGTGTCCCGTGAACGCCACTCCCCCACTGCACCGCCCCTCGTGTCGATGTGCAGGGCAACCTGGGCCGGCCAGGTGAGGGTGGCACACTTGTGCCACAGGTCACGTCCGCTTGTGGGGAGAAAGGAGGGCAGGGTGGGGGGCACCTGTGGGGAGGGCAGGCTGGGGCGGCACCCGTGCAGGGGGCAGGCTGGGGCGGCACCAGTGGGGAGGGCAGGGCAGCACAGCATGCAGGGAGGGGGAAGAGGCACATGCGGCAGGGCCCTGGGGGGCAGCAGAACGCAGACAGCGGTGCCACGCACTTGCTGTTTCCTATATGTCTGGCTCTTGCCCATGATGCAGGCTACCTGGCCACCACCGGCGGCCTTTGGCCTTACACTTATTCCAGGTAAGAGTTCATTGCCCCCTGGGCCTCACGAATTCTGAATCGCACACTTCACAGAGCACTCGCGTGCCCGGTCTGCTGTGCCACTGCATGGCATTCCTGCCATAACTGCAGATTCCTGGGCCTCACGTAAAAACCTAAACCCTAAAACCCTCTTCCCCCTGCTTCCAACTTCTCATTTGCACGCTCCCCTCTGCCTGCCGTCCCACCGCTGCCCTGTCCCCTCCTCGCTGCCCTGGACCCCACCCCAAGTATGCTTGCCCCCCTGTCCCCTTCCCCTCCCCATGTGGCTCGACAGCTGCGGCGGCGGCGACTCCGGCCTGGACCTGCCGGGGGCCAACCAGCCACAGAAGATCACCGCCTGCCCCGACCCCCCAGGCTTTGATCGCACCCTGTACGGCCTGGCGCCGGGGGTGGGGCGGGGGGCTCCCGAAATCGACATGGTGGAGATGAAGTGAGCGACGTATGGAGGAGTACAGGTTACGTGTATGCGGAGTTTAATAGTTGGAAGTGAAACAGCTTCTTTATGACCTAAATCCAGAACAGCATGGCTGGCCTTCCTTACACGCGTACATCCGCCACCCGGCCTGCTGCCCTGCACACCTGCTGCCTCCGGTCCTCCCCAACCCATGCCCCCTTCCACGCCCAACCCCCATCCCCCTCTTCTCCCTTTCCCCCCGGCAGGGTTCCCCCCAGCATCAACGAGCAGACCGGGGCGCCAATCCCTTTGAACCTGACACGTGGTGGGCAGCCCGGGCAGCACTCCCGCGCCTTCAACAGCATGACGCTCCAGGTGCGGTGCGGTGGGGTGGTTGGACGCCTGGTTGGGGTAGTATCGGGGCCGCTGCGAGGCACGGGGTGCGATGGGCGCCTACCTGGTTGGGTTGTGCTATGGGCCTCTGTGGGCACAGGACAGAATGGCAACTTCAGTGTCTGCCCCACCCGATGCACAAGTTTCGATTAGCCCACCCAGCCCGCCGCCGTGCCAGGCTCGGGTTGCCTCCCTCCTTCGCCACCCCTGTCTTCCGTGTTGCACCGGCCCTGTTCACTCTGCCAGCACCCCAGCTCCGTCGTCCTGCCCTGAGCAGAGCCCTGCCAATTCCCTGCGTGACCTGCTGTGCTGTGCAGCTGGCCCCGCTGCTGCCCAACGGCACCACATGGATGGACCCAGCAAACAACGCGTCGGCACAGGGGCCCCTGGGAGACGGTGGGCTCCCTGCTACGCATGCTGTGCAACCTGCGGCCATGCTGTGTACCCTGCCGCTGCTTCCTGATGCCCCCCTGCAGCTGCTCGGTCTGTCCTTGCTCTGAACATGCTCCCCAGATCCAATGCTCAACGCCTGCACCGCCACCCACACTCCCCGGCTGCTGCAGGCATGTACCTGCCTCAAGATGGCATGAAGGCAGGCGGCCCCCTGGGTGAGCTCTCCTGTCATGCCCACACGTGCCACCATGGATGCCTGGACGCCGCCTCTGCCACGACAGCTTGCTGCCTCGAGTGTAGCTGCTGCCATCCACCCTACCGTGCCGTGCAGCCCATGCCTCAGTGTCCGACAGGAGAGAGGTGCTAGGATCGACAGCTTGTGTGCTGGCCCGGCCCTCTCCCCCCGGGACCCGCAGACAGCTAGTTGTCGCACCCCAATTACTGATGGGCTGACGTGTCACACATACGTGGCCCCCCACCTATGTCCAGAGCAACAGTTCATGCAATCTGCTGTAAAGATCACAACATCTTGCTGACTCCGACATGTGGTGATGCAGACGGCATGTGGACGCACTCCACGTACTGGCAGGGAGACTTTGCGCTGGGCATGCTGCCCAAGCTGCAGGAACTGGGCAACCCTGAGCTGCTGGACAACATACGGTGGGTTAGGAGGGCAGGGCGCAGGTTGAGGGGATGCGCGATAAATAAATAAAAAAAATCCTACCTGCTGCGCATGCTGCTTTGCACCTGGACACCAGTAAACTGCTGCATAGCATCCGGTTGGGGGCGGCTCCCCAGGGTGGCCGGCGGGTGGGCGGGTGGGCAGGTTGAAGAAAAAAGGCGCACAGAGGCTGGTGCCGTGACCGTTCAGAATCTTGCCAGAGTGCCTCTTGGCCTCCCTCCCCTCGCCCAACTTCCCAAAACCCCGCCTAACACCCCTCGCAAGCCCCTGCCTCTCTGCAGGCCCGGTAACACGGTTCAGGACTCCATTTCCGTCATGGCCACCCTCAACTCCTCATTCTTCTCAGCCTACCACAAGTTTGGCCTGGTGAGCGGCAGGGAGCAGCTGGGGGGTGTTGGGCAGCTGAATGCTATTGGGTGCTGTTGAAAAGCAGGCTGGTGCACTTGAACAGCAGGCTGTGTCAGCCGACACCGGGCTGACCTGGCGAGCGGCGGGCGGCAGTGTTGTTGGGTAGCTGGGTGCTGTTGGCAGGAGCAGATTGTCAGCCGACATCAGTTTGGCCTTGTGAGCGTTCAAGATAGTGGGGCAGTCCCAGCCGGAAACATTGCCCAAACCAGATCTTGCCGGCGCACCCGCCTATCTTGCACCCCCCCACCCCCTCTCAATTCTTGCCGATGCAAACTTGCTGCCTGTCATCGCTCTCGCAGGACTGGAAGCTGGACCAGTACGTGCGCTGGTACATCGACGGCGTGTTGGTGTACGAAATCGACCGGGAGGCGCTGCGGACGCAGACCAACGACACGGGGTACACCACCTTTGAGCGCCTCATGCCTAACGAGGCCATGTTCATTGTGAGCACATGCGTGCGGTGGGCCGGGGCAATATGTTGTGGGTAGCCGCAGGTGCCTTCGCTGCGCTGAGGCAGTCTATTGTGTGAGCAGACCGGTGCCTTTGCCGTGTTGGGGCAGTCTGGTGTGAGCGGATGCCACTTTTGCTGTGCTGGGGCAGCCTGGAAGTGGAAGTGGTGAGTGCGCTGTGGTGGGGATATACAGCACCTGGAGTGCATGATGGCACAGAGGCCATGTGTATTGTGGGCATCTAACAACGGCAGGGAGGGGTGTAAGTGTGTACAGGGTGCTGGGGCATGCACATGGGTTGCAGGAGCAGCAATTGTTGGCAGCCATGCGCCCCCCTTGCAAAGCCTGTTTGCCTGCTTGATGCCTCGGGGATGCGTGCGTGCGGTGCGCTGGGGCTGCTGCTGCTGCACGCTCCTTGCGGTGCCACTTGACCCACATCCCATTCCCCCTGCTGCCCCCGCCTCCCGCCGCCCGCAGATTTTCAACTTTGCTATGAGCAGTGAGTGGGCCGGGCAGGGCAGCCGTCCTGTCTGCAGACATGGCGCCCAACATCTGCTTGCTTGCCTGCCTGTGCTGCTTCGCCTGCATCTGCCTGGCATCTGCGGGGCAGGGCAAGCCTGCCGCTGGGAAGCGTCGCTCGTACAACTGCCCTGCCACTCACCCCCTTGCCCCTCTCGTGTCTGCTCTCTCGCACCACCCCATGCCCATCGAGCGTCCTTCCCCGCCCTGCAGACAGCTTCACCGCCGTCGACATTGACCGCCTGCAGTTCCCGTCGCAGTACAAGGTGGGGTGGGGGCGGTGGGTGGCCAATGCTGGGTAGCAGGGCGTCCCTGCTTGACGCCCCTCTTGAGGGTGCCTGCCCGCCTTCCACGCGCCCAGGCCTCCCGCCTTGATTGCCCCCCTCTGTCTTGGAACACTCAACAGATTGCCGCCAGCTGGCATCGCCAGTGTGGCACCTGGTCCCAGAAGCCGGCAAGCAAACACATACAACCTGACTGCACTGGTTTCAAACCCCGGGTGCCCAGTCGCAGATTGATCATGTGCGTGTGGTAGCAGACCTTTACGTCCGCATGTTCATTGAACCTCAATTCAATGCATGGACTCTGCCTGGGTGCCCACTGCAGATTGACTACGTGCGGGTGTACCAGGACCCCGATGCCATCAACCTGGGATGCAGCCCGCCCGCTTACCCCACCGCACAGTACATCGCCTGGTGAGGGCCTGCAGCTGACCTCCGCTGGCGAACAACTGCAACAAGCGGCAGCATGGGTACCGCTGGGTTGTCATGCGTGCTGCCCATGCTAGTGCCGCCAAGCATGTCTGCCACCGGGTGTTTGCTGCCCTTCTGTTGCCTCTTCGGGCCCTCCTCCCTACACCCCCTCTCCTGCTCACCTCCACAGCAGCCCGCACCCCTTGGAACTCAGCGCTGATAACTGCCCGCCCTGGGCCCCTGACGCACCCCACCTCCCCCGCCGTCCCGCCCCCTGCAGCAATCGCGACTGGTATGTGAACACGGCAGCCGACCAAGCGCTGGTGCCCGAAGTTTGCGAGAAGCTGCCCACGTGCCGGTCGGAGTGGGGGTGAGTGAGCGCCCCGCAAAATCAGCACCCGGGGCGTCCCACCATATAGTGCACAAACCCCCGCCTTCTAGAAGCCTGCATGTGCCTGTATCCCGCAGCTCCCTGCTCAACTCTGTCTGCTCACCCCTCCCGTGCATGCCTCGGTGCCTTCACGTTGACTTGTGCCGCTGGGTGCCCCCCCACCGCCCGCACCCCACGACGTCCTGCCCCTCCTTTCTGCCCTGTAGGTACGAGTATCAGGGTGCCGACCTGCGGACCATCAACGAGGTCACCTCACCCTTCGACTGCTGCCAGGAGTGCACGAAGGATAAGAAGTGTGGTGCCTGGAGGTGAGCAGCGGCACGGTGCAGTCTGCCCTGCCCTGGCTGCGCAGGACTCTGCTGTGCTGGCCAGTGCTGAGCCTGCTGCGCATGCTGCCTTATGCTGTGCCTGCAGCGCCCTGCCATGCCGCCGCTGCAGCCGGGCCCCTCCCAGGGACAGGAGCGCTGGCCCCTCCTCTCCTTCTAAAGGCCCGTGTGCATGACACCGTATTGTGCCCCTGTACCCACTCCACCCCACCCCACCCTCATCCCCTCCACCGGCCCTCCCCTCTCCTGCCCCCGCTGCTGCTGCAGTTGGAACCCGTACTTCGATTTGGCCTGCGTCCTCAAGGTGATCCAAAGTAGAAGCGAGGGCCAGGCGGTGGCCATCAGCCAGCCCCTGCATCCCGTTGCTCGTCTTGGCAACGCTAGGCAGTACAGCAGCTGCCCCTGAATGGTGACACCCGCAGCTGGGGCAGGCAGCACAGCTGCCGCTGCATTGACTGGGACGGCAGGCAGCACCGCCGGCTGGTACCACCCTGCACAGCTGCGCCCATTGTGCAGTCCGCCCGCCCTGCCCTGCCCCGCCGTGCCTGCCCTGTGCTGCCTGCCCCGCCCCTGCTCGAACCCACCTGCCCGTCTTGTGCTGCCTGCCCGCCCTGCCCCGACCCGCCCTGCCTGCCCTGCGCTGCCCTGCCCGCCCCTGCCCTGCAGGCTTCCACGGGGTGGAACCGCACAGCCATGCCCAAGAACTTTGAGGGTATCGTTTCGGGTGTGGCTTACGATGCAGGCAGCGCATCGCCACGCAACACAGCCGTCAGCGGAGCGGCTCGTGCGCTGCCCGGGCTGGGCTCGTGGCGCGGTGTGGCTAGCGCCGCTGCAGCTGCTGCAGCAGCCCTGCTGCTCTTGATGTGAGCTGCGCGGCTTGGCAATGGTTGCTATGTTATCAGTGGAAGCAGCTGTCCCTTGCCTAAGTTGGCTTGCTCTCTCGCCCCGGCGTGAATGCTAAGCCGCCCAGATGATGTCACATGTCACCGCCCCACCCGCGCCCCCCCTTCCCTACTCCCTTCCCTACTCATGCTCCTATGGAAACCTATGTGTTGAACCTCGAACCTCCCAGCATCAATACGAGGTTCACTCGGGCGGCAGGATCATGCAGGAGCAACCCACAGATGTGGTGCCAGCAGCAGCACCCGCACGACCGCAACCGATGGTGCAGCCCGCCCTATCATCATCAATACCCCCCGCCCCCCGGCAGCTTGCTTTTGCTGCAATTGCGACCTCATAACACTCCGTGAACACATCCACCACCTACCAGCAGCGTAAGGAGCTACGCAGGTGCTTCAGCAGAGCGCAGCCAGAATGATGCATGGGTGCTGTGCCCCCCGCTTGCCACGGCACGCCGCCATTTGACTGTGCTCAGACACGGCCTTCTCTCTTGCCACCTGAATCACTCGGTTCGATTTCCGTCATTGCTGCGGTTCACGATAATGGCCCGCTCAGGCAAGCGGAAGGAGGTGGAGGAGGAGGAGGCGGCGGCAGCACCCGAGGCGGCTGAAGAGCAGCCGCAGGAACAGCCGCGGGAAGTGCGGCGGCGTGTTGCCAAAGCAGAGAAAGAGCCGCTGCAGCCGATCGCACACTCATCGCACGGCCAGGTGTGCCGCTCGGTTGTCGTTCTGTAGGCCGCTGCCGCTTGCTGCTGCTGGTGCTTTGCAGCGTGTTGCAGATGGAGGAAGCCGCCGCGCACAAGTGCAGGTCGCCTGCAACTGCCGCCGCCGCCGCCTCGCTGCCGCCTCGGCTGCTGCCTGCTCGCAAAGGGCGCCCTGTCTTAAACGCAAGTTCCTCGTCCCCCCCCTGCAGGTGCCTGGTCAGGTGTTTGTGTTTGGGGATGGCGACTGTGGCCAGCTGGGCCTGGGCGAGGATGTGACGGAGCGCCTGCGGCCGTTCCCTCTCAACGTGGACGGGGGCAAGAAGGTGGGGTTGATCAGACGGGAGGGAGCAGCACACGTGTGCGAGCCCGTTGGTATAGCTCGCTGCAGCCTGCAAGTGCAGGCTTGTTGTAGCACGATTGCCTGTGTCCGTTCCCACTCATCGTGGCCAGCGGCAGAAGGTGCAGTGATCAACAGGAGGTGGAGCAGCACACTTGTGCGGGCCCGTAGCCGGCAAGCGCAGGCCTTCTTGTGACTGTATGATTCTCCCTGAGCATAATTTGCAGGTGCTGCAAGTGGCCTGTGGTGGCATGCACACCGTGGCGCTGACGGAAGATGCCCGCATCTTCTCGTGGGGCGTGAACGACGAGGGAGCGCTGGGGCGTGAGACTGGTGCGCATGCAGGGGAGCGGGAGTTCAAGTCGGCACTGTCTCAACTAAGGTTGAACTTCTGCTTGTTACCTTTGGCCTGCTGCATCACGGAACCTCTCACATGACACCCCTTGCCCTCTTGTATGGCCCATGCAGCTGGCGAGCTGTGGGAGCAGTCCGGGCAGGCCAGCGGCAAGCCTGGCGATTCCTACACCCCGGGCGAGGTGGACATGCCCGCAGAGGCCGGCAAGGTGGTGCAGCTGTCTGTAGGTGCGCTGTCACCTGCGGGGGGTGCTGAGGGCGTGCGTGCAGGGTGCATGATCTGGCCGGCGGGCAGGCCACATCTCGTACACTCGCACAACACGCTTGCAGCTCGATGCATGCCCACGTTTTCCGCCCTCTCCCGATTCCACCACTCGACCCATTGTTTGTTTCTGCGTTTGCCCCCTTCTGTTTGCACACTGCAGGCGACAGCCACACCTGCGTGCTGACTGAGCTGGGTGCAGTGTGGGCGTGGGGCACCTACCGCGACGGCAGCGGCGTGATGGGCTTTGGCAAGCACACGCGCATCCAGGTGGGGCGCTGGGCTGAGCAGCTGTGTGGGGGCCAGTGTGTGCCAATTCTGACTGCTGCGCAGTAGATGCGAAGCTGCACCTTGCCTGCACCTGTCGAAACAGCACAGCACGGCAGGCTGCACAGCAGCTGTTGGAGGCCAATGTGTGCCAAATTTGACCGCTGCACACGAGATGCCAACCTGCTCATTACCAGCACCTGTTCAGTCCAGCAAGTCTTGCTGCTTGTGTTTGATCCTGCAGGTGGCGCCCACGTGCATCTACCAGCCCAAGCATGCTGAGGACCAAATCATCCGCATTGCCTCAGGTGCGGAAGACCGCTGGCCAGACCTGCCTGCTGTCAGACCTGCTGCCTGCTGCCTGCCCTGCTGCCTGCTTCCCGGCATTCTGTGTCAGGCACAACACAGAGCTCATGTCTGCACTCTTTGCTGCACGCGTGTGTGCTGGCCTGGCTGCAGGCGCCGACCACACGGCGGGGGTGACGTCATCGGGCGCACTGTTGACCTGGGGCAACGGGCAGCAGGGGCAGCTGGGAAGGGTGGGCGAGCGCATGTCGGACCGCGTCAAGATGGAGACGCTGCTCATGCCGCACGCGGTGCCCTTCAAGCGTGCACGGTGGGTGCAAGCAGTGCGTGGTGGCCAGCACTCATGTTGGGCAGCGTGCAGCTTCATGCATTTATCTTCAACAGCAAGATCTGTGTTGCGTGCCGTGGATGCTCGGCCCTTCCCCCTCTGCTAATCAAGGCCGGCGCCATTTGCCCCTGAAGCTCAGCCTTTCTCCCTCTGTTAACCAAGGCCGGCGCCGCTGCCTTAAAGCTCATCTTTTCTCCCTCTGCTTTCCCGCTGTCTGCAGGGGCGTGAGCAACAAGATTGTGGATGTCAACTGCGGCACGTACGCCACCTTTGCCACCACTGCTGACGGCCACTTCTACACCTTTGGCCTGAACAACTACGGCCAGCTGGCGCTGCCAGGTGCAATCACTGTGCATTTTGTTTTGCTGCTGCCAACTATTTAGCAAGCCATCCATGCACACCCCTCCATGCCCCCGGCCCGCCTTGGGGCCCCAGGGTTGGGAGAACAAGCCTCCCACCCCCCATGCCCTGGCGTGTATGCAGCCACCAGCATGCACTGCTTTACGTGGGCGGCCAGGCAGCCCCTGAAGCTGCCCTCCAGCGGCGGCGGGGCAGCCGGGGCCTGCTGCCGTCCATGCCTGCCATGCCTTCCATGCACACCTTGCCTCAATCTAGGCAACTCTTATGACGCTTCTGCAGGCCAGGTGCCTGTGTATGCCCCCACACTTGCCAAGGCGCTGGAGGGCAAGGACGTGTCGCTAGTGCGGAGCGGGCAGCACCACACACTAGTGCTCACGGAAGCAGGTGCGTGGGTGGGGGCAGGATGGGTGCTGCCAAGAAGTTCTCGTGCAGGCAGACGGGCGTTGGCCTGTGTCTATATTTGATATCAGCTGGCCCTCAACTGTGACAGGCTCTCTGCTTTGAGACCGGCTCTCTACTGTCACGTGCCCCTACTAGAAAGCCTTAGCATGTTTGGGCTCAACATCAAGAGTCCGGGACAGGCATGCATAGCCCACCTGCCACCGTGTGGGGCCCTAAGCTCTCCACACCTCCATTGCCCATGTGCTGTGCTGAACCTGCCACCAATTCATGGTTGCCAAAGCATTGTGCAGGCACGCTGCTGTCATTTGGGCGGCCAACGTACGGGCGCCTGGGCCAGAAGGATGCGGAGGTGTCGGCTGATATAGGTGGGTGTTGGGCTTATGCAAGTAGCTCTCTGCAAGCTTGATGCAATGCATGTGCCGGCAACGGCAGGAGGCCCCATTTGTTTGAAAGGGCACGCGGAAGACTGCAGGCAGCTGGAAGGCTGGGCTGGGGCTGGGCTGGGGGGCAGGTAGCTGGAGGGCTGGAATTGGGGCTGGGCTGGGGGCAAATAGCTGGGCTGGGTGTCTGGCTGGCCTGCAGGGCTTTAGTTGGGGGAAATGCTGGCTCGGGGGAGGGCAGGAGGCGGCGGGCGGCGGGGCAGTGGGGGCTCCGCGCGTCATGCACAGAGACCCACCGCGCACTGGTCTTCTTGACGTCATTCGTATCTTACATCTGATTTGTTTGGACTGCCCCTGCAGCCTGCCCAGAACCAAAGCCGGTGGACGGCCTGGAGGGCGTCAAGGTGGTGGGCGCAGCAGCCGGCCTTGCGGTCTCAGGTGGGCCACGTAACACAACGGCTTCAGCAGGCGCTGTGGTAAAGGCACCAGCTTGGACTGTGGTGCAATGCAGACATGCGTGGCGGGATCTGCATGCGGCGCCATGGGCTGCGATTGCGTTGCGGCTAAGCAGCGCAATACGGTGGCGGTGTGCTGTGGCGGGCGCACCTGCTGTACCTGGTCACTTGGCCACTTGGCCTGCGTGGGCGTGCTGCTGATGGCACAGCTCCACTGAACTGTGCTGCGATTTCTCGTTCTCTTGCGGTCATATCCGTGCAGGATGCTTTGATGAGGCGGGCTCCGGCTGGGTGTGGGGCTTTGGCACCAGCAACCAGCTGGGCAAGGGCGACGACGATGAGGGTGCGTTATGTGGTTGCTTGTTTCAAGCTAGGCGCTGTGCCATTGCTTGTGTTGCGCCGGGATCATAGGTGCACAAGTTGGAGGGGGGGAGGCACGGAGGTTCCTTCTTTAACTAACACTTGCACTAACACTAGCACTAACAACACATGTGTCCTGCTTGATCAAGTGCAGATGAAATTGTGCCTCGGCAGCTGAAAGAGACCAAGCAGTTTGGCGGCCAGAAGATCATCCAGGTCAGGCTTCTTTCTTGTTTGTGGTGCAGCCTGTTATGATGTGCTGTTATGCGGCCTCGTTTCTGGGTGGATGTGCTGTGCCGTAGCTTCGTTTTTGGGTGGTTGTGTCGTGCCCTAGCTCCATTCAGGTCCGGCCTCTCTTGTTGTGGTGCAGCCTCATTCTGGGTTGTTGTGTTGTGGCTTCGTTTTTGGATGGCCCTGCTGTGCCGTAGCTTTTCTGGGTAGCAAGGCTGTGTTGTAGCTTCGTTTCTGGGCGGCTGTGCACCTTCAACTATGCATCGCCGCATGAGCAATTCACCTTGTGTCCTGCCTGCAGATGGAGTTTGGTGGGCAGCATGCGGCACTGCTTTGTACCAAGGAGTCGGGCTGAAGCATGCAACGTCCGGCATGGAGGCGCCGGGCAGCAACGGTGGGAGGCAGGCACCCTGTGCCAGCTCTGCGCGCCCCGGCCCGTCACGGTGCCACCCCATACATGGTCGCATCCTCTTGCAGCCATGCCAACAGCTAGGCATAAGATATTGCTCAGCAATGCAGGGCAGGGCAGCAGGCCTGCAACCAAGTGCCTCGTCAATTGTGTATGACGTGCTCCCCCCCGCACATGGTTTCCCTCCCCCTCTTTGAGTTCACGTGCATCCCGCCTGTGCGCGGTTGGACGAATTCCCTCGCATGGCCCTGTGGGGTCCTTGAGACCCTTTAAGTCAAATCAACTACACACGTGTGGCAAAGAATGAAACATGGGGTCCTTGAGACCCTTCAAGTCAACTCAAGTACAGACATGTGGCAAAGAATGAAACACACCGCGGAGAAAGAGGACAGGCGTGTGTTGGGGCTGGCAGTTTCTAGAGTGGATGCGAGATGGAAGATGGGCACAAGGGCGCTCAGCATCTGGCTGAATGAACAAGCCCAACAAGAACACTGCGTGCTCTGTTGGGTGCACCGTGTCTGCCCGCCATGTGGCGGTGTATGCCTCTATGCCGAAACCTGTCAAGCAGTGTACTTTTTTTTCAATCAAAGGCATCAACCTTCACCAGCACCTCCCCTGCCTGCATGTAGGGCTGACTGGCCTGCCCCGCCTGACCCTCCCCTTCTTGACATACGCCCAGCTGGCGCCCCTGCTGGCTGGCCGCCAACCGAGGCAACCTAGCCCGGCTTGGGCTGGCCGGGTGCACCTCCGTGTCGGACGTTGTGTTGCTCCACTTCTGGCACCGCCCTGGTGGGCACAGTCTCAGGGGCAGCCCGCTGGAGCACGGCTGGGGAGGGCTGGTGAAGCTGGTGAAGAGGGCAGCAGGAGGAGGAAGAGCTACAGAAGGTGCACAAGAGCGAGGGCGAGCGGCACAAGGCACAACAGGAGGCAGCACATGAGCAAGCAGTGCAACGGCTGGGTGCCGGGCCAGTGCCCGGCCCCCATAAACACCTTCTTCCCGCAAGTGTTGATTGGGGTACATGCCCCGGCAC
>JTEE01000306.1:1374015-1415880 GCA_002896455.3 Chlorella sp. ArM0029B | reverse complement strand
CACCCCCTGCAGCACTCGCGCAAGACTCTGGAGGGCTGCGGCCCCGACTCTGTCGTGTGCAAAATGTTTGCCAAGAAGGTGGAGGCGGCGCTGGGCCGCATTGTAGAGCTGCTGGGGGCCAGCATGGGGGACGCCAAGAAGGTGAGTTTGTTGGGTTTCTGTTTCCTGTTCTGTTGTGTTGGAGTTCATGCGAATGTGGACTGGGGGCTAGCATGGGGGACGCCAAGAAGGCGGGTGCTGTGCAACAGCCACAAGGGCCAGAAGGACTTGCTCTGCCAAGGCTGCCCCAAGGGGGGTGGGGCAGCTGCTGGTTGGTCAGCATGGGGGACGCCACGAAGGTGGGTGCTGGCAGGTTTCTGGGGCTGTGTTTTTTAGTAGTATGTCCTATGCTGATTCAGTGACGTGATGATGTGGAACTGCTGAGGCCAGCTTGGGGGAAGCCAAGAAGCGGGGTGCTGGCACGGTTTGCTGGCACTGGCAAGTCCTTGCCCTTTCGAAAGCGCCGGATTTGTTTCTACCCATGCAAGTCCGGCGCTTTCACTGCCGACGACAACACACCTTCTCCGCGCTTAACCATGTGTGCTCTCTCTGCTGCCTCCCTGCCTGGCCCACGCGTGCACACAGCCCTGCCTGTGCACCGGTTTGGCCGCCTTGGCGCCAACTCGCTGGCATCGGTACCATCCCGTCTTGCCTGCAGTTGGAGCACACCCTGCTCAACACCCACCCTCCCTCTGCCCCCTGCCTGCCTGGCCCACGCCTGCACACGCCCCTGCCCCCGCTGCACCGGTGTTGCTGCCTATTCACCGAAAGTGCTTACTACTATCCTCCCTTGGGTGCAGATGGAGCGCACCCTGCTCAACACCTGGTCCTCCGACTCAAAACGTGGCATCCGGCCCGAGTTTGTGCAGCACGCGCTGCAGAAGCTGCGGGAGCGCATTGCGCAGCACGAGTC
The DNA here is from genome assembly GCA_002896455.3 of Chlorella sp. ArM0029B. Classification (NCBI taxonomy): domain Eukaryota; kingdom Viridiplantae; phylum Chlorophyta; class Trebouxiophyceae; order Chlorellales; family Chlorellaceae; genus Chlorella; species Chlorella sp. ArM0029B. The sequence goes on along the minus strand of JTEE01000306.1, from coordinate 1,414,928 downwards.
TGCCCGGGGGGACGACGGGGGCGCCGGCGCGGCCGACTTGCGCCTGCGACCCGGCACTGCCGCGGCAGCCGGGGCGGGGCAGCAGGCGGGCAGCGGCGGCGGCAGGCGGGTGGCGCACAGCAGCAAGGAGCCGTTGGATTGCGCCGGGCTGTGGCGGCTGCTGCGCAAGACCCCCATGCAAGCCGCGCCCCTCATCACTTATGTGAACATCAAGGCAAGCGGTGCTGCCGCCTGCTGCCCCCTGCTGGGCCTGCTGGGCCTGTTGGGGTTTTAGCCAGCTCCCGGTGGCACACCTCTCAAATCCGTATCCTGCCCCTTATCGGCTCGCTCCCTCTGTCCGTGGCGGGGCTGCCGAACTATTGCCGGGATTGTTGCGGAGGGGGAGACCGCACGGCATTGCTTCCCCATGCCCTATCCCGCTTGCCTGCTTGCCTGCCCTAGCCAGCGTGTGCCCCCTGGCAGGGATTGCCGTCCCACTCGCCTCCCTGCCTGCGCCGCTGTGCCCGCTGCCTTTCTGGCCGTGCCCCGCTGCACCACCACTCCAAGGCACTCAGGATCGACATCTCCCTCGTCCTGCTGTCCCTGCACTGCACTGCAGGACGGCAGCAAGTTGAAGCTCACTCACAGGTGGCAGCCAGGCGCCTGCTGGCCCGACTATGACGCCCTGCCGCTGCCACCAGAGGCTGTGCCCCACCAGTTCTCTTCGCACCTGGCAAGGGCAGCACTACGGGAGCGTCAGCAGCCGGGCAGTACCGGCACCACCAGCCCGTGGCACGCGACGCTGGTCTTGAGCGAGTGGGGGGATGAGCCATGGGCAGTGGCTGCGGCACAGGCTGCGGCTGCGCAGGCACACGTGGCCGCGGTGCATCAGCACCAGGCGATGGCGGCGGCGGCGCATGCGCAGGCACATGCGCTGTCCCAGCGCCTGCTGCTGCAGCAGCAGCAGCGGGCCGCACAGAGCACGGCGGCGGCGGCAGAGGCAGACGAGTTTGACATGGGGCTGTTCAGGGAGGCTGCAGGTGAGGCCTAGCTTTTGCTGAGGGTGGACAGAAGGAGAAGTAGGGAGTTGTGTGGCATTGGGATTCAATGCTTGAGGGCGGCAGCGAAGGCGACAAAGTTGATTAGACATGGGGCTGTGCATGTGCTCACAGGTCAGTCACCGGGGGGGCTGTGGTGCAGTGCTTGTGCGGCTTTCACACAAGGCGGCAGAGTTTGGAGTGGGGTGTGTCTGACATCCGGGTTTCACCCCCGAGGGTGGCAGTAGGGGGGAACAGGGTTGGTGCGGCATGGGCTGAGATCAGGTGCTGAGCAGCAGCATCAAGACCACTGAGATGAGGGCAGGGGGAGCAGGGCAACCTGTCCTGGTGCTGCTTGGGTCCCGCGCATGGTGCCGGTGCTGTTTGGGTGCTGCTTGGGTCCCACGCATTGTGCCGGTGCACGGCTGTGCGGTGCGTTCTGGCCATTCCAGACCCACCCACACCTGGCCTGCCCAAGGTTGCGTGCTGCGGTCCATTATGCTGCGCCGGGTGTTTCGTGTTGCGTGCACCGACCTGCCCCATCCTCATCGAGCCTTGCCCCCGCCCCGTGCTTGTATGCCTGCAATCTTCCTCAACCCCACTCCCTCGGCCTGTAACCTTCTTCTATTTATTCCTGTGCCTGCAGGCGGCGTCTCCGCAGCACACATGGAGCAGCAGCAGCTGCAGCAGCTGGCGGCAGGTGCCGGCCAGCTTCCAGACCTGCTGCAGCCGCTGGGAGACGTTCCCTGGGCCAGCGGTACAGCGCTCCCCGCTGCAGCCGCTGCGTCCCCGCTGCCGCCGCTGCCCGACCAGCCACCACCGCCGTTGCCTGGTGAGGGAGGCGGGATGCAAGTGGGTTTTGGGGCAGGGCAGGAGAGCAGCTGCTTTGAGGGCTGCACCTTCGAGCAGGGTGGTCATCGTGCTGCGGCGGTGCTTGTGCACGACAGGCGGCCGACGCATGCTGACCCTCTTGCATGGTGCCTACCTTGCATGGACCCCTCCCTGCTCTGCGCCCTGCACCATATCTGAATCGTCCTGTCTGCACCCCTCCCGTCCCGCGCACTCTTCCCCCCTCTCCACCTGTACACTTTTCCCGCTCTAAGATGCCTGCTTTGCAGCGGATGGCTGGTGTGAGTACCTAGGAAGGCCGCCTCCCCTTTGACTTTTCCCGCTCCTGCCTGCTTTGCAATCGCAATGAATGGCTGGTGTGAGTACCTAGGAAGGCCCTGTGCCGCCTCGCCTCCCTTTTGACTTTTCCTGTATGTTTCTTGTCACCCACATGCCCGCCCCACATCCCCCCCGTTGTGCAGCTGAGGACTGGGATGACGAGGAGGAGGAAGACGCCTTTGGCCCGCCCCCGCTGCCGCCTCACTCGCCCCCTCGGGACGAGTATGAGATGGGGGCGGAAGGGGAGCCGCCGCCGCTGCCCCCACCAGAGGAGGGAGATGAGGAGGTAGAGGGGGATGGGATGGATATGGAGGAAGATGATAGCAGGGCAGAGCAGCCAGCACAACGGGCGCAGCAGGCGGCACAGCGGGCCCCGCCGCCGCCGCCTCCGCAGCAGCAGCAGGGTCAGCAGCAGGGAGGGCAAGCCGCGGCAGCGCCGGGCGGCTACCCGACACCCTGGGCAGCTGCAGGGTATCCGCCCGCAGTACCCCCAGGCTTCCTGCCCCCGCAACAGCAGCAGCAGCACCATGTGCCGCCCGCTGCAGCCGCCTACCAGATGCAGCAGCCGGGGTGGCCGCAGCAGCACCAGGCGGCGCCGGCGCACCCAATGCTGCCCCCTGGCATTGGCGTTGCAGCGCCGCCTGCGGCACAGGCGGCGATGTGGCAGCAGCAGTCGCAGGCGGCGGCGGCGCAGAACATGCACCAGCAGCGCCAGGCAGCAGCGTTCATGATGCAGCAGCATGCGGCAGTGCAGCAGGCAGCGGCAGCGCAGCAGGCAGCTGCGGCACATCAGGCAGCCATGATGGGGGCTAGCATGGTGCCCCCAGGCTTCCAAATGATGTTCTCCCCCGGCATGCCCCCACACATGGCGCCGCAGCACCAGCAGGCGGTGCCATCCAGCATGGGCATGCCAACACCACAGCAGGCACAGCAGGCACAGCAGCCCCCGGGACAGCCGAAGGCCTTCACGCCTGGCCCCCCGTCATAGCGGCTTGTGCTGCCCTCGGTCGTTTTGTTGCCGCCCGCTATACAAACCTGGCGATGCGTGTCCCTGTTGCCCGCAGTGCACTGTATGGTCAGCCAGCCTTGTGTCTGCGTTGTGTTTCTATTGAAAATAGGCACGGGCTGCCACCGTGAAGCTGTAACCACGAGTGCAAGCACACACACATATTTGGGCGCCAATTGAATGAACGAAAGGTGCTGCATTTCACAACGTGTGCATGCATATTCAGCAATGCATGTGCATGCATGATCAAGAGCGATGCTCGAATCGCTACGGCGACCGTGTTCCCCTGAAAGTGGCCACAGCCGTGCGCTCATAGAGCTAGCTGGTCACTGCCATGATGGACTGGGGTGGCGCAGGGAAAGCAGGGAGAGCAGAGGAGAGAATAGCCCTGGCGCATGCGGGCAAGCCCTGCGCTACCCTGCGTCATGCCTGGGTTGCTACGTAAGGGACAGGTGCACGAGCCGAGCCAAATTCGATGCAAGGCAGGCAAGCGCCATTCATAATCAAGCACAGACGGAGGCGGAGGCATGTGGCATGCACCTAGGCCAGACTGGTCCCAAGCTTGACGAAGAAGATGAAAAAGCTTGGGCTGGCTGCCACGTCAGCGTGTCAAGCCTGCTACTCGAGATGCTGAAGCTGTCTCATGAAGCAGCAGCGCATGCTTTCCCTTGTGTGTTGTTGAACCCTCCTGTCTGCCGGAGTGCAACTGTAGGACGCCGCTGGACATGCCCCGCTGATGGCGGCTTCTGGTGCTGGCCACACAGCAGCTTTGAGCTGCTGTTGGCAGCAGGCGCGGCAGATGACCAGACCGGCCCCACTGGCTTGACCGCCTCATCTTGGCGTCTGAAGCAAGCCACGCAGCAGTTGCCGAGCAGTCGCTGGCAGCGGGTGCGGCAGTCAACCACGAGGATCCGATAACGGCGACTCTGCCCTTCAGTGTGGCCCAAGGCCGTGCCACAGCCAACTCCTGGTGCCAACTCCTGGTGCACGCCGGTGCCGCGCTGGGGCAGCGTGACCACAGCGGCATCCTGCCAGCCTGGGCCTCTGAGCGTGCGGTGCAGGAGGAGACGGGCGCCAACCGCGGCACTGCCTGCCGCCGCAAATGCTCTGGCTGCTCGACTTGGCTCGACCGTGCGCTTCTGCGGCACCCAGCGGGGCATTTTGGAAGGTGCACAAGCCGGTGCGCCGCCAGATAAACCCAGCCTTTTGAATTGTGTTAGAGAGTCCTGAGGTGAATGATGTACTTCGTCTCGCTGTGTTGCCCTGCCCTGTAACCCAGCCTTCAGTACCGTCCGAGAGAGGCGGCACGGGCGCTGGGGGCGCTGGGGGCGCTGGGGCGGCCACCCTGATGATGTTGGGTCAAACATCACACGGCCTCTTCTTCTGTGAGATCACCGCTCTGCAGCAGGTGTCTTCTACAGCAGCGGGCACATAATGAGGCGCTCCGCCGCCGCATCGCAGTCCGCCGCGTGGGTGAGAACGCGCCTACCGTACCTGACCGTGGACATCACCTTCATCTGAGTTGCAGCTGTATCTGGCCGGCGAGGACCCGAACCGTGCGGGCTGCCTGCCGCCGACTAGGCGGGGCCGGTGGGCGGGCCGCAGTAGCGCACGGCACGGGGACAGGGCTAGCCATAAGGTTGCATCCACGGCTCATGATGGTGCCTTTCTGCATCACACGTATCCTTTCTTTCCGTGCAGAACACTGGTGTGGCCCTGGTGGCTGCAGCGACACAAGGCAACGCCAGCAAAGTGCGGCGCCTGCTGGCTGAGGGTACGGCGGTTGACGCAGAGCAGCAAGGCTTCACACCCCTCGGTGCAGCAGCACTTGCAGGAAATGCAGACATAGTTGAGCTGCTGCTGGCAGCTGGCGCAGCTGTTGACCAAGCAGACAGTCGAGGTTGCACAGCTTTGATAGGGGCAGCCTTGAGGAACCATTCAGCTGTGATTGCACTGCTGGGGGCAGCGGGTGCTGCTGTTGATGGCACGAGTTTCAACGGCCTGACAGCACTCACGGTGGCGGCTGCGCAGGGTCATGCAGCTGCAGCGCAGCAGCTGATAGCGGCGTGCGCAGATGTCAACCATGCAAACGGGCAAGGCTGTACGCCTCTGATGGCGGCCTCTGCTGCCGGCCACCAAGCAGTCGCCGAGCTGCTGCTGGTGGCAGGTGCGGCGGTTAACCACGCGGGTGCCGTCCATGGGCAGACTGCCCTGCACATGGCCAAAGACCTTGCCACAGCGCTGGCGCTCGTGCGTGCGGGTGCCGCGCTGGGGCAGCGTGACCACAGCGGCAGCCTGCCGGCCTGGGCCTCTGAGTGCGCCACAAGTGCTCTGGCTGCTCCACTGTGCGCTTCTGTGGCGAGGCGTGCAGCCGGTCCTTGTGGAAGGTGCACAAGCCGATGTGCCGCCAGATCAACCCAGTCGTTTGAAGCCTTGCATATCTTGCTGCCTCACGTCCCTTGCCACCTGTTTGTGCTTTGCCTCCCCGTGTGCACACCAGGTGCACACAGCAGCCACAGCAGGCCAAAGCCCAGCCAGTATGGCCCACGCACAGCGCAGGCCACTCCCTTTGCAACAGCTCACGCTCCCTAGTTCCGTGCTTGGTGGGGCATTCCGTAGCAGGAGCCCAGATTAGCCGCTCCCACCTTTTCCCTATTTCACCCGCATTTCGGTGCATGAGTTGCCAATAACCCTCATCACGCCGCGGACATACCCTGCCTTCTTTAGCCCACCGTTCTGTGATGTTCCAACCGTGCAGCGCATGTAAAGCGGCGCACATGTACTACCTGAGGTACAGCCACCGACTCAACAGCAGCAGCCCCGCAGGCAGCCAGCCAGCATCGCCCCACCACTGCCAGTGCACTGCAGCTGGCAATCGCCAGCGTTCTTATCAGAAAGATACAAAATCAGAAATGAGACCAACTCAGAGCAGTAAAGCGGACACAGGAATGGGAGCGGGGGGGGAGCCTTGCAGGCATGGTGTGCCAGAAAAGGGCCGGCGGCAGGCGTCCAGGCGCCGCTAATGTCACCACGCCGCCAGCACGTTGTGGCGTGGATCACATTGGGATGTGTGCGGTCAGCTCAACACAGCGCGTGTGGCCTCAATCTCCACCTTGACACCCAGCCAGCTCAGCAGCGCCAGCTCAGGCTCACCACAGCGTGCAAAGCGTGGGCCGCCAGCTCAGAGCAGCGCGATGGCCTCAATCTCCACCTTGGCACCCAGGGGCAGGCCCTTGACTGCAAACGTGACGCGGGCGGGAGGGTTCTCCGGGAAGTAGCGGCCGTAGATGGCGTTGACGGCAGCAAAGTCAGCCATGTCCACCTGTGTGGGGGGGGTGAGTGGCCAGGAACGTAAAAAGTGCTACTTTTTAAGAACAAACGGGGGCGCAAGCGGCCACTGCCGTTCACAGCAGCAAAGCCAGCCATGTCCACCTGCGGGGGGTGAGTTCAAGTTTCCAGGGATGTAAGGAGTGAGAAGAACAAACGGGCGAGCAAGCGGCCAATGCTCTTCACGGCAGCGAAAGCAGCCAATGCCCACCTGCGGGGGTGGGTGGGCCAGGGAGGTGGGGAGGAGTGAGAAGAACAAATGGGGGAGCACGCAGCCAAGAGTGGCGCGCACAACAAAAGCAGGCATGTCGTCTTTGAATAGGGTGGGGCAGGAACATCCGTTCAGGAAAAGAGGAGTGACAGGAAGGCAGGCCACGGATGGCAAACACGGCAGCAAAGTCTCTGCATGTCATCCTGTGAAGGTGGTGAAGGGACATGGGGAGGATTGAGAGGAACATGTGGGGAAGCAGTCGGCCGTAGTAGGCGTTCACGGCAGCAAACCGGCCTGCCTTCCTGTCCCGGCACGCCCCAACTGAGGCTGTGAGCCACCGGCAGCTGGCGGCCACCTGACCATCATCTTGAACTGTGTAGGCCATCTGCGTAGGCTATACGCTGAGGGTAAGCGGATGCATGCGTGCCACATGCGTGCGTGCAACTACATGCCTGTGTATTATGTCCCTTCCTCACCAGCAGGATGGTTGTCTTCACCACCTTCTCCCAGCTGCTGCCTGACGCCTCAATGATGGCGCCCATGTTAGTCATCACCTGCAGTGACATAGAAGCCAGACATGTATTAGATGGATTGGTTGCAGGGGGCAGGGTGGTGAGGGGAAGCAAGGCAGGCAGGTGGTTCGGCAGCAGCAGAGCCGGCGGTGGGTTTGGGCGGGATGGGGGGTAGAGGTGTGTGTGGCCTCCACTTTAGCCTAGTGTTTCACAGCGTTTCGCCTCGAAGCATGCACAGTGTGTGTGCCCCCAACCCGCTGCCACCATGTATGTTTCACGAAACGGCCAGGCCGCACCCCCTGGGCCCGAGCTGCGTCATGCCTCCTGCTGCGCCCGCTGCTGTTGGGGCCGTCCCTGCGCTCCACCCCACCTACGCCCATCTCTAAGCCGCCTGTTCAGCCTGACGTGGTCACCGGCACGCCCCTGCCCCACTTCTGACTGCCTGCCTCTGCATGCAAAACCTGCGTTTCCACTGCTTCTCAGCTGCACCCCACCGTTCCTTCCTGCCACAACGTTTCCGGCCTGTGCCTCCCTCTTGCCTGCCCCCGGACCCCATGCCGATCTGCTCATAGACCCCTGCTGTCACCACCTGCTCAGTCTGCGCCTCCCTTCTGGCCCCTGCCCCCACTGCTCTGCTCTACAGATCTGCTCCTGGGCCCCTGCTGTCCCCCCTACTGGCTGACCGACTGACTGACTGGCTGACTGACCGAATGCCGGTGGGCAACGCGACTTTCCGGCACCCACCTGCTCTGTCTGCGCCTCCACTGTGTCGCCAGCAAAGTCCTTGGTGCCAGGCACCAGGCCCTGCACCCAACGCAAGTGAGGCGAGGAAAGAGTGTGATGGGCGCATGAGCAGAGAACTATGATGGGTGCAAGCTCACAACATCAGCAGTCCTGTAACGGTGCTGTGCAGTCCTGGCATGCAGTTGTGCAGTCCTGGCACAGTAGTGTTGAGAGAAAGGGATCTGGCAGGTCAACGAAGCTTCCCAGCGCCCCAGTGGGGCTGCTCCCTGACATGTTGCATGCACCTCCCTGCACCTCCCTGTGCATCCCTCCCTGCCTCGCAAAATCGCTGCACCCAGCAGCACCCAACAGCACCCAGCAGCACCAAAGGCGGCCTGGGCGGGCTCACCACTTGTCCCGAGATGTAGACCATGCCATTGGCCTTGATGGCCTGTGAGTAGGGGCCCACAGCACCGGGCGCCTTGTCGGTGCTCACCACCTCGCGGGCTGCACACAAGGGAGGCGGCAGTGGCCCAGATGTGACCACCGATTGCAGCTTCCAGGTACACATTGCTGACGGTGCCGGCCCGAGGATGACGGGTTGAGGATTACGAATCGGGGAGATTCGTATAATGTGGGGCGGGGCGTGCCGGCGCGGCCAAGGGTGGGCAACAGGGAATATGCCCGGCTCCTGAGCGGGCACTGTGTCGTCACAAACCCAGCATCAAACTGCAAGCTGCTGTGTGCAACAGCTCGCGCGTGCATGTGTCGCATGCCGGCGCCGCCGCTGGCGGCGGCGCCGCCGCCAGTGCCACTGCCAACACCCACCTGCTGCCTGCACGGACATCGCGCGCCGGGGCTGCACAGCGCGCAAGCTCCGCTGGGCCGCCACACGCTGTGGGGCAGAGGAGAGACGGGCCACTGCGGTGGAGCAGGCAGTGAGCACGGCGGCCATCGTGTGAAGTCGGAGCAATGCACAGACCGCGATCTGGTTGATTGGGGGGCGATGGCGGTGTCATGAGGGAACATCTGCTCTCGCATTGCAAGCCGAGCTGGCGGCTCCTTGAAGGGGAGCGACCTCCAGGCCGCCCTATCGCCCCCTGTCCAATTCCTGATCGCCCGCGGTATGCACGGGAACTGCTGACCTTCAAGCCAGGCCGACCTTCAACACATTCTGCGGCCGAATGGAGCTGACCGCCCTTCTGCAGGCGGCACAGTCCCCTGATGCATCCGTGCGCCAATCCGCGGAGCAGCAACTGGGCCAGCTGCAGCAGCAAAACTATGCCCCGCTGCTGGTGGCCCTCTCGGCGGAGCTGGCCGACGGCTCCAAGCCCATTGATGCACGGCGCCTGGCTGGCCTGATCCTGAAGAATTCACTTGATGCCAAGGAGGAGGGCCGCAAGGTGGGATGATCACTTGAGACGGCAATGTGGCTTGTTTTGCAGGTCGGCGCTGCCCTGGAGCACTTTACTCCCTTCCCTGCATTGCTGAAATCCCTCGACGGCCGACAGCAACGGCAACGGCGGTCCCAGTCGAAAGCTGTCCCCGCTGCCGCCCACCCGCCGCCGCTGCCCGCCCGTCCACCGCTGCCTCTGCTGCTTCCCTGCAGGCGGCGCTGGTGGCCCAGTGGGTGGCCGGTGACCAGGCCATGAAGAGCCAGGTCAAAGTGAACCTTCTGGCCACGCTGGGCACGCAGGTGCGGGAATGTGCAGGGTTGCCTTGTACGCGTGGGCCGGACTCGAGAGGGCAGCGTGGCCGCCCCACAGCGCAGCCTCTTAATCAAATGCAGCACCCATGTGGCCCAAACTGCCTGCACGCACATTTCCCACGCTCTCTGTGCAGGGCGATGCGGGCCACACGGCGGCGCTGGTGATTGCCAAGGTGGCGGCCATTGAGGTGCCTCGCAGCGAGTGGCCGGAGCTGATTGATGCCCTGCTGGCAAACATGGGCGCCAGCCCGTCGACCAAGGAGCTGCGCCAGTCGACGCTGGAGACGCTGGGATACACATGCGAGGTGCGCTGCCGGGCAGCAAGGGGGTGTGGTGCAGGGGATATGGGTGCTTGCAGGGCATGCGGGTGCTGGCTGTTGTGTGCGGGGCGGGGCACTGCCAAGGAGCCATGCACGTGGGTGCTGGGTGCTGTTTGGAAGCATGCATGTTGCGCGCAGGGTTTGTGTTGCTGTGCAGGGTGGAAGCAGGAGGGTTGCTGGCAGCAGGCGGCGGGGACGGGCAGCTGAAATTTTGAAGATGAAGTCAAACCGGGATGAAGCAGCAGTCGAGCTCAGCTGCTCTCATCTCTGCGCCTGCAACCTAGTGCAGGGTGTAGTGTGTCCAAGCCGCTGCCATCACTGGCCGCCCGCGCTTTGTATCCCTGTCGCTTTTTGCAATACTCGTACCCGTGTTTATGTTGCGCGAACGCTGATCCTGCCCTGCCCTGCTGTTTGTCTCACCTTTTGTTCCTCGGCAGCTGGGCAATGTGCTGACGCCGATCCTGCCCTACCCTGCTGTTTGCCTGACCTGCCGTGCCTCAGGAGCTGGGCAACCTTGAGGAGGACTACCTGAGCCAGCAGCATGTCAACTCCATCCTCACCGCGGTGGTGCAGGTGTGTATGCCAGGGCCGCCAAACAGCACAGCAGGGTTGTGCGCCAGCGGTTGGGTGCAGGGCTGGCCTCGAAGCTGGTAGGTGTGGAATGGGGGGCAGGCGGGACAGGGTGCCCAGGAGCAGGGGCAGGGACTGGCAGGAGATGCACAGTGGGTCGTGTTGGTGGGGCAGCAGGCAGGCAGCAAGATGCGGTCCCATGGAGGCTTGGGTTGTGTGCGGTCAACGCGCAGGCTGCAAAGCACCCACAGTTTGGACCTTTGCTGTGTGCCCGTGACATCCGCAGAATTGGTGCGCTCAGCCGTGCCTCACTTGACTCACCTTCCCAGCCTCACTGCCCAACCACTGCGCAATACGCTACAAGATGCACACTCTTGATTCTGTATTTGTGGCCGCCCAGCCATGTTGCACTAACACATCCTCGATGCACTGCGCCCTGGTGCGCCTGCAGGGCATGCGCAAGGAGGAGCCCGAGGTGGATGTGCGGCACGCGGCCACGGTGGCGCTGCAAAACGCGCTCACCTTTGCGCACAACAACTTCTCCAACGACAACGAGCGCAACTACGTGATGCAAATCATTTGCGAGGGCACGCTGTCGGGTGCGTGCGTGCGCAGGGGCACGCATAGAGTGATACGGCAGACAGAGCAGTGGGAGGAAGCGGTTGTGTGTGTGTCGGCAGGCGGGGCGGCAGCGGCAGACGGCAGGAGGCAGAAGCTGGTGTGCCGGAACCTGGGGAGGCCGGGACAGGTTGCGCCTAGCAGCAGCAGGGAGGTCAGGTGTGGTCGACCTGACTGGGGCGGTGCAGCAGGGCTACATGACGCGTGCTTTCCCTCTCCAAATGCGGTGTTTCTGTCGACCTGCCATGCAGTTCTTCTGACCGCCCTGCCATGCCTGCACCCGCACCCTTTGTGCAGAGAGCACTCGCATCCGGCAGGCCAGCTGGGAGTGCCTGGCCTGCATCGCCAGCGGCTACTACGACAAGCTGCCCGCCTACATGCAGGACATCTTTGGCCTCACACAGCGCACCGTGCAGGTGGGGGCAACAGCAGGGTGTGCGCAAGGCCGGCGCTTGGGTGCTGGGCAGGGCATCGCTGTGGGTGCTGTGCTGCGATGGGGCAGGGAAGGGTGTACGCAAGGCCGGCGCTTGGGTGCTGGGCTGGGCATCGCTGTGTATGCTGTACTGCGGCGCACCGCGGTTGCGCTGCTCGTGTGCTGACTTCTCGGCGCGCTGTGTGTTTGCTTGATTTAATCAATGCGCTTGCTGCTTTGCGGTTCAACCACTAGGGTTGGAAGGCGACTCGGGCTGCTTGCCGGAATTGCATCTGCACTGAGCTCTGTAAACACACGCGTCTGTTGCATGTGGCCATGACCTGACGCGGGCTGCCTGCCTGCCTGCTCGCCTGGGCTGCTGCAGGGCGACGAGGAGGATGTGGTGCTGCAGGCGCTGGAATTCTGGTGCACGGTGGCGGAGGAGGAGATGGAGCGTGATGGGGTGAGCAGGGTCGGTGGCAGCACAGGTGGCAGGCAGGGCAGGCGTGACGCGCAGCAGGGAGGCCAGAGGAGGTCTGCAGGGGGACAGAGCGGGTCAGCGCCACCAACTGCAGCCAGCAGGGTGCAGTGTGGGGGTTCTGTGTGTTGAGCACGGCATTAGCCTTCTTGCCCCAAATAGCCCAAGCTGCTGCAACCGCACCGCGCACAGCAGCTAGGTCAGAACCGGGACACACTCGCCCTTCTGTCTGCCTACGCCTGCTCTCTGTTTCGTTACCGTGCGCCTGCCCCCTGCTGCCTCTCCCCAGCCGCCTTTCCCTCCAGGCAGCCGACGGCAGTGCCTGGCCTTCCGTGCTTAATGCACTACCCTGACGCACCTCTCTCCCCTGCTTCCCCGTCCGCCATGGTCGCCGCTTTCCCTGCAGTCGGGCGGCAGCGGCGACTCTGGCAGCGTGAACCACCACTTCATCAAGGCAGCGCTGCCCCACCTGGTGCCGCTGCTGCTGGAGCAGCTGACCAAGCAGGAGGAGGGGCAGGAGACGGACGACGGGGTGTGGAACGTGTCCATGGCGGCAGGCACCTGCCTGGCGCTGTGTGCCAGCGTGGCGGGCAACGCGATTGTGCAGCTGGTCATGCCGTACGTCACCGCCAACATCCAGAAGACTGACGGGTCAGAGAGCTGGCGGGCGCGCGAGGCAGCCACGTTTGCGTTTGGGTCCATCCTGGAGGGCCCCGATGTGGACACCCTCAGCAGCCTGGTGCAGAGCGGCCTGGGCTTCCTGCTCACAGCGCTCAAGCAGGACCCCAACGCGCACGTCAAGGACACCACCGCATGGACGATAGGTGCGCGGGGGCCGGGGGCACGGGGCTACGGCGCTGCTGCCCGTGGGTGCATCTGCGCGCGTGTGTCGGTTATAGCTGGTGGGGATACTTGTGTGCCGTGTGGGCATGGGCAGAGGGGCAGGGACAGCACTTTGGGCACCCCTGCCCACCTGCCAGCATGTATGCGCTTAGATGGGTGCCAGATGCCTGTAAGCAGTGCAGCACGGCACGCCCAGTGCAGCACGTGCAGCTCAGCACAGCACCCCTGCTACCCTGTGCCTCTGGCCCCGCCTCATTGTTGTGCCGAGCCCCCCTGCCCGCCTGTGGCCCTGCCCTCCTGCCAATATTGTAACCTTGGTATGTGACCCTCTGCAGGCCGCATCTTTGAGTTTGTGCACGGGGAGGACTCGCAGACGCCGCTGCTGGGGCCGGGCAACCTGCCTCAGGTGGTGGAGGCGCTGCTGCTGGCCATCCGGGACGCGCCGCACATTGCGGAAAAGGTGCGGGGCGGGCGGTCGAGGTGTGGGCAGTGCAGGGAGGCCGTGTTTTGGTGCATGCGTCGTCCACCAGGTTTGTCCGGAAGTTGAGCCCTCGTTCTGGGGATGTGGAAAGCTGCAGCGACCAGACTAGACTAGACGCTGTGTCCTGCGGCTGACTGAGCACCACAAATGCTGGTGGGCTTCAAGCTGACGCATGCTACGCGCCTTGGATTGGTGCTGTACAATTGATAATGTCTTGCCCTCTTGCCAGTGACTTTGCACAAGGTGATTTGTACATCAGCTTGTACAGTACGCTGGGTTTGTACATTGTCACTTGTACGGCGCCGATTCAAGCTGCACAGCAGAGGTGCCTGTGAACGCAGAGGCATTTAGCTGCGCACTGCCCTGCCAGGTTAGAGGTTCAAACCCTTACCCCAGACCATTATCAACTGCACCCACCTAACCCCACACCATGCCAAGTGCACCCGTACCCAACCCCACTCCACGACAAACCGCACCCACACCCGCAGGTGTGCTACGCCATCAGCCAGCTGGCCGCCGGCTTCTTCGAGCAGCGCGGCACCTCTGCCATGTCACCGTACTTCAAGGACGTGGTGCAGGCGCTGCTAGAGACGGTGAGGCGGGTGTGCTCTGGGTGTGTGGGCAGGTTTGTGAACGTGGCGGGGGTGCGGGCAGGGTTTGTGAATGTGGCGGGGGTGCGGGCAGGGTTTGTGAACGTGGTGGGGGTGCGGGGCGGGAGGTTGCTACTTTCCACAGTTTGGCCAGGCTCTGCCAGAAGCAGTGCGGAGGGGCCAGCATGTGTGGGCAGTGAGGGTGCCCGTCCTGGCTGCAGCCTGCAGATGCCATGCACCAAACAAGTGCGTGCTCTGGCTGCAACCTGATTATGCCATGCAACCCACCCTCTGCAGGCTGGGCGGCACGCGGACCAGGCGGAGCAGACGCGGCTGCAGACGCAGGCGTTTGAGGCGATCAACGAGGTGGTGCGCGCCTCAGCAGCCGACACCACGCCCATGGTGGTGCAGCTCATCCCCCTGGTGGTGGGCAAGCTGAATGAGACGCTGCAGATGAACACCGCGGGCAGCATGGAGGCGTCGGAGCGGCAGAGCGAGATTCAGGTGGGTGACAGGGATCCGGCAGGGTCTGGGGACACATGAGGGCAGGGAGGGATTCAGGCAGGCAGGCAAGGCGGGCACAGCAAGATCCAGGTGGGGGAGAGGGAAGAGGGCGGTTGGGCGGCAGGGTGTGTGCAAGCAGGTTGTGGGGGAGGGAAGAGGGCGGCAGGGTGTGTGCAAGCAGGTGGTGAGGGGCAGTAGTGGGGCTGAGGCTGGGGCATGGGGGGCGATTCTGCAAAAGCTGACTGTCAGCCTGACTCTTTCCGCTCCCTGTCCCCCCACCCTGCAGGGCCTGCTGTGTGGCATGACACAAGTGATCGTGCAGAAGCTGTCTGACAGCGACAGCGCCAAGGCGGGCGTGCTGCAGTACGCTGACCACATTATGGAGGCGCTGCTCAACGTGTTTGCATGCCGCAAGACGTCGGTGCACGAGGAGGCGATGCTGGCAGTGGTGCGTGCGGGGAGGGGGAGGGGGGGATGGAGGGGCGGGCTGGGCGGCGCTGCTCAACGTGTGCCAGCAAAGTGAGGGCAGATGGGAGGTTTGTGCGGGGTGAGAGCAGCCGGGACAGGCCGGGAGCTGAGCAGTTAGACTGAGTGGGTGACGGCGAGGGTGCAAGGGCGGCTTGAAGCCACGCAAGAGTGTGTCCCTGACCAGCAGGAAAGCTGCTTGTCCCAGCGTAAACATCACCACCCACCCCGCCTGCTCCCCGCCCTGCTGCCTGCCCCCTGCAGGGTGCGATGACGTACGCGTGCGGCAAGCAGTTCAGCAAGTACATGGAACGCTTCTACCCAGTGCTGCAGACCGGCCTGGCACACCACCAGGCACGCAGGGAGGGCTGGCTGGGTTTCCTGGCAGAGGGGTGGGCATGCAGGCACGCTAACTGGGAGGCATGCAGTGGGGTTGGCAAAAAGGGGTGGGCCTGCAGGCACGCAAGCAGGGCATTGGATTGCCAACCGCACAGCAGACAAGCTCTGCGGCAGTGCAGGCACTTAACCCAAGCCCACATCCAGCTGGCCCAGATTGGCTTCTAGCTGTCAAAACCTAACGCTCCAGCTCGCCCCTGTTTGCTGCCCTTGCCGCCCGCCCGCAGGAGTGGCAGGTGTGCCAGGTAACGGTGGGCGTGCTGGGTGACATCAGCCGCGCGATCGAGGATGGCATCTACCCGTACTGCGACGCAATCATGCAGGTGAGAACATGGTTGCGAGCGGGTGGGAGGCTTGGTTTTGTGTGGTTGTTGGTCCCAACGCAAGGTCCCTGCACCGCTGGCAGCGTCAGCAGCCAGCCAGGCGCTCCAGCAGCTACCCCTGGGTTAAGTGCGCTGTTGTGGCAGAGAGGGCTCTCTGCGTTGCGCCCGCTAAGAAGCAGAAGGCAACTGCAGACTCCCTGAAGGTCACTCTGTCCATGCCTCTCTGAAGCAGCCCCAATTTCTACACCGCTCCCTGCCCCTCTGCTCCCTGCCGCTCTCAAGCGACCCCAATTTCTGCACCGCTGCCTGCCCCGCTGCTCCCTGCCCCTCTCAAGCAACCCCAAATTTTGCGCCGCTCCCTGCCACTCTGCTCCCTGCCCCTCTCAAGCAACCCCAATTGCTGCACCGCTCCCTGCCCCTCTGCTCCCTGCCCCTCTCAAGATACCCTTCCAACCTGCTGCCTGCCCTGCCCCCCTCTGCCGCTTTCTGCCCCTCTCAAGCAACCCCAAAGCTTAAACTGCTGCCTGCCCTGCCCCCCTCCGCTGCCGCCCCGCAGACGCTGCTGACCAACCTGCAAAGCGGCGATGTGCACCGCAACATCAAGCCGCAGATTCTGAGCGCATTTGGGGACGTGGCACTGGCCATTGGGGACCGCTTCGAGGTGCGGGCCGGCATGCAGGGGTGCTGCGTTCCTTGTTGGGAGGGCGGGCAAGTAGCTGGGCTGGGGGGCAGGTGGGGGGCAAAGGCGTGGCCAAGCGGAGTCTAGCGAGGCAGGCTGACGGGGGCTGACGGAGCAGGCAGACTCCCAGCTGGCTCCAGGGCAAGAGGTACAAGTCCAGGGCTGCCTGAGCTTCCAGACGCACTTCGACGCTTGCCGGCAGCCTTGGCAGCGGCACTGTCGCCCACATGCCCCATCCGTTCCCCCAGTCACCCGCTCACCGCACGCCCGTGCAATCCCGCTCTCCCATGTTTCTTTCTTGCAGAAGTACCTGCAGCACGTGGTGACCATGCTGCAGAGCGCGATGCAGCTGAGCGTGCAGCAGCAGCAGTCGGGGGATGAAGACCTGGTGGATTACAACAACCTGCTGCGGCACGGTGGGTGGACAGGAGGGAGTGCTGAGAAGGGCAGGAGTCACTGCCTGTGGCTGGGTGGGAGGGCGCTTCTCCAGTTGTGGACCTGGCAGGGATGAGGATCTGGCAGGCAATAACAACGCGGCCCAGCACAGCGGGTGCTGTTGGGGTGGCAGTGCTGCAGGCTCTGTGTTTGTCAGACGGGCAGCCAGCCTGTTTGCAGCGCGGCTGCACCATGCTGCTGCTGCTGGGTGTGTGCTGCGCTGCGGTGTGCTGCGCCCAGAACACTCCTGCTCAGGCACGCGTCTGCTGCCGCACCCGTGCCTCCCGCTTTCGCCATCCTGCGCACAGCGCCCCGCTGCCCTGCCCCTCAGTATATGCGCATGCATGCAGGGGTGCAGCCTGGGCAGGTGCGCTCAACAGCCCGGTCAAGTGAGATCCTTTTCTGCACCCTGGCCCTGGCTCACATGCTGCCTGTGTCCTTCCCGCTGTGCTTGCAGGCATCCTGGAGGCGTGGGCGGGCATGTTCAACGGTCTGTCCAAGGAGAAGGCGGAGCAGTACCTCAAGCCCTATGCCTCCGCACTGCTCGATTTTGTGGAGGCAATTTATGCGGACAAGGAGGGGCAGGACGACGGTAAGCACTGCTTTTGTGTGTCCATCCTGTTGGCTGTGTTGGTCTGGTGTCGTTGGGTTATGTGGATTTGCACACCACTTGCTGTGCCTATCCAGTTGGTGTGTTGGGGAATCTAAGTTTGCACCCTGGGCCGAGCCAATCTTCTTGGGCGCGGCCAGCAGGACGAGTGCCCCTATACTGTTACATTACAGTACTGCCGTACCAGGCAACGTATCCTTTTCCCGCTGCGCCCCCGCCGCCTCCTGGCCGTTTGATCAAGTGCGCACCAAGAACACTGAACAATCGATGATCTCCGTGCCGCCCTGTGCCCTGCAGGCGTGTGGAAGGCGTCTGCGGCGCTGCTGGGTGACGTGGCGTCCACGCTGTCGGCGGTGGGCCTGCTGTTCCAGCAGAAGCCCTTTGTGCAGTCCTTCCTGCAGCAGCTTTCCCAGGACTCACCCACGGCAGACACAGCCAACTGGGCAAACCAGATGATTCAAAAGGCGCTGCGCAGCTGAGGTGGCACATGCTGAGCTGGCGGCTGCGTGGCGCCAGGTGGCATGGGCCCTCTGACGGCGCACACGCTTGCAAGAATTAGTCAGCCAGTTGGGTGCTCCGCAGCTTCCGGTGCCCTGCCCGCGCTGAAAAAACCAGCTGGCGCAGGGCGGGGGCAGCGCAGCGGAAGTGACCAGCTGATGCGCTGTGTGGGATTGGGGGGGGCAGGTGTGCTCCGGCCCTCGTCCTTGCTCGTTCCTTTCTCTGCTGCCTCTCTCCGCTGCTCTCGTTCCCCCTTCTCTTGTAACTTTGCGAACCAAGCGAGATTTTAGAGGTTTCATCTGCCGTGACAAACACGTACAGACTAGGTAGCGACTGGGTGTTGAAGTAAGCCAGCACAACAAGACACTGCAGGGAATGTCGACTTTGCATGCGCTGGCATGGGCCCAGGTGCTGCATTGTCAAAGGCACGCCCTTTTCAAAACTATCCATTAATTACACTACAAGTCCACTCGGAGCCAGCAACAGTCGCATGGGACAGGGTGGGGGGAGAGTGTGTCGAAGTGAAGGTTGTACCAAGGGCTGGCTGACTGCGCCAGCCAGGCCGTGAGTTGTGAATCTGAGGGTGGGAACAAGTCTGTGAATTGTGTGCGGAGGATGGTATAGAGTGGGCAGTGAATAAGGAAGTGTCACGTGATATTCAGGGCCAGGACAGTGGGGGCAATGTCGGGCTTGTGCGAGTCAGGCAGAGGCTGTCTCGCGAGGTAGCTGGCAACAGTTCGCGGCAATTGTGCAATCTGCATCCCAGCATGCCACACCTCAGCCACGTGGCGGCAAGTCAAAGCCGCTGCCACCAAACTCCTCTTGCACGAAAGAGTCTGACTGCAGTCGACACAGAGAGGGGCAAGGGCAGAACGCAGAGGTCACGCCATGCCTGGGTGGGGCGCTGTCTGAAGCACAACCTAGAAGCACTGCACAGCACCGCACCGCACCGCACCGCACAGCACCGCACAGCACAGTACAGCACATCGCAGCGCAGCGCAGCACAGCACAGCGCAGCACAACGCAGCACAGCACATCACATCACAGCACATCACAGCACAGCACAGCGCAGCACAGCCACGTGGGGAGGCGGGCGGGCACCCACCCACGGCGCGGCGTTGCTGTAGCAGGGGGAGGGGCACTTGGGCATGCCCTTCGGCCTCTTTGGCAAGTCGTCAACTGCCTCGGCAAACACCAGCATCTGGCCCATCATCTGGTGCCACAGAAGGTGGCAGTGCAGGATCCACATGCCCGGGTTGTCAGCCTTGAAGCGCAGCACCACCCAGCCGCCCATGGGCAGCGTGGCCGTGTCGCGCATCGGAGGGTTGGCGGTGTTCAGGAGGGCGACGCTGGTGGAGTTGTAAGTGCCCAGACCCTGGCCCAGCACCTGCGGCAGGCAGAGGGGCCGGGTAAGATGCACGCACGCTATGTGATCGTGCACTGATTGAGGGGACTCAGTGAGCGAGCCTCCGTGGGAGAGCCACGGGTCGGCTTGCACCACCCGCCCACCCATGCACCCTCCACCACCTTCATCTCATATGCTGCTGCCTTTCTTGCTGCCTCTGTGGCCGCTGCTGCTGCTGCGTTTGACTTGAACGTTTGACAATGTGCTTGCTTGCACCGTGCACTGTCACTTCCCCCCGGGCCCGGGCATACAGATTGTACATCAGATGATGCGGTCGCTTTGCGCCTCTTATGGACCTCACCCAAAAGTGGTGTCCGTGCAGGTGGAAGGGATGCGGCTCCTGGGCTGTGCGATTGGCCCCTTCTGGCACGCGGTAGTCGCCGTTGTTGGCATTGGCGGCATTGTTCTGGAGGATCACTTCCACCACCTGGCCCTGCAGGGCAGGCGGGGGGAGCAGTTGAATGGTGGGAAGGTGCAGGGTCAGGGGAGGCAGAGCGCGCGCATTGCGTGGTGTGTGCACCCGCTGAACTGCGTACCGGCCCTCGGCGCAGGTGTGCCCTCCAAAGGGCAAAAAGAGAATCCTCTGAGTAGCCCTGCGCATGCCTCCACTGCCGGTGGCGGCCATACCAAGCTGCCAGCGAGGTTTAACAGAGGTGACTTTCTTCCTGTCTACTTCAAAGCCCACAAATATCAACTCTCCTTTCTCTGTCACAAGCCCTGCTGGCTCCGTGGACACGAAATGTGTTTGGTTTACTAGTATGTTATTGATCGGCGCACCTTTTCGAGCTGCACGATGTGTGGGCCAGAGGTCGGGTACACCGGCGGCGGCTCGCTCTCGCCTGGGATGGTCAGAAACAGGTCCACCTTGCCGGTCTTTCCCTCCTACAGCATGGCACGGGCACCAGTGGGGGGCAGGGCACAGCGGCAGCGTGCATGAGCCGCATGCGCAGCGTGCCTGTGCCAATTGATCGCATGCTGCACACTTGTGGGCAGCAACTCTGCTGATGGCTGCAGCGCCGCACGGTCAGCCAGCGCCCGCCTCGCACACTTTATTTTCTTAGCTACAAACTTCAATGTGATACACTCTCTCCCCACCCTGTCTCATGAGACCGTTGGGCTCCCCGTGGGCTTGACATGTAATTCTTTGGTTGATTGAGAAGTGGTGGACAGCAGTGCTGCACATCCCAATATGGCAGCATCCCCAGCCGGCACCCTTGGGCAAGCCTGGCCTGCTGCTGCATACCATCTTGCCCAGCAAGCTCCCTCGGCTGGCATGCATGCACAGCACGCGCAGAAGGCTGCTGTGTCAGCCCCACCTCTGTGCCCAGTGAGGTCGAGTTGTAGGGCTTGTCGTTGGCGTTGTACTTGCTGGCGGGCACCATGTTCTTTTGGATCCAGCGCGCGTCACTGCAGCGCAACCACAGTGCATGGGATGGGGCCGGCAGGGCAGTGAGCAGCAGCAACACAGTGACAGGCAGTCACGCTGGGTGCGGGAGAGGGGCCGGCGGTGCTTGCATGCGCACGCCCTGCAGCATGAGAGTCCCCAGAGAATGCGCCTCCTGTTGCATTGCCTCAGCCTGCCTCTGCTGCAGCCTCTGCCTGCGCCCTGCTGCTACTGCCTGCCATGCTGTGTGCCTCCAGTGCTCCCTGCCCGCGCCACCCGTCCCCTCCAACACCCCACCCAACCCTCCCCCTTCCCTCCCCGCCAGCAAGAGCCCTCACTTGTACACCAGGTCGAGCAGGGGCTCGCAAGGGGTGGGGTTCTGTGCCGCCACGTTGTTAATCGCCCACCGGATCTGCATGCGTGCGGGAGTGTATGTGATGTGGAGGGATGAGGGAGCGGTGTGGGCTTGGGGCTGGGGGGACTTGGGTGTGTGCAATCGGAGCGGAATGGTGTTGCGGGAGGGAGGGTGTGAGATAGGGCAGGATGCATCATGTGGCAAAGGGATGGCGGTGTGGAGTGATGGGGGTAGTGTTGCAGGAGAGCGAGTGTGAGCTTGGGGGATGGAGCAAGGGGTGGTGGTGTGCGAGTGGGGCTGGACGCATGCACTGGAAATCACAGGTGGTGGGCGGGCGGGGTGAGGGAGTTGGGCAGGTGGGCTGCGGTGCATGGGACAGTGCACACCGCTTGGGTACGCACATTGCAAAGCAATTTGGCTCCCACCAGGGGAGTAGGGCATGCATGCTGTGCCTACCTGGCCGGTCTGGCTCATCAGAGGCTGTGTGATATTGAGCAGCAGGCTCACAGTCGCAGCCGGCACCTGCGCCAGGGTGGCCGGGGAGGTAATGCAGGCAGAGGGGGCAGAGCTTGATGGAGACTAACCGGGAGTAATGGACACTGTGTGAGAGGGACTGTGAGACTCTGAAGACTGAATGCAGCATGAGGGTACATCTCCTGGGGGTGCTTTGACAGCCCCACACTCGCCTTCTTGCATGTGTTCACCACAAGAAGCAGTGCAGCCCGGCGTGGTACCGCTGACTTGCTTGCATGCAGCAGGTGTGCAATGAGGGCGGCGCCGTGCAAGACTGCACCTGGCCGCAGCACGGTAGCACACTTCCGCCCTTTAAAGCATGCCCAGACAGGGCTGCCACGGCCCCCTAGTGCCGGCACCCCCCAACCTTGCTCCCCAGCCCGTCCCCAGCCCTCGCCCCAGCCCAGCCAACCCTCCGCCGCCCCGCCCACGTGCCGCCGGCATCGCCTCACGCCCTCCTCCTCGTACGACTTGCGCCAACAAAGACGACACCAGCTGCCTCACCTCCCACAAACCCCGCCCCACCCCACCCCACCCACGTACCTTTGACATCGCCTCACGGTACTGCCCGTCTGCCACACTATTGTCCTCGTAGCTCAGCAACTCGCTGCTCATCACCACCTCCCCCATCTGCTCCACCGTCCACGCCGGTATGCTGCCCGGCTGCAGCGGCGAGCTGGCAGGCAGTGCTCCCTCGGCCCCCTCGTAGTGCAGCACAGCATAGCCTGCGGCGGGAAGTTGGGGGGAAGCGGGGCTTGCGGGCGGGTGAGCTGTCTGTCAACTGTGGCCCTCTGCATGTGGGGTGCTTCCATCTCCGTGCCAGCATAGCAGGCAGCTGTCAAAAACGCGGAGTGGTGCAAAATAAATGCAGCTCTCCATGAAGATGCTCTGAGGCAGCTGCCCATGCACTCAATCAACCACTCAGTCACATCTCTAGTGCACGGTGAACCAGCAAAGGTCTTGTGGGAGCAGGGTGGGGGGAGACTGCACCATAATTGAAGTGTATTGTGAATTGAAAGAGAAAGTGTGTGATGCGGGCGCTGGCAGTGCCGCTGCCCATGCAATGCAGTGCAACGTGCGCACCTGAGGGGCTGCCCGGCCGGAACTGCACGTGTGTCGAAATCCAGTAGTTGCCGCTTGCCTGGTTGGCGGTGAGCAGCACATCGTAACTGCAAGTGGGGAGGCACAGAGCAGCACATGAGCACACAATTCGACTTGAAGGGAAGGCAGATAACTTTCCCCTCCACTTGTCCCAGGAGTCCTGCTGGCTCCACGGATTTCGAACAGTGTGAATCGACTGAGTGGTCTCCTGGTAGGTGGATTTACGTGGATGGCAGCGGCAGGGTGGATGGCAGCGGCGGCATAGAGCAGATGGGATGTAAGGATGTACCTCCACCCGGCCTTACCGCTGCCCGGAGAAGATGTCGATGCAGCCGGTGAACTTGGAGGCTGGGAAGGGCTCCACAGGCACCGCATCTGCCGCCACAACCGTCACATCGTGGCCCTCAAAGCACACAGTCTGCAAGGGGGGAGCAAGGGGAGGAGGGGAGGAGAGGCTGGGTGGGCCGCAGGGATGCATGGCAGGTGCACCTGTTAAACAGCTGCACAGCAAGCAGCTGGCATATCAGCAGCTGCCCAGGAAACACAGGAAACAACCACGGGGGCACAGGAAACAAGTTCAGGGGCACTGGACACAAGAACGGGGGCACTGGAAAGAATCAGCTACTGGGTCAGCACCGCATGCGCAGGCACGCAACCGAAGAAGAAAGAAATGAAATCTTGAAGCATGCCTGCACGACGTTGTTAGCCAGCTGCGCTGCCCACTGTCAGGCTGGCGCCTTCTGTACCTCCTTGCCTGGACGCAATCCCAGCCCCAAACCTGCTTGCCTGGTAGGTCAGCGAGGCAGCGTTGATGATTCTGACCAGGTACGTCTTGCCCGCTTCAACCGTCACATTCTCGTGGGCGCACCCTGCAGGCAAGGGAGGGCAGTGCGGTTGCCGGTTATGGACAACTTCCGTCCGCTTACCGGGTTGCTTTACCACATAGTAACTGCCGCTGGGCCCTTACTCAGATTCCAAGTGGTTGCCACGAGCGGCATAGTGCCAGGCGCCGGGCACAGCAGCTCCACCGGCGCGCAGCCACGTGCCCGCTGCTCTCCCCGACCTAGCAATGGGTGGCGATTCTTTCATCCCTCCGCCAGTGAGCCGATACAGGGTAAAGAGGCAGGGGTTACCGCAACACACACGACAACACGCAGCACAGCACATGCACAGCACGCACAGCACGCACCCGGGTTGACCAGCTGGCCCAGGGCTGCACTGCGCTGCGTCCGGGTGGCACCCAGTAGTCTTCCACGCTGCAGTTGAGGGGGGTCGAGCTGCCAGAGGCGCCCAGTGGACAGTCCATGTAGTTTCCCTTCCCGTTGATCAGCAGGGCCTGAGGCGTGCAGGCAGGGGGGGGGGGGCAGAGAAAGGATTAGAAGCTTAGGATTGCAATTCAATTGATCGACTGCATTCTACCAAGCGGGCATGGGAAGAGGGTGGGGAGGGATGCGAGGTGGGTGTGAGGACGGAGGCAGGTGAACCCGGCTCCATGCCCCCATGGCCCCTTCGAGAAGCAGCGCCAAGGCCGCCCACCTAGTTTCTTTAAACCCTAACCACTGAAGGAATGCACCACATCTCAGGCTGCAAGCAGGACATAGCATTCGTGTTAAAAAGCATTCAAATCAACAGGATGACAGCTCACCTGCGGGTTGCCCACCCACACAAAGCTGCCGCTGTCGTTGGTCTGGCGGTCCTTGTCCAACGGGCGGTTCAGCTGCATGGCCAGCGTGCCAGCGGCTGCAGGAAAGCAGGAGGCACGGCACACAGGCAATGAATGGGTGCTGGCTCCTTCTGTTGGGGACCTCAAGAGCATCACCGCACACACGTTTCAGGCCCACGCAGCTCGCTGCCAAGCCTGCCGTTGCCATGCACGGTTTGCCAGCGGTCTCCAGCGTGCCCCCGGCAAGTGCACGTGCTTGCAAGTGCTTGCCTGTGTGCCACCAGTCTGAGAGGAACAGCACCCGCTCCTCGTCGTACTGCAGCGGCACCGGCTGTACCGCCCCCCGGGCAGGCCGCACAATCAGCGGGCCCGCCAGCCCGTCGGCGAGGTCGCTGCCGGCGTGGTCGTGCCACATGTAGGTGCCTTCACAACGAAGAGGGGGAGGGAAGGGGAGGCGAGGTAAGGCAAGGATAGGGTGTGGGAATGAGGGAGGAGGCATTGAAGGGCACACACCGCGGACAACAAACGGGGAGGCCCTGCCAGGCGAGGGTTGGGCAAGGGCAGAAGGGCACGGGTGAGGGCCACAGCTGGGCCAATACAGGGGACGGGCCTGCAGTGAAAGGCGGAGGTGGCCAGAGCAGACCGGGCCAGAGGAAGGGTGGGAATGCGGGTGGGGAACCTGTGAGCGCTTAACATAGCCAAAAACAGGGGACAGGCCACGCCTACCAGTGGGAGCCTGAGGTGGCCAGAGCAGGGCGGGCCAGCTCCTTCTGCACCCTGCAAGGCAGCCTGCTAGTTGCAGTCGGCGGGCCAGCCTGCAGGCGTTTTGTTGGGATGCAAGCCTGGCTGCACGCTTACCTGGCATCTCGTTCACTTGGAAGCGGTAGGTGAACTTGTCGCCGTCCTGCGGGGGGGGGGGGAGAAAGGATGGGTGCGGCGCACAGGGGAGGGGTGTCAGCAGGCAGCTTGCTGCACTTGCTCCCTGGGACGCAACTCGACCTTTGGAGGGTATCGTGTTACATAACTTGACTGCTGCTATATTGCAGACCTGCCACTCCCCAGGTTTGCAGTACTGCGGAGAGCACGTGCATCTGTGGCTGGCGGGCCCCCACCTGAATGGGGCACTGCTCCACGTGTGCCACGCCGTCATACCTGCAACACCCAGCAGCAGCAGCAGCAGCAGCAGCAGGAGCGGTGAACATTGTGGCCAGCTGTGTGCAGCAAGGCAACGGTGGGGATGTGAGGGACGCGCAGGGAAGGGGACGTCTGGCAGAGGTGGGATTTGCATGCCGACTCGATGCACGTCGGCAGCCGCTGCGGCACGGGCGGCGACAGGCAGGGCGTACTGGAGGCAGTGTGCCCATGCAGGCGGCGTGCACTGCAAAACCCAATCTTTCTCGTGGGGTTCTGTGTCGCAAGGGTTGTTGCAAAACAAAACAGAAACAGACAGGCTGCAAGCCAACACAAGAATGCAAGCAGGCGCACCAGGGCACGCCGCGCATGCTCCAGCCGTGGAAGTGCAGGGTGATGCCTTGGACCACAACGGGCACATTGGGTGGCATGTCGTTGATGAGGGTGAGCTGCAGTCACTAGGATGCGGTTGTAGTGAGAGGCAAAAGGAGATGAGGGGAGGGGGCAGCAGGTTGGGGAGGCATTGGGAGGCTGCTGCTGGCAATACGTGTGGCCACGGCGGCTGCAAGGGGAGGTGGTGGTGAGCGGGAGGGGGGCGCCAGCCCGCAGGGTGAGGCTCCCAGGTCCCTTTGACTGACTGCTTATACTATCAGGGCAGTCAGAGCAGCACCATAAGGCCCAGGCATGTTCATTGTTCAGCTGGCAGCCAGCTCACCTCAAGCATTTGGCCCTGCTCCACTTCGAGGGTCACGCCTAGTTCACCGTTGACCAAAATCACAGGCCTCTCCCAGCAGTCGGGAGCTGCCACATCATACGTCACCCTCCAGGACACCTTCTTCACAGGCGGGAGGCGGGCAGAGGCGGCGGGCAGGGCTGCCGCCGCCGCAAGCAGCAGCAGCAGTGCTGGCAGCTGCGGGGCCATCTTCCCCCCAGGGCGGGCGGCGGCGGCGGCGGCGGCACAGTTAGGAGCTGCGCGCATGTCTCTTTTCAGCAACGTTCGCTCCGCGACGGTGGTTCTGAGACCTCCAGGAGTGTGCATTCGAAGTTTTAGGGGCCTGCAGGCAAGCGCGGTGTCGCGATACTTGTGGCCTTGCAGAGTGCTGGAGTGCTGGAGGAGCTCGAGGACGAGATCACCTAATTGTGTGCTGGAGACCTTGTCGCAAGTCTGCAAGCGCCCGCAACAGGACGGCTCCCCGGGCTTGCCTGAAAGCACTGCCCGCACGGGAGAAACACCGGTACCGCTTCGTGCCTGGCCGTCTTGATGCCAGCAAGAGCTGAGGCCAAGAACGTGCTGTTGATGTTGTCTGGACCTGTTTTTGCGAAGCTGGAGGGATCCTGTGGTCCCGAGTGCTCGAAGACCGAGGTAAGCATGGCAAGCTCCGGATCAGAATCCATCCAGTCGCTGTCTCTGTGCCCGCATGCCCGCCCGCCCTGGCGCCCACGGTGCAGCGCCACTACGTGTACGTGCAGCACTGTGAGGACGCACCGGCGGTGCACGCCGCGCAAGCGCCGCCCTGGGCGCTGCCAGTCAGTGACGCGGCTGAGCACTGCTGCCCCGCTTCTCCCTCGCCCACGCTGGCTGACGGGTTCTCTGGCACGCTGCTTGACACGTGATTGACCTGCCGCTTTGCCCAAACCATTGCCCCTGCCCCTGCCCCGCTTCAGTCCCTGCCCTGCCCTGCCCCTGCCCTGCCCCTGCCCCCTGCCCTGCCACCGCGCGTCCCTGTCTGCTGCCCTTGCGCTCCCTTAGTTCGCCTGCCACACGTTATGCCACTCCTGCGATGCTCTCTACTCTGCTCCAACATGCGATGAGTCACCCTGTTGTGTCAGGAGTGAAGCCAGGCAAACTGGATCGTAACTTGGGCTGGCCAGCCTGGCAGCCCACCGAGGGAGAACTCCGTTCGTTCACCCCCCTACGTTGCTGCTTCCGAACACCCCTCTGGGCCAAGGTCCTGTCTCTGAAGCATGGGTGACCACTGGATGAGCTTCACACACAAATACATGGACGTAGTGAGCATGAAAGAAAGATACAGGGGCAGGTGGAAGTTGCATGGGGAACCTGTGCGCCCTTCAAGGAACAAGTTGTTCTCCCATGCTCAGCGGCCACTGCCTGAGCTGGGGGCCTCCTCCTCCACGGCATCCTCCTCTTCCCCGCTGCCGCTGGTTGCCTCCTCATCGTCTGCCTCGTCCTCACTGCTGTTGTGCCGACGGCGCTACCGCGCACCACCCTGCCCCCTGGCTGCCGCCGCCTGTCGCTTCAAGTCGCCCGCTGCCGCAGCCCGCTGCCGCTGCCCGCTCCGTCCTCTTGGCAGCCTTGCTGGCCTTGGCTGCTGCCATGACCTTGCGGCGACCTGACAACAACTTGGTGCCAGCATACCGGCGCTTGAAGCACGTGGACTGCACAAATCAGAAGCGCACGTGCATCCAACTGGGAGCTGCTGCAGCTCGTGCTCTGGCAGGCGGCACGTGCCGCACATATCTGTCGGCCGCACCTTTGAGAAGAAGTGGGCCTCCACTGGCATGCAGCATTCCAGTCCACCCTTGATGAACAGCCCTGTGTGCAGTCCGTGCTCCTCTGGCAGCCTAATCTAAACAACCACTTCGGCCAAATGTTAAGGATGGGCAGTGCCACTCCCAGTGGGTACCTGCGGCAGGCACGGCGGCAGTCACAGACAGCACCGCTGTAGCGGGCCGATGCAGGAGGAAATGTGCTTTTCATAAGGCCAACGCACTGAGAAGGTCGTGGCTGGCAGTTGAAGAAAGCGAGCCCGGCAAGCTACTGGGGAAATGGCGATGTTGCGTCGGCGGTTGGTCAACGCCCGGTCGCCTGGGTGGCGGGCAGGAATCTCTCTCTTTCTTCTTCTGAGCGGAAGGTCCGGCGGCGAGGCGCTTCCGTGTCCACATCGCCCTTGCGACTGTTCATAAGCTGCAAAGCGCTTTGCAGTCACCGGGAGCGTCGCCGACATCGATCGCGCGCTGGCTTCGCCTCCTAAACTTCCTGCACGCTTTCCGCCTCCCGCGAGCATCTTGACGCGGCACGCGGCGAATCCCGACTCGCGGCTCCTCCAAGAACCTGCCCGCCGTCGCCTGGCCGCCCGCCCCTCTCGCCCGGCTCGCCCGCCGCCGCTCCCTGTCAGGCAGAGCACCCGTGCCCTGCCGCCCATCCCACCGCCATGGAGCCGCTGCCGGTCATCCCGCTGGAACGCTGCACCTCTGCCAGCCTGCTTCACCACGTGCAAGTTGCGGCGCACCGCCACCACGGCCTGCTGCTGCTGCAGCCCAGCGGGGAACAGGAGCTCATGTTGGCGGCGCTCAAAGAGCGGTGGGCGTCCGTCAACCATTACGCGCCCTTTACAGAGGTGAGGCGCCAGCAACAGCCCCGGCCCCTTTGTGCACCAGGCAGGAGATGCCTGATGCCAAAAGCTTGTGAGAGCCTGGGCGCGGGGCGGGGAGGCAGCCGGTGAAGCACCGCCCAGCCGCCCATGCCTGCCCGACTCCCACGCCCTGCTGCTGCTCACACGTGTTCCGACAACTATAAGGAATCTCCAACGCCACGCCGGGGGGAGGAGCACAAGGATTGTTGTCAAACGCAGCTCCCGGCCAGGCCTTGCTCTTCTCTCCCGCTGTCATCCTTCCTCACTAAGTCTTGCTGCTGCTGCTGCTGCTGCCCCTCCCCACCGCCCCGCAGGTGCCTCCACACGAGGAGCCAGCTGGCGCTGCGCTGCTGCACAAGCTGGGGCGGCAGCTGACCAAAGCTCACATGTCGCGGCTGGGGGAGCACCCGTACCGCCTGCACCCATACATGGACGACCCAGCGGACTGGCTGCACCCCACCCAGGCCAGCGGGCAGCGCGTGAACTCCAAGTGAGCAAGCGGGGCTGATTTGGCACCAAGAAACTTTGACTTTTCCGCAACGGAAGGGTGTCAGTGGTAGAGTGTTGGTGCTGGCGAGCAAGGGGATGCAGGATGAGGCAAGGCCGCGTGAGGGTGGGGAACAGCAGCGGAAGGCGGGAGGGGCCCTGTGCCTGCCAGCGGCTTGGACTGCTCAGCGGCGGCACCCCTCACATGGGTGTGACCTGCCGCTTGCCTTTCACCTGCCTTTCTTTTGCCCTGCTGCACATGCATGCTTGCCCGTCGACTGTACACGATCACCCCTGTTTAGCCACCCTGTGCCGCGCTGAGCGTCGCCCACCCGCCCCTCGCCTCCGCCCCCCGATCGACCCCGCCTGCTGCCATGACCTCCCCTGCAGGATCATTGTGAGCCGCTCCGCCGCCCTTGCGGAGCACATTGACCGGGGCCTGTTCAACCTGGTCCTGGGCACACCCGCTGAGCTGGCAGACATTCAGCTGGACCTGGCGGGTGGGGCGGGGCGGGGCAGGCCAGGGGCTGCACAGGGCTCGATAGGGTGTTTTGGCATACGAGGAGGCGATGGCTGGGTTGCTTCATGAATTGGGCAGGGTCAGCGGCTGGCACAGGGCACGGGCTGTACACGTGTGCTGCTGTATGCAGCAAGCAGAGTGTGTGAATGGAATGTGGGGCTTGGCCAGCTGGGGCTGGCAAGGGGGGAGTGGCTGGGCGAGGTGGCCAACTGGCAGGCCTGTTCGAGAGCACCCAGGGAACGGCTCGTCTACAAAAGTGTCCTCACCGCACGCCCTCAGGCCGCAACCTTCTTCTTCTTATTTTGCAGGCGGGCAGCTGGGAGTGAAGGGCCTGCTGCCAGAGGGATTGGAGCCAGACGTGCTGCTGGGCCTGGTCATTCCGGGCTTCACCCTGCAGTGCATCGACCCTCGCTCACCCGCCGTCCCACACTCGGGTGGGTGCGGGGGCCCTGCTGCGCGCGTCCTGCTGGGCGTTCGGCCCCTGACTTTGGGAAGAAGAAGAAGAAGAAGAAGATTACAGCCCGAGGGCGTGGTGTTGAGGAAACCGGCAGGAAATTAAGCCAGAGGCACCAGTCAGCTACCATGCAGCTGACTCTGGGTCTGGGCCCGTGGTGCATAGATTGTCGTGTGTGTGCTTCAGGGCCTGGTGCCTGGCTCGAAAATCTCTCAGTAGTTGGTGCGTTTGGAAGTTGAGCTCTCTCTCAGGAAATGTGAAGAGCTGCGATGTCAAGACCAAATCGGGTCGGTGCAGGGGTAGCCAGGTTTCTTCTTGCCACTGCTGGCGTCTGCTCTGCTCTGCTCTGCTCTGCTCTTCCCAGCCTCTTTCGTGCTGCTGCCCCTGCGTTAGTAACTCGGCCACCCTCTCACCTGGCGGCCCCCCCCGCTGTGTGCAGTGTTTGGGGACATGATGAGGGGCACGCTGGTGCTGCAGTGGCGCCTCAACCCGGGGATGCAGTTTGGCGAGGCAACGCTGGGGGACCTGCTGTCGCAGTTCAGAGAGTCAGGTGAGCTGGTGTACTGCCTCAGGGTGAGAGGCCGTACTGTCCGCAGGTGGGGGAAGGGTGGGGGGAGGGGATACTGCACCCTCCTTGCACTCTGGGTTGGCGGGGGCGCTCAATCCATCCACCAAGCAATTGATCATCCAATCAATCAATCGTTCAAACAACTTCGCCGCCTGGGACAGCCCGGGACGTCGAAAGCTTGCGCAGAACTGGGCGGGCCTGCCATGCACCAAGAGTGCATGGCAAAGCCCGGCGGAGCGGCAATTGCTGACCCCGTCACGCGCTGCCCCTGCTGCCGCTTTTTCGTTGTTGCCCTTTGCTGCCCCCCGCAGTGCGCGCCCCGCAGGTGGCGCCTGCATCCGATGCCTCAGTGCACGAGGCATCGGGGCCCGAGCACAGCGGCTCAGAGCAGGCAGCTGCAGGCGACATGGCTGCAGCTCGGCCTGAAGTCGTGAGTTTCGCTGAGCGCATGGAGCGGGCGGGCGTGGAGCCAAGCCTGGCCGCCGCCAGGAAGTACAGTGTGACCGTGAAGACCCTGGTGAGGCCCCCTTTTTAAGAGTACCTGTATGTGGTAATTGCCAGGCGACGCGCCGGCGAGCAGGCGCGGTGGGGTGTGTCAGTGCGACTTTGGTGTTTTTCCAACGCTCTACAACTGCCCCGGAGGCTTGCTGGAGGAGCCTGAGTCACGTACCAACCGGTGTCTGCCTTTACCAGCAAGGGGCTTGGCGTTGCAACAGACTGCGGCAGGGAGCTTGCTGCAGGCAGTTCGTGGGCGCTGGCGTGCCACTCCTGGCATGCCCCCACCCACAATTCTGCCCCGCTGCCGCCTGCAGACAGGCAGGACATTCGTGGTGCCCTGCCACCCCCAGTGGACGATTGGCAACGTGGCATGGGGTGAGTGCAACCTGGCACGGGCTGGTCTGAAGGGTCGACATTGTGGGTGGCGGCTCGCCTGGGCAGCCAGCGCCCGGTTTGGCTTGCTTGCAACGTGGCCATGCAACGTGGCCAGGAAACAACCAGGCAAGTCCAAGCCCGCCTTCACAGACAGGAAAGAGCACCCCAGATATAACCGCGACTGTTCTGCGAGTGCTCCAAAAAAAGTTCTGCATGCAATGGCTGGCCCCGTCCCCTCCCCCCTCCCTTCCTGCCTAACCATCTCCCTCAAATGCCGCGCTGTGCTGTGCTGTACTGCAGCCATCCAGCAGAAGGAGGGCATACCACCTCGCCAGGTGGAACTGGTGTTTGGGGGGAAGAGGCTGGCACCAGAGGCAACATTGAATGAGAGCCAGGTGCCCAGCGGCGCCACCCTCCACCTCCCCTTCAACATCCGGGGAGACTGACAGCAAATGCTGGGATGACGCATCTGCGGCACACTTTTGTGTTGCTGCGGCGCTGTATATGAATGAACGAATGGATGGAGAATGACAGCACGCTTACCGGCTGTGCCTGCTTAAGGAGTTAGTGAGGACCTTAGTGAGGACTCACCTCTTTAACCTGCGATCAGACTGGCAGCGTGCTGGGCACTAGCAGAGCCGCGGCACAGCACTGCGCATGGGGAGGGCAGTGCACGGAGCGGGGCAAGCAAGTGCCGGCTTGCATGTTTGCAGGGCCTTGCGGTGCATGCATCGTCAGCCTCTCAGGACTCGGTTCGTCCTGCAGTTGGTTCCTCTTTTAGGGGGTGTGAAAAGCTGTAACGACTACACTAGACTAGCAACTGCCGGCGGAAGTGCCGGCTGACGAGAAAGGGAGCCCGGGCCGCATGCAAATGCACGCCACTGCGCCAGGTCTGGGCATTCCGCTTGCCTGAGTGGATGGTTGCATGCAAGTGTGAACTGCCTGCCGTGTGGACGATCCCCACCACGGCAGCACCTCAGGTGCAAAACTGTACAGTGCATTATGCTGCAAGCTTAAGCCGTCGTGGCACCATCACCCTCATCTTGTGACTTGGGGAGGGTGGCTCGGCTTGAGGGCTGATGCGCTGCAACTGTGGTCCTTGAAGGTCTGGTAAGCGTGTGGCGGCACATGCCGCAGGTGATAGGGACCCACTGTCAGCAAGTGCCGCCAATAGCGTGGGTGGCCGGTCCAGGCTCCTTCCCGCTGCCAGCAACACACTACACACACCGCTGCAGCGCTCTGCCTCTTTGTGGCGTTTTTCCAGCACAAAGAACAAACTTAGTGGGGTGACCAAGGTTCATCTGGGTGGAGGCCTTCAGCGGGTTGGTCATGTCATTGAGTGGTCACCGCTTACCGGCCCACGGGACAGCTTCCGGGCGAGCTTCCAGCTGCCGGGGGCACCGCCACCATCAATCAATTCGCATCTTTTTCTTGGCCCAAAATCGACGCCCCTCCTCCCCCTTATGGTGAACTGACCCCTACGTTCCTTTGAACACTCCCAGGCCAACAGGGTGAGGCTTCTTGCTCTGCCAGAAGCATATCTAGCAGCTTAAGTGTGGCTGAGCAGCACAGGAGGTCGGGCCTGCGGGCGCCTGCGCAGCACTTGCCGGGCCCTTACTCGGCCCATCAACGCCAATTGTCATGGAAACGCATGCGACGCAGCAAGCTGCGCCATTCCGCGACTAGGGCACCTATCTGCAAGGCCACCTGCAGGTTTCAGCCCAGTTTCAGACCCCCAAACCCTTTTCCTGTTTACACCATGCCCTCAGGTCGCCCCCGCCGAAACCCGCCGCCCCCGCCGAAACCCCCGCCGACTCGCCATGCGCACCCCGGCCGCCCTGGCGCTTTGCGCGCTGTGCATGTGCGGCGGCGCCGCTGCCATGATGAGCGACCCAGCCACAGCCTGCACTAAGATGCCCGACACCTGGAAGATGATCGACATGGATGTGGCCCCGGAGGTGAGCAAGGGATGAGTGGATGGGGGTGCAGCATGGGCTGGCGGGCGATGAGTGGGGGGTGCAGCACGCCGTCGCCAGCGGCTCCTTTTGAGGCGGCCGCCGCTCACTGTGTGTTTGGGCTGCCCTCCCCATACACACACGTGAGACTGGCCGATTGTGAGGTGTTTGGGCTGCCCTCCCCAAACAAGTGGGGCCGGGTCGGTTTGTTTGGGCAACACTTCCCAAACACGCCGCTGCCGGCACGGCTACTTTTGAGACGCTGCCTCCGCCGCTGCTGCTTACTGCTGCTGCACCCAATTGTCGCACGCCTTGCCTTGCCTGCCCTCCCGCCTCCCCCTCCCTTCGCCCGCTTCCCATTCTCAGATGGGGTACGCTGTTTACAAGGAGCTGTGGAACAGGTACAACGCATCTGGGCTCAACGTCACTTGGGAGCCCTATGTGTGCGAGGAGCCTGCTTACACGTGAGCCCCCCCTGCCACGTGGCACACAGCATACATGCACCGCCCGCTTCCTACTGCGACTGCCATGATCTCGTGGGGCAGTTTTGGCTGGTTGGCGGTGACGGGAGGAACCTGGAACTGCTGTTTGTGCATGCCTTGATGCATTGTGCTGATCATGCTGTGCGTGCTGTGCCTTGTCACGGCTGTTCGCTGTGACTCTGGGCTGCAACGAGAGCAGAAAGGAGCAGCCCGCAGCCTGAGCCTGAGCCAAGCAGGGACACGCATGCAATGCAGCCCATGCGCTGCAGCCCTGTCACCGGCGCAAGTCTAGTCTAGTCGTTACAGCTTTTCACATCCCCTGTCACCGCGCTGTTGCCCACCCGACACCTGCCCCACTTCTCCCTGTCCCTGTATGTTCCCTCTCTGCTTGCAGTTATGACGGCTGCTACACTGTACGCAGGGCTTGCGGTGCACCGGTCTGGTGCTTGGCCGCTCTGGTTGTCAGGGGCCTTTGCTTGCTTGTATTCCACGGCCAGATGTCCGCTTACGCCGCCGTGCGATGCCCTGCACGGCCCTGCACTTCCCAAGCCAGCCCCTTGCACCGCCCCACACGTACACCCCTGCGCAAGCACACACCCGCTTAAGGCTTCCAGGCTGGTGCAAATGTTCCGCTCCGCACCAGCACCAGCCCCGGGCACCTGCATCTGACGGGTGTGCTGCCGCCACTCTCTCTCTCTCTCTTTCACAAGTGCACACACACACACTGCGCGCGCATGCAGAACTCGTCGGACGGTGCCAGGTACAACTACATGCTGTACGTCAACGCCACCTGCGCCCCCTCCCTCGACTCCTCTGCCACTGTGGGAATGACAGCTGATGCCAGCTGGTATGGCAACATGACCTATGTAAGTGGGGGGCAGCTGATGACAGCTGGTATGGGAGGGCTGGTATGGGAAGGGCAACTTGACTTGAGAAAGAGTGGATGAATGGGTGGGGGGGGCGGTTGGCTGCGCACTGAGGGCTTGTGATGCACGTGCCTCATTCCGGCCAGTTGCCTGCCAGCATATGTGCCGCCCCCTGCCATGTCAGCATACCGCCTGCCAGAACTGTGCTCACCCGCTGCCTCTGCCCGCCTTCTGGCTTCTGCGCTCAGCCATCTAGCTTGCCTTCCCCCGCTGCACGCCCCCCTCAGGCTGCCCCGTGGAAACCCTACTGTGCCCGCTGGCCTCCCTCCAGAAGCTGCTGCCATGGTGTATTATTTTCCTGCAGGGGTGGCAGTGACTTCTTAAGAACGGCCCACCATTATGCGCAGAGTAACGTGCGGGCCCTGACCTTCCCCCCGCCCTGCCCTGCCCTGCTCACCCTGCTGTGCATGCTGCGGCATGCTGTGCAGGTGTATGACGTGGACTTGGAGTACCTGTGGATGGATGGCGAGATGATGATGGGAGAGAAGTGAGCCTTGGGCCCTAGTGGGGAGCCTGCTGCACAATTCTGCACTGCCTGGTAGCCAGCGGCTAGGGGCGTGCAGTGGCACCAGCACGCTACTGCACTGCTCCCACCTGGCTGCCTGGCTGCCGACTCGCCTCCTCATGCGCCGCCTGCGCCGCCCGCGCCGCTAGCTGCCCTGCAATGCGCTGCACCTGCCATGCGGTGGAGACCTTAGAAAGGAGCCTTGGATGGACACCAGCAACCATGAAGTGTCCCCGCTGCCGGATCAAGTCCTCACTGCCTGGTGCTCTCTGCCCCCGTCCTCCACCCGCCAGCACCACCCGCCCCCCTGCCGTTCGACACAGATGCCACACGCCAGCCCCGCGCCCCTGCCCTCCCCCTGCCCACCCGTCCTGGTCTAGTCTAGTCGTTACAGCTTTTCACATCCCCTGAAAGGGATTCAACTTCAGGACGAACCAACTCTGAGGTTGACGAGGCATGCACCACCTCCCCACCCGTCCTGGCTCCAGCCCCTCCCTCCGCCTCCCTGCCCACTCCCGCGACCGCCCTGTGCCCCTCCTGCAGGCCCTCTGTG
Source organism: Chlorella sp. ArM0029B (assembly GCA_002896455.3). Taxonomy (NCBI): domain Eukaryota; kingdom Viridiplantae; phylum Chlorophyta; class Trebouxiophyceae; order Chlorellales; family Chlorellaceae; genus Chlorella; species Chlorella sp. ArM0029B. The sequence goes on along the minus strand of JTEE01000306.1, from coordinate 1,378,788 downwards.
TGGTGGGAGAAGAACGACGCCGCCTGGCACATGGAAGAGGAGCATGATGATGACATGGGTGGTGACATGGACGGGGATGATGACCCCATGTCGCCCCCAGCCGACATGGCGCCCCCAGCCGTCAACTACTGAACAACAGCAGCGGGTCGAGACGGTTACTGAAGGCATGCTTCGTTCGAAATTTTGAAAGCCTGGCTTCTCCCATTTTGAAGAGCAGAGCCCACAATGCACGCCTGGCACTCCAGGCAGCGGCGACTTCTGAGCAGATGGCCTCAGGAGCTCCTGGCACTGGTCAAATATACACCCACAGGTCGGATGTACACACCGACACGACCGGGCAGCGGCTGTGAATCTGCGTGTGCCGCAAGCTGTCCAGTCGCAGGGGCGGCCATGCCTCCCCCACCCCTGGGCAGCCTCCCTGCGTGGCCTGTCGTTTGCCACTTTTCCCCAGCCCACCTTTCCCCAGCCCACCCACATCACTTCTTTCCCCTCATCCCAGCCAACCAACATGGATTGCATCAGTCCCCCACACCACCATCGCTCACGATCAGGCACTCTCCACCTTTCGGACCTGCCTCTGGCACCATTCGCATCACATCACAACACCACCGCACACCACCCTGCCCCTTTGCGGCACCTTTTCGGCACAAATCACAACGCACCAGCGTCCTTTGACACATGCTGCCAGGCGGTGTGCCTGCCCTGCCTTCTGACGCCGACTTTCTGGTGCCTCATACTTTGCCTCCCCTACCTGCACACAATGCCTAGCAATCCATGGCCTGCTCACGGATTGCTTCATGCCAAGAGAAGATGGGGTGTGTAACGTTACATGATTTACCCTTGCAAGCTTGATCGCGCTGCTGCACGTGGGCAGAAGGCAAGGGGCCGCCCACCCGTCCTTGTTTCCGCCCCATCAGTCCACGTCCCACCACAACCCCGTGCCCTCGCTGCTGCTGCTGCCGCGCGGCCAGGGCAGGCGCGGCGCCAGCGCCGCCACACTCTCCCCAGCCAGCGCCCGGGGCAGCAGGCCCAGCAGCACCTTCTTAACGGCTTCCGTGTCCACTATCATGCCGGCACGTGCGTGCGCCTCCAGGCAGTACCTGCAGTACCAGTGTGGCGACAGGGGGAAGGATGCAGTACAGGTGCCGGTGGTCAGCATCCAGCCACTGCGCACGATCGGGCCTCCAGGCAGTGCCCCCCTGCGCAGCGGGCAGGCAGGCAGGGCCAGCGCCAGCGCCGCAGAGCACAGAGGCTGTGAGACAGCGAGCCGGGAGCAGCACAAGTGGTCGGTACAGCGGACCCTTGTTGTTGGCAGCGGCCGTGGGACCGCCGTGTGGAGGGTGTCGTGCAGCACACCAGCGGCGCTACTCCCCATGCGCCCAACCACCTTCCCCCGTGCATCCATGCCGGCCCCACATCTGCCCGCCCCCCTACCCCTCCCCCCCGCCTGCTTCTCAGCATGGGCACCCAAAGCATGACCCCACCACAGCGCTTTGCCCCACCACAGCGCTTTGCCCCACCACAGCATGAGCCACAACTCCCAACAACCCACCCGCCTGCTGGAGCACTCGTTTGCGGCCCAGTGCAAGCCAGTAGCGCTACTAGGCTTCACAGCGCAACCACCCACTGCATGACACCCCACCCCCACACACACCTGCTGGAGCACTCGTCCGCGGTCCAGTGCGCGTACTTGGCATCCTCCTTCTCAAGATACATCACCCACTGCGGGGCAGGAGGTGCAGGGACAGAGGGCATCCCGAGTCAGGGACAGCTGAAGTGCAGAGATCGGGCGGCTCCTTCTCCAGATCGATACATCACCCACTGTGGGGCAAGGCAGGGACAGAGGGCATCCCGAGTCAGGAACAGCTGAAGTGCAGAGATCGGGCGGCTCCTTCTCCAAGAACGATAAATCACCCACTGCGGGGCGCAAGGGTAGCACAGGGGAGTGGGCATTGTTGGCCGGACCAACGGGGACTAGGGGCAGCGCCAAGTGGCGCAAGGCTGGGGGCGGGGCAAGAGCAGCCGGGTTGACGGGCTGCCCATGGGCAGGCGCAGGCGACAGCCCTTCCCTCCCCACGCCCCCCTGCTTGTTTGCCTCTGGGACGAGCGCAGCAACGCACGGGTACCCCACCCTGTTTCGCCGGCCCCCTTCCTCTCCACAACACCATATTATCCCCCGCCCCCCGCACCTCGCTGCTGTTGGCCTTCCAGGCAAAGTGGTGCAGCGTGCCCACGGAGCGTGTGAGGTTGAGGTAAATCTCGCTGATGCCGTGCCACTCCCAGTTGTAAGGCAGCAGCTCCAGCACCAGCGCCCCGGGGGGCAGGAAGACGGCGTTGGCCAGCAGAGGGCCGTGGCGGGCCACCAGCACGCCTGCACGAACGGGGAAGATAATATAGAAGGTTCACTTTGGGAAGAAGGAAGTTAGACGGCACGGAGGGAAGCATTGGGCGGCAGCGGGCGTGGCGGGCCACCAGCACGCCTGGGAGCGAGGGTGGCGGGGGAGTGAGGGAAAAGGTCAGAGGCATGGAAGACGGGCCCGCAGCGGGCCGTGGCAGGCGACCGGCACGCCTGTGCGGCAGGGGAACAAAAGTAGAAGGTTTGGGGTGGACAGAAGGAAAGTAGACGGCAAAGAAGAAGGCATTGGGCGGCAGCGGGCCGTGGCGGGCCACCAGCACACCTGCTGGGAACAGAGGGAAACCACAAATTGCAGGCAGCTGAAGTGAGGAGAGGTCAGGGGTCATGCAAGACAGGCCACCACCGGGCCATGGCGGGCCACCATAAATCCTGGGATGGGAGAGAGGGTGGAAACAATGCGGTTGGACAGTGGGGACAAAGGGCTGGTCGGGCAAGGCAGGCAGGCATCAGCTGGCTGGTTGGCTGCTGCAGGTGCCCACTGCCCTTCCCAGACACATCCCGCCTGTCCTGCCTCCCCTCCACGCCTCCCTCTGCCTTCCATGATCCCCAACCCACCCTCGCCAGCAACAACTGGCTTTTCAGGACTGTTTGAGTATTCCTTTCAATATCTCAGGATTGAAATTGTCTGTTCCCACCTGTCTTGGCCATGGCGGAAACAAACGAGGGGAAGGCGGCCCCGGGGGTGACGGAGTAGGGTCGCACCGCCATGCCCAGAGCGTCTCCCACCTCACGCAGCGCCGCCAGCACCTGGGGGCACCGCATGGGGGGTGGGGGTTTAGGGTTAAGGGTTGGAGGTTAGGATGGGGTTTGAGGTTAGACTTAGATGAGATGGGGATAAAGGTCAGGGCAGGGAATTAACAGCCTATTCTCTCGCAGGGGGAGGGCGATGGGGGCGGGGGAGCAGCGGAGCAGCGTGGCGCAGCAGCAGCAAGGTGACGTGCGCTCCCAGCGCCCTGCAACCCTGCCTGCTGCTCTGCACGTGCTGGGCAGTCGGGGGAACAAATCCCTGATGCCGCCAGCGCCTGCAGCACCACGCAACCTCTAGCCTGCCTGACTAACCTGAGCTGCTGTCCCACGCACCCAACACATTGGAACCCAGTCCCCTTGCCTCGCCTCCCCTCCCCGCTGTTCACCAAGGGCTGTGAGGAACCCAGGCACCTGCCCTGCCCTGCCCTGCCACTCCACCCTCTGCCCCACCCCTGTCCCTGGCCCTCCTCCTCCCGCCCCTGCCTTGAGACCAGGCACTGCATCACACCTCCCCGTTGTTCGCCACAGGCCCACGATTCAAGCAAGCCAAGCACCTGCCCTCGATTCACCGCCGTCCCTGCTTCTCTTCTCGTGGTGCATTGCCACACTCTGCACCTGCCCTGCCACCCCACCCTCTACTCCCCCCTGCCCCTCCTCCTGTGCCCCTGCCCCACCCCCCTGTTGTTCACCAGGCTCACGCTTCAAGCAACCCAAGCACCTGCCCTTGAATCACACGCCGTCCCTGCTTCTCTTCACCCGCCCCGGCCTCACCTCCCCGTTGTTCACCACAGGCTCGTGGTTCATTGCCATGAGGTATGTGATGACGGGTGGGGCCACCCCGGCCTCCCAGGCGGGGCCACCCATGCTCACGTTGGCGGCTGCAGGTGGCGGGGGGTGGGGTGGGGTAAGGTGAGGCGGGATGAGGGATGGAGGGCGTGAGGCTCAAAGCGGTGAGGAGTAGGTGCACAGGGTTGCGGCCACATCCCTGGAGTGCGGGAGGTGAGGTTGAGACGAGCAGCAGGGCAGCAGAGCAGGTGTGGCAAAGACAGGAGGCTGGCACGCGGTGGCAGCATGGCGTGCGGCGCAGCCAGGTACAGCAGGGCGCCAGCAGGGCGGGCATGCGGTAGGGCAAAAGGTGAGCACGAGCAGGGCACTGCTCACATTCGTATGCTGCTTCCCGGAACGCCTGCGCGTGCTGTGGCGCCGCAAACCCGCTGCGCCCATCCCGATGGCTATACCTGCGGGCAGGCAGGGCGAGCATGGCAACAAGGGGTGTGCTCCATGTGCATGCATGCAGGCAGGCAGCAGTGCACGTTCCGTGCTGCATGCCAGGCATTGCCACATGATGACCAATCTCTGCCATAAAACAGCGGCGTGCGTACCTGCCTGTCTGCACTCCAGCTCACTCCTGCTCGCATTCACCCACCCCACCCTCCACCCTCCCCTTGCCCGACAACACCCCCCTCCCATATTCGCCAGCAACACCCTGCCCCTCAAATGCACAACAACAAACACCTTCGTCTTTCTATGCCCCCGCCCACGTGCCCCCAGCAACACCCCCCTGCAATCCGTTCCAACCCCTTCGGCACCGCTCGCCCCGCCCACCTGCC
>JTEE01000306.1:1350753-1373775 GCA_002896455.3 Chlorella sp. ArM0029B | reverse complement strand
GCCCCCCCACCTGGAGTGCACCATGAGCACCCTCTCAAAGCCCAGCCAGCTGGTGGCGTTCAGCGCTTCCAACTCGTCGAAGAAGAGGACGCGGGGCATGGCACGGGCGGCCTTGAGGCCCGGGCGCAGCGCCAGGCGCAGCATGTCCATCACCCAGGTCAGGCCCTGTGGCAGGGGCAAGGGGACAAGGCAGTGTTGGGCGTTTTTGTTGGGGCCAGGGGTGGGCACCACGGGATGCTGAGTTGGCAGGCGAAGCATGTCCATCACCCAGGTCAGGCCCTGTGGCAGGGGTAGGTGGAGGGGTGGGAGGGGGAGTGTGGTCGTGGGCCGGCGCAGCATGTTCATAAGGCAGGTCAGGCCCTGGGGAAGGCGGGGCAGACTGAGAGCAGGGGGAGGAGAGAGTTATTGCTGTCCCGCTGCCTGACAGAGACTCGACTCGTTGCCAAGTCCTCCCTGCCTGCTGCACTCTGCGCCCCCTGCACGCTCACAACCCGGCGGCGTGCCCCTTCCCCTCCCTCGCCGACTGTCTAAACTTGAACTTCTACACTGACCACTGCCCACTTCTCCCAATCCCCCTCCCTGCCTGCTGCACCCCGCAACCCTCTGCGCGCTGGCAGTCCCCAGCATTCCCCTTGCTCCCCCTCACCGACACCTGCTCCCGCCGCAGGTTTGGGAAGATGACAGCGCTGATGTGGAGCGGCGCCTCGCTGGCGCCGCCAGCTGTCGCCTCGCTGTCGCCAGCTGTCGCCTGGCTGCGCCACGCCCCCTCGCTCAGCACGCTGTAGATGGGCAGCAGCACCTCTGCCCAGTGCCCCATGTTCTCTGGAAAGGCTGGGAATGGGAAGTCGATCCACAGGCAGGTCCCGCGCAGCAGGCCCGCTTGTATGTTGTGGAAGTGCAGGGAGGTGTTGGTGTGCGGCAGCCTGCCCACACCGATGTTTTGAGAGAAGTCAATGTCTGCGCTGTGGGTGCCGTACTTGTCCACATCGGCTGCCTCCAGAACGGCAAAGAAGCGCTGGACGTGGAACCTGCAAGGGTGCGGGAGCGGCAGGACCCAAGTGGGAGGCGGGGTGGGCAGGCGGCGGCGGCGGCGGCGGCAGTGTGCCACGGAGACTGCGGGATGCCTTTGGTGACCCCTTGCTGCAGGCGGCAAACGTGCGGGCTGCCTGTTAACAATGGGTGTAAAGTGTGCACTTACCACAGGTTCCGGGCGATCACAAAATCGTCTGTCTTGTGAAAGCTGGTTGGCTCGGCTGCATATGGCAAGAGGTGACGGAAAGGTCGGCCGCAAGCAAGGCGGTTGGCGGCAGCGGCGGCGGCACCTGGCAGCAAGACGTCCCGCCTGTCCGCAATGCTCACCTGCATCGGCGTCAAACTCCGACCAGTACCACGCGTTCCACCCCTTCTCCGCGCAGCTGCTGCCGACCAGCCCGAGCAGCAGGACGCAGGCCAGCAAGGCCGTCGTCCGCTGCTTGCACATGATGATTATTGCGCTACTGGGTGCGCGTCGGGCGCCGCGCAAGCTTTTAGGCTGCACTCCGGCTCAGCACCGCATTTTTGAAGCTTGACAGCGCAGTCCAGGGGAGCACAGACGCACGCGGCAAGAGTCGATCAGGGTGGGTTTGATGATGCAGCGGCCATTCAACAGGGGGCGCCACCCCAGTGGCGGCGCCACCTCAGCGTGACCGTCACGGCCGTCGGTTCAAGGCGGCGGTTCACACATGAAGGGCGTTGCCCGTGTTTTCAAGCCACGGCCCAGCTCAAAGCATCCATGCGCTCAAATGCATGAAGGAAACACTTACAGGATACATGTGCATGCGGGAGAATGGGCAAGTGGAGATGATTGTGCGGGGCATCCTTGTGCGTGGTTGAATGGGCAGCCAAACATGGGGTCTAAGTGTGTCTGTGTGTGCCGGCAGTTTGTGTGTGCATGGAAAAAACAGCGGCTGTGTGTGCAGCACGTGGTTGCAGGCGGTGGCGGAATCAAAGCAGTAGAGGGAGAGGAGGATGCACAGGGTAAGCAAGAGCAGTGCGATGCGGTTTCAAAGTTACAAGCAAGCGTGACAAGGGGAACTACGGAACAGGGTAATATGACGACAGGCGGCGTGTTATTTAGAGCAGGAAGCCCAGCAACCGGTCGACAGCCCCGCCGATGATGGAGGGAGCGTGCCAAAAGAGGAGTAGGGACAGGATTCGCAAGCCCAGCAGGCATTTCAGGTCGCCCACAGCGCACCCAGCGGGTGGGCCCCAGAGGGGTCGCGTGCGTGCGTGGGGCCCTGCCGCCAGGTGTGACACGAGGAGATCATGTCGCACACATTGAGACCTGTGATGAGTGCTGCCAGCGAGAGGGCCAGTGCAAGCAGCGCTACCAGGCCGGCACGAGAGGGGGTGCTGAGCTGGCGCCATGCCAGCAGAGCGTAGAAGGCGGTGGGCAGCACAAGAGAGCACGTAATGGAGCAAAGGCCCCCCAGCAGGCTCAGCACGCTGCCCAGCGAGTTGTAAAACAACAGCGCGACCGCAGCGCACGCAGCGTACAGAGCCAGGCGCAGCGTGCGTGCCACCCAGTGCAGCGGAGGGTGGTAGCTGCCCTGCGCGTCACTCGCCAGCGGCAGTACCGACAGTACCATATCCTGCAAAGTTGCAGGGTGGGAAAGAGAGGGTGGGCACAAGTGTCAAGTCGGGCCAAGAGCAGGGCCCAGCATAGAAAGGAGGGCCCGTGGAGTACAATTATCCGCGAGATTTCCTTGAGGTGGTGTCAAGAGACACTGGTTGAATTGGGACCAGCATGCAGGCAGGGGTGGGGGACGGCCAGCAGGCATGTACTCGCTGCTGCCATCAAGCACAATGACTTGTCCTATACAAGTACAGCACCCCTGTGGCGCGGGCCAGGGTGGGATGCACACTGGGCGTGCACGCATCAAACTGCAGACCAACACCCGCGTCACCCCTGCCTTCCCAAGCAGTGCAAGCCAGCAGTGGTGCCACAGCTGACCTGCAAGATGAGGTTGAGCCCTGGGTACTTGGTTAAACAATTTATGAGAACCATGACAGCCTGCAGCAAGGAAGGTAGGATGTACATGCCAGTGAGCAAAGGCAGCCTAGCAGCAGAGGCAGAACCTTCATCTGCAACAAGCGGTGCCAAGGAAATCAAAGTAAAACGAGGTGCTTTGTCAAACATGCCCTGTAGGAGTTGATGCCAGTGAGCAAAGGGTGGGCAGCAGAGGCAGTCTTCATCAGGCAACCACCAGGTCTGGCAGGAGGGCGCAGGCGCCGGCGGTAGGAGCCAGCCAGCCAGCCAGCAACGCAGCCCGTTGCAAGTGCGGACCAGCAGAGTGACGTGGCAGCAGGCTGGCCTGGGCGGGGCTGCGGGGGCACACCTCGGGCATTCGTCCCCCAAATCCCTAAACCCCTGAAACCCTCCTGCGTGCAGGCTGCTCACCAGCACTCTGTCGATGGGCAGGCGGTTGGCTGAGTAGTAGGAATTGATTGCAAGATCTGTGGTGACCAGCGGTGAAGCACTGTCTCCCCAGTACCTGCGGGGGCGGGGTAGCGCAGGCAAGAGGCCGTGCAGTGCCGGCATTGGAGTAAAATAAACAGAAGCACCAAAACATGGTTTGCCCAGCACACAGCTTTGGGCAAGCCGCAGCAGAGCTCCTGCATGCTGCCGTGGCCGTGGTGCTCTTCAACAGTCAGGGCGTGGAACACCAGCAGGCACAGCAGGCTCAGCAGGGGAGCAAACGGCTCCTCAGTAGCCAGCAGCCGCCAGGCTGGCGCAGCAACCCGGTAGGCACAGGAGGGCACAGCAGGGGAGCAGGACGACCGCTCACCAGCCGCCAGCCGCTGCCAGGGCGGCGTAAAAGATCAGCAGGCACAGCAGACACAGCAGGGGAGCAAACCGCTCACCAGTAGCCAGCTGCTGCCAAGCTGGCGTAGCATCCCAGCATGACCGCAAAGGAGACGCTGAGGGCGGCTGGGAACTGGGAGGGCTTGCGCATGGAGCTGCGAGAAGGGGGGAGGGGGTGAGGGAGGTGGGCAGGGGGTGGGATGTCTGGTAACCGTGAAAAGACAGCAGAGCGCGCAGTGTTCGAAACAAACCAATCCTGCCCGCCCGCCTGCCTGCCTGCCTGCCAAGTCCAGGCAGGTGAGCTCTCGAGGCAAAGTGTTGGCAGCAGCTCGCGTGGGACAAGGCAGGCAGGCAGGCAGGCAGGCAGGCAGGCAGGCAGGCAGGCAGGCAGGCAGGCAGGCAGGCAGGCGGGCAGGCAGGCGGGCAGGCTGGGGCCACCGACCGACCTGCGCAGCGCGGGCAGCGTGGTGTGGGCGCTGCAGCTGAGCGCAAATATGCCGATGGCTTGCACCACGCCCACGCTAGCCAAGTGGCGGCTGGGCGGCGGCTGCAGAAGGCGGGCACAGCAGGTCAGGGCGGTGCGCGTACTTGGCAGACCGAGAGGGGCAGACTCACATGCCCGACAGCCCTGCACCCCTGGTGTGGCTTCGGCCCCGTCCATGAGCCGCACACAGCACGGGGTTGCCCCTGCCCATCCTTGCGCAGCGACATTGGCCAATGGAACCGGCAGGGATTGGGACACTGCCGCAGTAGTTGTAGCAACCAGCCCTGCGCACCCCCCACCACCGTAAAGGCCGCCTCCAGCAGCAGCAGCAGCAGCACCGCCACTGCCACCAGCACGCACACACACTCACACACTCTTGCAAGCACGCCATTCGCACTTCAAAGACAGTAAAGAACTTGAACTTTTGATTGATTCGTTCTGAAATCTGGCACCTGCTGCGGCATGGCCTCCCGCCGTGGGTTCAGCCCCAGCAGCGCCAGCACCAGAGGGTGATACACATCAGCATGCACCCCACCACACACACCTGCTGCGGCCAGACCTCCCAGCAGCGCCAGCACCATGGCTGCAAGCAAATGCGCATGCCACCCACACATAACAGGGTGCAATCCAGGCGCACCTGCTGCGGCATGGCCTCCCGCCGTGGGTCCAGCCCGCCCCAGCAGTGCCAGCACCAGAAGCGCAAACAATGTGCATGCCATGCCATGCCACCCACACACACACATGAGAATTCAACCAAACATACCTGCTGCGGCATGGCCTCCCTGTGTGGGTCCAGCACCAGCAGTGCCAGCACCAGAGAGATGACCAGGGCGGTGGAGGCGCTGCCCAGCATGCTGAGCCTGCACCGCAAGAGACAGCATGGTACCGTATCTGAGCTCAGTACCGATGCCACAGTCCCATGAGCAGGGCAGTGGAGGCGCTGCCCAGCACGCCGAGCCTGCATCACAAGCAAGAGTAGCGCAGAGCACGGCAGCAGAACCAGCGGGTTGAGAAACGCCTTGGATCAAAAAACGACACATCAACTGGCAACCATACCCTGATGACGTTTGTACATGGGACAACAAAATGTTCCGGCAGTCCACCGCACCTGCTGAGCTGGCGCAGTTCGATGAAGAGCAGCGGCAGCAGGCAGGCGGTGGAGAGGGCGGCGGCGGCGTGCATGGGGCTCAGCCCCCAGATGCCTGCAGCAGGGAGGTAAGGCACGGGTGAAATCAATGGTTGAGCCTGTTGCTGGACTAGGACGCTGCCGCCAAATTTTCTCTGCCATCTCCTCGCTGCCCATTGATTGCCAGGTCGACACAGCGCAGCACAGCACAGCGCAGCACAGCACAGCATAGCGCACGGCCCGCACGGCGCACGGCCCGCCTGCCCCCATCAGCTGCCACTGCCAGCCAGTCCGCCAGCCCCCACCGAGAAGCTGCCCTGCAGCTGCCCACCCACCTTCACTGGGCAGCAGCAGTTCTAACATCTGCCAGCACACCATGAGCAGCACAATGGAGGCACCAGCCAGCTCCATGGCGCAAAACAGCAGCACCGCACGCTTGCCCGCCCGCCCCGCCGCCGCCTGCCCCAACGCCGGGTAGGTGCGAGGGGTGGCGGGGGGCAGCAGGTCAAACGCTTTGACGATGAGCTGCGTGGCAGGGGGAGCAGAAAATCGTACATTGGCTAAAAAAAAAGAGGGTCTGCGGAGTGGGATGGCAGTGCACCGTTGTGAAGCAATGAGGAGAGACGTCTCAGCCTGTGGCACCAGCGGCAAGAACGAAGTGGACAGATCAGCAAGAGATTGCAGGTGTTTCCCAACTCCTACAATCCTCCGGCGCTTGACCAGGGGCGGCTCTTTGTGGCAGGGGCGGCGGCGGGGCCAGCCGTGGAGGCAGCACCCGCCACCTGCACGAGCCCAGCAGTGCCCGCTCACCTGCCCCGACGTGGCAAATGTGGGGACGAGGCAGCACAGGAAGGGGAGGGCCAGCCAGCCTCCCTTGCGGATGGCGTAGGGCATGGTCAGCAAGCCCAGTCCCACATAGATGTTGAGCACGTTGAAGCAGGTTTGAGAGAGCGTGGCGCCGCGGGCGGCGGTGGCAGCCGTGGCAGCAGTGGCGGCAGGCGACCCGCCACCGCCGCCGTCGCCATCCCTGCAAAACCGGGCGGCGGGCGCTCCGTGTTGAGGGGCGGATGTTTCGAGCACTGCTGCGCCGGCAAGACAGCCGCCGGCAAGGGCAAGGGGGCTCACCTGGCCTCCTCCTGGAGCAGGGGCAGGCGCACGTCCTCCCGGTAATCGCTGGAAGCGTCCATGTTTGCAGAATGAGGGTTGCACGGGCAAATGGGGTGAAACAGCGACAGGGCGCCACCACGTGTGCTGACTGGTGGTGTCGAAGTGGGGTGCCAACCGTTGGGGTTATCGGAGCAGCTTCAAATATTTCTGGTAGTGCTTCAAAGTGGCGGACAAAGCACCAGCCTATGCGGCGGCCCTCCCACATGGCTCCGCACTTCTCCCTGCGCTTGTGCGCTTTCCTGGGCGTGCTGCTGGCCCGCTCGGCCGCTGGGGAAGACATCCTGATCCAGGCAAGCCTGCCGGCACATCAGCGCCGCACGGGGTGCAAGCCCTACCTGCCACCGAGTCGCACCCGCCACTGTCCGCCGCCGCCGCCCACCAACTAAGCCCCGCCATCGCCGTTTCTGTGCACTGCTGCCGCCTTGCAGGGTGGCACCGTGGTCAATGCTGACCGCCAGTTCAAGGCTGACGTGCTCATTCGGGATGGGCTGATTGCGAGAGTGGGACCCAGCCTGCAGGTGTGGCCTCATGACGAGCGGTGCTGCATGAGGCGGGACGGGAGGCTGGCAGGGTGCTGGCAGCAGCAGCACTGCTGCTGCCTTTTGGCCGCAGTAATCGCTGCTTATGCTGCCTGTAACAAAGCACGAGTCATGCAGAGGCTGTGCACGCACACGTGTGGCCAGCAGCACCCATCCACTCAGCCTGTGGCCTGCTCCCCTGCCTGCCCCTGGTCTTGTGCTGCCCACCAAAGCAGGCGCAGCGCCCCGGCACGCGCACGCTGGAAGCCAGGGGGAAGCTGGTCATGCCGGGAGGCATCGACCCGCACACCCACCTGGCCATGCCCTTTATGGGGCAGGTCACTTGCGATGACTTCTACAGGTGGGGTGGGGGGGTGGGTGCACACACAACCTTGAGGGGTGGTGTTCCCTGCCTGAGGGTGCCTACCATGTCTGTCATCACGCCATCATTATCAGCTGTGTCTTGACGTGTCTTGAGCACAGCACATGCACGGGTTTGTTACCTCGGCGGCACATTTATGGCTGCAACGGTGTTGTCCGGCTTGGCAAACCTTGGCGCGTGGGATCACGGGTCATGCGCTTGCAGCCTCATAAGCAGCACTCTGGTTCGTAAGCTGTGTGCGCTGCAGCCGACATTGAGTTTATACTCAGCTGCCCAGTCATCCACACATCTGCCTGTGAGGCACTCTCAAAGCGCCACCCTTCTTGCCGCCCTGCGCCCGCCTGCCTGCCTTTGTGCAGCGGCCACGCAGCTGCACTGGCGGGCGGCACCACCATGCACATCGACTTTGCACTGCCAGTGAATCACGACCTGCTGGCAGGCTGGGAGGAGTGGCAGAAGAAAGCAGAGGTGCGGTCAGTTTGCCTGACTAGCTCAGTGCCACTGTTTCCCTCCTGCCACGACTGCGCAACCGGCTCGCCTTCACCCTGGCAGGCTGCGCAGGCAGCGCAGCGTGTCCCCACCCCACATGGTACCACTCAAAACCGTGCAGGCAATGCTGTATTGGTACACTTTTTCCTGCTCTGGCATCGCCTCACATGCAAGAAATGCCTCACATGCAAGAAACTGCTCACCCCACCCACACCACTCCCGATTCATTCATGATATATTCACTCCTCACTCCCTAATAATATATCACTTCAGTCAGCTATGATGGACTATGGCTTCCACATGGCGGTGACCAGCTGGAGTGCCCGGGTGGCGGCTGACATGGCAACGCTGACTCAGCGCGGCGTCAACTCATTCAAGTTCTTCATGGCTTACAAGGNTGGGTGGGTGGATGTGGGCCCTTGGGCAGGTGGCATTGTTGGGCAGCTTGCTTTCTGAGGGGCGGGAAGTGGACAAGGCTGCAGGGCTGGCTGGAAATGCACGTCGGTTGCACCAGGCGGGCCGCTGCCTGGCTTGTTTCCACTGCCGCCTGCCTGCCTGCCGGTCCGCCTGCTCCGCCCGCTTGCACCGTGTCCTCGTGGCGCCTTCCTTAGAATGATGGAGACACGGAAGGATTTGATGGAGAAATGGGAAGAACACACTCATTATTTCTGCCTACTGCCTACCTGCCTGCCTGCTTACCTACCTGCCCACCTGCCTGCAGGCGCCCTCATGGTAAATGACGAGCAGCTGCTGCTGGGCCTGCGGCGCTGCAAGGAGCTGGGGGCGGTTGCACAGGTGCGCGGCTGAGTTCAGCAGGAGATGTTTATTGGTTAGTGTAAAGCCTGCGTGCCAGCTCGCCTGCTGGCTGCTCTGCCCTGCTGCCCCGCTGTCTCTGCCCGCCTGCCTGCCTGCCTTCCATTCCTTGCCCGCACCCTCTGCACGCACCTTCGCCCCACCCACCTCTCATGCTCTTACCCACCACCCCACCGCCTCGCCCCCCTTCCACCACCACCCCACGCCGCCACCTGGCAGGTGCATGCCGAGAATGGCGATGCAGTGGCCGAGGGGCAGCAGCTTGTGTTTGACGCTGGGGTGACGGGACCTGAGGGCCATGCCCTGTCCCGCCCCGCTGTGCTTGAGGGGGAGGCAACGGCGAGGGCCATCCGGCTGGCTGAGTTTGCGGGGGCGCCGCTGTATGTGGTGCATGTGATGAGCCGAGATGCGATGGAGGAGATTGCACGCGCCAGGTAGGGGGATATGCTGTGCATGCTGTGCATGCTGTGCTGTGCATGTCGTGGTTTTGTGTGCTGTGGGCCAGGGGGTCGCCTTGCATGTGTTCTGCGCAACGTGCCCACTCATTGGAGAAGGTTGCACAGGCAGGAAAAAACTGTTTACTGCCAACCAATCCCCCTGGCTGGCAACTGGGTCCCTCGATGTTGCTGTCATCGATACCTCTTGCCCCACCGTCCACCTCTGCCCCGCTCCCTGCCCTGCCATTTTTGCCACACCATCGCAGGCAGCGCGGCGCGCGTGTGGTGGGAGAGACGGTTGCCTCTGCCATCTCGTGTGAGGAAAGCGCGATGTGGGACCCCGACTTTGACCGTGCGGCGCAGTTTGTGATGAGCCCGCCCATCCGCAGCAAGTGGGTAGCGTGCAGGGTGGTGTGTCAGGGAGGGGGGGAGGGGAAGGGGCTGTGTGCGGTGGAGGGACAGAGTGGGGGCACCGGTGGGGCTGGGCGGGCTTGGGAAAGTGAGGGACCTTTGCATCTGGGTTGTGAAGGGGCGAAAGGAGAGATATGTGGGGTGGGCGCGGGTGCAGGGCAGGCAGGGTGAGGACGCCAGTGGACTGGGTGTGAGGTTGGCCTGGAGACAGTGTGATGGTGGCGGCAGTAGAGGGTTTGGGTGGCACGGAGGAGGCAGTCGGGCAGCATGCCAAGCAGCAGTTTCACAATTCTTCCTCTATAGCCTGCTGAATGGATGCCCGGCTTTGTGTTTTTGCCGGCTTGCCACAGGTGCCTTGCACAGCCTGCGTGCTAGCATGGCTAACCCAGCCACCCAGCCAGGACCAGGGACCCTGGATTCAGTATTGCAACTCATGCTCCATTGCCTCACTCACCTTACGCGTCGTTTTGCCGCCTGGGCATGGCTGCAGAGAGCACCAGGTGGCTGTGAAGGCCGCACTGGCCGGCGGCGTGTTGCAGCTGGTGAGTGTAGCGCAGTGGCGGGTGTCATGCTCTGCAGCTGGGGACGTTGGCACAATTGCGGGCGGCGGGCTGCAGGCGGCGAGTCCAGCTTGCTGCACTGTGGCGCTGCACTGTCCCCTGCACTGTGCAATGCCGCGCATCAGTTGTGTCTCGTTGGCGCACCCCTGCACGTTGCAATGCACCATGATGCGGTTTTCGATGCCAGCTGTCCTGCTCTGCTGCCCCACTGCTCTTCACACTGTGTGTACCTGCTAGTCCGACTCTGACCCACTGGCAATTTGCATGCAGTGTGCCTGCTGCTCCCCCCCTTGCCTGCCTGCCCTGCCTTTGGCGCTCCCTACTGATGCATCTACCCTCAGTCCCCGCCCTCCCATGCCCGAGTATTACACCAACCCTCAGCCCTTCCTCCCATCCTGTCCTTGCGAAACCAAACCGGCCATATCTGCTGCCCCCACTCCGCCCTGCCCACACCCCACCTTGCACCCCACCCTCAACCCCTCCCTGCCCCTCCCGCCCCCTCTCCTCCCGCAGGTGGGCACCGACCATGCCGTGTTCAACAGCACGCAGAAGCGGGTGGGGCGCCACGACTTCCGAATCATCCCCAACGGAGTCAACGGGCTGGAGGTGGGTGCTGGCCCTAGACACAGGATGGTGTTTTCGAGGAGGGCGTTTTCGAGGAGGGCTTGCAGGAGGGCGTGGAGAGTGGGCGTTGGCCATGCCTGGCAGGGTGCCTGTGGGCGGCAGAGCGAGGTCGGGGAGGGCAATGGCAGGGATTAGAAGAATGTTGCTGCCGCAAGAGGTGCATCGAGCAACTTTGCAAGCGGGCTGACTTTTTTTCTTTCTTTCCATATCCACAACACCCACCGACTCATGAGTTTAAGTTTTTCTACAACTTTGGAAGTTGTGCTGCCCACGCAGCTGCTCAATCGTCACATCGCTTTCTCCCCGCGATCTTCACTGCAGGAGCGCCTGCATGTGGTGTGGCAGGAGCTGGTGAACAGCGGCAAGATGGCGCCCACAGACTTTGTGAGGGTCACCTCCACCGCTGCCGCACAGATCTTCAACATCTACCCACGCAAGGGAGTGGTGAGCCTGGGGAGCTTTTGTTCAATCAATCAATTACATTTAAAGTCCATGGGGAGCCAGCAAGTTCTCATGGGACAGGGTTGGGGGTGAGTGTATCAGAGTGTTTGTTGCAGCCAGGCAGGGCCATTCGGGCAGCTCAGCCGGGCCTAACAGAGTGGCGGTCCGGAATTTCCTGCTTGCCAGCCGCACGTGTCGTTGTCGACGCCCTGCCATTCTCGCCTGCTGCCCTCTGCCCTTGAGGTCCGTGGGCCTGCCCCGCTCCGTCTCATGCCCCTCGTTTCATGCAACTCTCCATCGGACCCTGGCCCGGGCCACCATTTGCCCGCTGGGTGCACATGCATTCATATGTATATCCTCCTCATGTTGCAGCTCCCACAGGTTGCAAGGGCAGGAATATTGGCTTCGACATCCAATCCTTTGAACACTCAAATTGATGGATGACATTCATCACAGTGATCATTATATACTTAGTGTAGTTCAATGCTGCAGCGATGCTGATGCCATCACCGCTGCCTTTGCCCATTGCAACTCCCCCGCAGGTGGCGGAGGGCAGCGATGCTGACGTCATCATTTTCGACCCCGCCCTGGAGCACACCATCACCGCTGCCTCCCACCACTCGGCCATGGACACAAACATTTACGAGGGGTACCGCGTGAAGGGCAAGGTGAGGGGTACCGCTTGAAAGGGGTAAGGTGAGAGGTACTGGCAAGGTGAGGGGTACCGCGTGAAGGGCAAGGTGAGGGGCACTGCAGAAGGGGCAGGGTGAGGGGTATCGCGTGGAGGGCAGGCCGAGGAATGGAATGCACGGCAGCCTGGTTGAAAGGCTCAATTGCTGCATGGGCCAGCTCAGAGCTTGCACAGTGGGGGCCCAGCGCGCACGTCGTGTACTGGCCCTCCAGCCCCACTGTCCCTTGACCTGCTGCCTCTTCCCCTGTCTCGTTCCCCTGCCGCTGCCTGGCCGCCCTGCCGCCGCAGGTGGTGAGCACCATCAGCCGGGGGCGGCTTGTGTGGCACGATGGCCAGCTGAACATCACACGCGGCAGCGGGCGCTTTGTGCCCACCCCCACCCATGGCTCCCTGTTTGCCGGCTTGGAGAATGTGCCGCAGTACAGCGCGTTTGATGTACAGCGGTACGGCGGCGTGCCTGTTCGGAGACGCGGCGATCCGGAGCCTGCTGGCGGCGCGGGGCGGGACGAGCTGTAGGGACAGCCTGTTGGGCGGTGGATCTCCTTGTGTTGTGCCTGCCTGCCTGGTGCGGTGGTTGGTTTGTGATGCTCTCGACTGGCGCTGCTTCCCCTCCTCGTTCTTTCTGCTTCCGGCAGCCTTTGTGGCCTGCCCGAGGCACTTGAGATACTTACTCCCATGTGCATCTCTCCCACTTACCCCTCTGCCACCATGTATCCTGCTGGCATCGTGCCAGTAGGGGCGACCCTGTCACCTTGTGGTTTCTGTACCAATATAGTTTTGCCTTGTCTGCCTGGTGTGCGTCGTGCCAGCCTGTATGTAAGCTTGCGCAGTCTCTCAATCGCTGCCCAGCTTGTAGCACCCCTTTACAACGTATACCAACCTTGCTCCTTACATGCACATGCATACCAGTCGTAGGCACCCAATCCCAGCCGCCCATCTGGGCCCGGTGTCAATCATTTAAATACAGATGAAGTGGCACAACAGCTGGGCCTCACGCCAGGGCCTAACGGCCTGGGGTCCTCCCAGCGGTCCCCGGCAGTTGCGCCCGCCTCCGCTGGTGGCTGCTGCCTGAAGCCCATGGCAGCTACGAACCTTGTCCAAGCCCTGTGCCTCACGAAAATGCAGGTGAGGGCCTGTGTTCGTCACGGGTCACATCAACAGGGGCTGAGCGGTGTTCAGCCTGGAATCAAATGCTGCGTACGACGGTGCGGTGGCAGTGGGTGAGCGGCAGGGCGCCCCCGCCCCATGCATCATTGGAATGCATGCATTGCAGCACCTTGCCATCTGCACATTTTACATCGGCGCGCAGCACTGTAATTCGTTTTCAGTCGCCAGCAG
This sequence comes from Chlorella sp. ArM0029B, assembly GCA_002896455.3. NCBI lineage: Eukaryota > Viridiplantae > Chlorophyta > Trebouxiophyceae > Chlorellales > Chlorellaceae > Chlorella > Chlorella sp. ArM0029B. The sequence continues at coordinate 1,360,450 of JTEE01000306.1, read as the reverse complement.
TATGAACGCGTCGTTTGGCTTTCGCCTTCCCTCGCCGGGCGCTGGCAGCGGCTTTGGGGGGCGATCACGGCAGCAGCAGCAGCGCCATAGGCTGCGGAGTGCTTCGGACGCAGCCGCCGGTAGCCCGCCGAGCCAGCAGGTGGGCGGCGAGGCGCAGAGGCGCGCTGGCTGTTGCTCGCTTTTACAGCGCTTTGCCCCCTATACGTATTCAAAATGGTGTTTGTGACTCAGTTGCAGGGGATGAACCCCGTGCTGAAGAGCGGCCTCATTTCAGGCAGCTTGTCGATGGCGGGCGACGTGCTGGCGCAGCTGTTCACCAAGCGGGTGAGCCGCAGCACTCTGTTGGCATTCAAATGGTGCCTGCTTGCTGCTGGTAATGGCAGGGATACAGGATGAGACGAGAGTGTGCCGTGAGACGCATTGCCAAGAGTGTCCCAGCGATTAACATGCGCTCCCAACGTGGCACAAACACAGGGCGGCGGCGGCAGCGGCGGCCACGACGTGCCACGCTCCGCACGCATGGGCAGCTTTGGCCTCTGCTTCTACGGCCCCTACCAGTACTTTTGGTACCGCGCCCTGGACCGCGCCTTCCCCGGACGCTCCCTGTTCAACTTTGCCTCCAAGGTGGGTGCTGGGTACTTGTGGGGACGTGGGTGCTGGGGCTGCTGGGATGGACGTGGGTGCTGGGCCCTCCTGCTGCTGGGGCTCGAGTGCTGCTGCGCACGAGTGGCTGCCGCTGTGTCGTGGACGTGATTGGGTGCAGCTGCTTGAGGCCTGTGGGCTGTTCGCAATGCTGGTTGCTGCCGGCTGCGGCTGCGCACCAGGCCTGCTGAGAGCGCTGTTGGTGCTTGTGGTGCTGCCAGTTCCGGCTGTGCAATGTTGCTCGCAGATGGGTGCTTGTCACTGCTATCTGCTGCCTGTGCGGCTGCGCCTGCGGCTGACCCGATGCGGGGCCCTAGCCTGGGTGTTCTGCCAGATGCTCTTGGCCACTGGCAGCGTGGAACCCGCCCCCCTGCCGCATGCCGGTAGCATGGGCCCTATGGCATCTGGCATTTGGCACATGTAAGGGGGGCCCTGCACCCCTGCCGGCCACCTTTCCCCTGCTGCTCAGCAGCACAGGCCATTGCCCCTCCCCGCCTGCCCGCTTGTGCAGGTGTCTCTGAACCAGCTGGCGCTGGCGCCTGTGACCGTCACCGTGGCGTTTGCCTGGAACCTGGCCCTCCAAGGGAAGCTGCACGACCTGCCTGGCAAGCTGAAGACCGACTTCGTGGGGACACTGCAGAACGGGTGGAAGTTCTGGGTGAGTGGGCGGGCCTGGGGCAGGGTGGGGCACGGTTTGTAAAGACGTTTTTTTAAATAGATTTCTACTGGTATCTATTATTAGATACTAGGAAAAAAAGAAAAAAACTTAGTGCCGGCGCCGCGATCTGCTGGGTCCTCCAGCAGGGCGTCACTACTTGTGCCACCCCCCGACATGCTGCTGGCAGGGCCCTTCTAGCTTGCGGCAGCACCTGCACGAGGAGGGCAGCGAGGGCAGGGCGGATGAGGCGTGCGGCCTGTGCTGCTGCTGAGCAGCAGCAGGGGACAGGTGGCCAGCAGGGGTTGCATGGCGCCCCCTCTACATGTGCCATATGCCAGAGGCCTGACGTGCCCTAACATGCTCCCTTCATGCGCTACCCAGCGCCACCTGTCACCCTTGTGTCTCCCCCTGTTCTTCTTTGCTGCCCCCTCCTGCCTGCAGGTCCCCGCCGCCTCCATCAACTTCTTCTTCATGCCGCTGCAGTACCAGGTGTGTTGAGGGCAGGACAGACAAAAAAGAATGTCCAAGTTTGGGGGACGCTGTGCCGCGGTATGCGTGGTGGGCCTGCCGAGCGGCGGCATAGCGTGGGAGTCGTGCCGCTTTGCTCCGCTCACGTGCTCTGCTCACTGTGGTGTCCTGCTGCCTGAGTAATCCTGTAGCTGCTGTCACACACACACACTTTCGTCATTATGAATGCGCACCCCACTCTGCATCACTCCCCTTGACAGCTGCTGTACGTGAGCACCTGCGGCAGCGTCAACAGAGCCATGCCGTGCACGTCGTCTCCTGTTTCCGCTCTGCCCTCAGGCAGCCTGCCCTGCTGCACACACACGAGATCCCCACTCCATTTGCGCATCCCCCCCACCCCTTCCCGCCTTCCTTGTACACAGGTGCTGTACATGAGCACCTGCGGCATGCTGTGGACCGGCTACCTCTCCTACCGCAGCTCCAACCAGGCATAGCCACCGACAACTGGGCGGCCGGCTGTGCACCTTGACCCACGGCCTGACTGCTGAGCATGCGACGACCCACTGCTCGATTTGGTGCTGCTGCTGCTGCACACTCAGCACAGACGATAGCACGGCTTTTTGACGGCGTGTGACCCACGACGCAATCAACTGCGGTTGTTGTGCCTGCTGCCCTCCTCTCGGCAAGCACGTAAGCCCAAATAGCACTGCCTGCCGCCCAATCGACGCACCATGCGCGCTCTTACAGCGCTGCTGGCCTGACGGTGCTCGTTACACACACTGTGACTGCGACATTTTCAGTTCTGCTACACCAACCTCCTGCTCCTAATGCTCTGCTCCCCTCTGCTTGCTAGTCCCCCCACACCTCTGCCTGCCTACACAGCTTGTCAATGCAATCGCTCTTTAGCAATCGCTTCTTAATGCGGCCCCAAGTCAGTTTCAGTCAGTTGAAGTGTCATGTAGAGTGCGAAAGCGCTGCAGCCACCATTGTGGATCCCCACAGGGCCCGGGTCCCCACAGGGCCGTGTCACCCGCCTTGGGCGTGGCCGCACTGAGCACTGATGTGCGCGCTCGCAAGCCTGCCCGTTTCAGTCAATCTTCAGTCGGTCAATGGTGTGGTCAGTTTGCGTGTATGAGCTCTTGGATGTCGATTCCCTCGCTGGCCAGCAGGAAGAGGATGGTGAGGACGGAGCCGTTCCAGGCGCCGTGGATGAGCATGGGGGTCAGCAGGTTGCGGGAGCGCACGTAGGAGAAGCCCAGCAGGAGGCCCAGGGAGGTGAGCTGCGCAGGGGGCGAACACGCATGCGAAGGGGTGAGAGGGATGCGCTGGGGGGACAGCAGGTTGCGCAAGAGTAAGGAAGAGCAGCCCAGCAGGAGGCCCGGGGAAGTGAACTGCGCAGGGAGGGTGAACACGCACGCACACAAGGGGTGAGAGGAATGAGGGTGCACAGGCAGCAGAGGGGCGGGACAGGGTATGGAGTGAGGTGTGGGGTTGAGTGGAAGCGGAGGAGAGGGCGAGGCGCTCTCAGGCGAGGGAGCACAGCCAGGGTGGGGGCAGAGGGCAAGGTGGGGCTGAGGTGGCTGCGGTCGAGGGAGGCATTGGCAGGCAGGAAGCCCCAAGCCCCAAGCCCCAGTGTGGAGACAGGCATGCATGCAGTGACCCTTCCATCCCTGCCCATGTTGCCCTCCCGCCCCAACCGCCACCCACTCCACCCCCACCCCACTCCCCTGCACACCCCTCCCCCCAGCACAGACGGGAAGTCTCTAGGCATCAGGCGCCCCTCCATCCTTTTAACCTCCGCCGTCACCACTCACACAAAGAAACAGAACATATATCACACAAACACACACGCACACACAATCTGCACACACACACACACATGCAACCCGCACACAGGCAGCACAGGGGCAGACCTGCGGGAAGTCTCGTGGCGTGAGGTGCACCATGCCGAATGCGACCGAGGAGAGGACCACGGCCGCCGGCACGGGCATCCACTTTGTGAGCGAGGTGAGGAGGAAGCCCCGGAACACGGTTTCCTCCAGCAGCGGCGCCAGCAGGGCGGTGGTGGCAAAGAGGGAGGCGTAGGTGGAGAAGTCCATGGTGATGATGGAAGACACTGCGGGGGGGAGGTTGGAAGACGGATACAGAAGAGAGTACGTGTTACAAAGAGAGAGAGAACTAGTCAACGACTAAATGACGCGTAGTGGACAAGTCCATGGTGATGATGGAGGACACTGCCAGGGGGTAGGGGGGAGGAAAGATCAAGAAGATGGGAAGTTGAGGCCGCGGCAGAGAGTGATGCAATCAAGCAACAACAAAATGGGAAAGGTGGAAAAGTCCATGGTGATGATGGACGACACTGCGGGGGGGAGGGGGGAGGAAAGAGATACAGAACATGGGAAGTTGAGGCAGAGGGCAGAAAATTTGAAATCAGTAAACAACAAACCGGGGCGCAGGTTGCTGGTATTAGGGTTTCGGTCCGATAGTCCATTGTAAAGAGGGATGACACTGCGAGGGAGGAGGGGGGATAACAGGCACAGAAGATAGAGCATTGTAGCGCATCCACACACCCAGTCATCATGCACGCCGCTCCCGGCCCCGGGCTGCTCTGCCCCAACCCGCACCTGCCGGTCCCCTCTGCCCAGCCCCGCACCTGCCGGCCCCTCTTCGGCCCCAACCCGCACCTGCCGGCCCCTCTACTGCCCACACCCGCACCTGCGTCCACGGTGCCTCGCCCGCCAGCGTCAGAGGCGCCCAGTGAGTCTGATGCCACGGCTGAGAGGTAGACCACCAGGGGGGAGAGGATGACGCCCAGCAGGCCCCACACCAGCCAGCCGCGCGGCTTCTTGAACGCGTCCCTGCAGGCAGCCAGAGGGGCAGGCGCGGAGGGTGAGTGGGGGTCGGGCGGGTACGTGGTGAGAGGGGCAGGGCGGGGTGCGGAGAGGCACGACGACAAGGGCTGAGGAGGCAAAGCCTTGGGAACATAGTCTGGGCGGCAGCCAGCTTGCATGCGGGCAAGCCACAACCTGCCCCCTGGATGCCTGTTGCCGCCTGAAGTCTGACGCCTCCGCCACAGATACTATGCCCACAGGCCTGACCCATTGCAGCCGCACGCAATCCCAGGACGACGCGCTCACATCTAAACACGCTGGGAAGCAGCGGGTGAGCTCAAACCTCTCCCACCCCAACCGTCCCCACCCACCCACCACCTGCATCCCCCTTTGACAAGAGATGCAGCAGCAAAACGAGGTAAGGTCTATTTGAAGCCACCCACTTGAAGTGAGGTCCGTGGGCAGCGGCTCAAACTTCACTCCCAGATGCGTTCACGCACGTACACACTGTACGCTCCCATTTACAACAGGCAAAGCAGCGGAATGCGCGGGAGGCCACTCACTTGAAGTCGTAATTGAAAAGGTCCTTGGGCAGCGGTTCAAACTTTTTGACCCCCAGGCGGATGATGGCGATGCTCACCGCCGTCTCAGCCACCTGCAGCGGCGGGAGGGGKGGGCAGGGCAGGGCAGGGCAGGCAACTGCAGCTGTGAGACCAGCGGCCAGGCAGTCTCCACTACATGTCAAGGTTGGCCAGGGCAGACGACAGCAGCAGTGAGACCAGTGCCATGCTGGTGTCAGAAATCTGCTCCAAGTTGGAGATGGTTGGGCAGGGCAAGCAGGCGGCAGCCTAGTCACCGCCGCGAATTGCATGCTGTGCCCCCCTGGCTGCATGTGCCGGACTGCTTTAAAACATGCTGTGCGGTGCCACTCAGGTGCTGGGGACCGGCAACCGGGGCATCTTGTGCCCGTCTGCCAGGCAGTCAGCCAGACACCGAACAATCAATCAATTGCTCAATCACATTTTAAGTCTGCGGGGAGCCAGCAACGGCCTCATTGAACAGGGTGGTGGGTCAGGGTATCAGAATGAAGCTACAAAAAGAAGAACAGCTGCCAGCCAACGGCCAGCAAAAGTGATCTAACCGCGCAGTGCAGCACCGCCCCAACCCTGCCCTGCCCAGCCGCCCACCTGGTTGACCAGTGCAAACAGCGGCACACATCTTCGAGATGTAAGGCTTGCAAGAATTCTCAGCACCTACACCCCGTCCGCCCACCTGGTTGACCAGGGCTGACACCGACTTGACACACAATCTCAAACACAACGACTAGCACCCACATAGCAGGAACATAAAGGGAAAAGGAAAACATACTCGGCCCAGCCGCCCACCTGGTTGACGAGTGCAAACACCGACTTGTCTGCTGCGGTGAGGCCGGAGAAGCCCTTGGGTCCCGCCACCGCCGACAGCACTGGCAGGAAGGCCAGGCCCACGCCCGCAAAGGCTGCAATCCAGGCCACCATGCCCAAGGCCGTCTCCTTGCCACCCCAGGGGACCTGTACGTTTCATCGAGGGGAGAGATAAGGTCGGGTATGTGGGTGCCAGGTCATGTGGGTGCTGGGTACTAAGTGCTGGGCTGGCGGTGCCAAGTGCTGCCAGCCCCAGAACTGCCAAGAGCGTGGCAATGTGTCGGCTTCGGGCAGCAGTGTGCCATGTGGCTGCCTGCCGTGTGGTGGCAGGCAGAGAGGTGCCGGCACATGTTTGTTGCGGCTGACGAGGATCACAGCACACAGAGCAGGGTGGAGCAATTGAATGCACTGGGGCTTGACACATAAAGACATGTGGGAACACAGGCAGGTCAAATGAGAGGCATTCAACAAACAGCTGCCCAAGCTGCCAGCCAGCACCCACGTCGAAGCGCTCATTGTAGGCAGACCAGTCAAACACGCGGAAGGCCACCTCCAGCTCCTGCAACGGGTGCAGCACCCACGTGTCAACAAACAAGTTTGACCGGCCAGTAAACGCACAGGGCTGGGCCGGGGCTGGGCCAACCTGCGTACGGCGACTGGCAGCTGTGCGGCAGGGGTGTCTGCCTGCCTGCCTGCCCATGGGCCCACCTCACGCTCCTCTTCACTGCTCTTCAGCTCTGTCGGCGGCTGCGGTACAGTGGGCTTGCGCTCTGTGTCGGTTTTCTCTGCAGGGCAGGGCAGAGTCGAGGGCCAGGTGCGTCAAGGGCGGCGTTCTGGCGGCAGGCGGCAGCGGCAGCGGCAGCAGGCGGCACCGCGCACTCACTATCTGCGCGCACTAACGTGACGAGGCACCTGCATTGCACATCGAACAAAATAAAGAGTGAGCAACAGGCAGCGGAGAGCTTGTGCGACAAGGCCGGAGGCTCTCGGACCAACCTGCGAGAGCGGGCCTGCCACCCTCCGCTGATCAGCACTGATGCCGCATGTCTACAGGGTCTGCTTGAACGAGCAGCAGGCCCTGCCGACGCCCAGGCGCTTGGAGCGCTGGTGGAGGCGAGTGAGTGGGTCGCCAGCCGCGACATCCTGGCGCTGTCGAGGTGCTGACAGATATAGGGAATGAACAAGAACGAGCGGAGCAGCACTGGTTCGCCGTGGCACGCGGTTCTGTCGATGTCCTCATGCCACCTCGTCGCGCTCGCCGCCTGCTCTCCGCCTGCCTGTCGTGTGCGCCGTCATGTGCGCATTACCAATACAAGGTTCATTCGAAAGCATAAACGGGAGATGCATTGAGCCAATGCAGATAATGAGGGCACAAATAGAGAGGCAAGCGAAAACTAATGTCCGCTGAAGCACTTAATGTCCGCACGCGCATGCCTGTCGACGTGGGGCCCAGCGCTCCACGTCATTCAACTGGGTCATGCTCAGCGCTCGCCAGGGCCCCACTTTCGCGTCTCCTGGCTGCTGGTGACCTTGTCAGAGGCGCGCATCTCAACGGTGATGCACTGAAGCACGTCGCCTGGCTGCACGTCGTCAAAGCCCTCCAGCAACACTCCACACTCGGTGCCCTTGCCCACAGTCTCAACCTCCAGCTTGTGCCGCTTGAGAGAGGCACAGGGACCTGTGTGCACCAACAAGGGAAAGGACGACACACTTAGCAGACTGCAGTGTGCTTGAGCAATGAGCCGGGCCGAGTACACGCACCAGGAACATGAGGAGAGCGCCTGTCCACTGGGAACAGCATTGGCGGTGCAACCCGGGGGTGTAAATTGAGCCGCGAAGGGGGCCGCTAAGCCGGGGCACCACCTGCCTGAAGGCAGGAGTGAATACACCGGCTGGCCAGCTGCAGCACGTGCCAGCACCCGCCGGCCACGCACCTGTGTGCACCGCCTCGCCCGCCCGCATGACACGGTAGCGCAGAGAGCCCTTGATGGAACCCTCGCTCACGCGGCACCCAGCCACAATGCCCGCATCCTTGCCCCTGCGGCGCAGCAAAGAGGGGAGGGGGAGGGCAGGCGGGAGGGTCAGCACGGCGCGGTGCAGGGGGATGGAGGTGCACTGATGGGCGGCTGGGGGGCGGTTTGGGGAGGAGGGCTGGCCAGCAGGGAAAGGGGCCCTTGCAGCGCACTCCGGAGGTGCTCAGCGCAGCGCAGCACGCCTTCCCGCCGCCTGTTGCTGAGGGACCGACTCCCCGCCCCCTCCACAACCCCGACCACACACCACAGCACAGCACAGCCTCGACTTATACAGCCTCAGCCTGTACAGAAACATACTGACCTGGTGCCCTTGAGCGGGAAGACCTGCAGCACCTCTGCCGCTCCCGCCACCACCCCATAAGCACAGCACAGCCTCAACTTGCACAGCCTCGGTCTACACTATCAACTGACCTGGCGCCCTTGAGCGGGAAGACCTGCAGCACCTCTGCCGTCCCCGCCACCACCTCGTGCTCCACCTTGGGTGATGCGCCCACCAGGAGGGAGCCCACATCTTCCAGGAGGCCGTAGATCACGCGCTGGCAGCGCACCTGCGGGGGCGGAACAAGACAGACAGCAGAGGGAGAGTTGATTGGGGAGAGCGCAGAGGGCAGGCCGTAGATCACACGCTGGCAGCGCACCTGTGGGGATGGTGGGTTAATGTAGCATAGGGATTGGGGGTGAGTGGGGGAGTGCAGAGAACAGGCCGTAGCTTACGCGCTGGCAGCGCACCTGCGGGAGCGGAGAATACGAATGTGCAGGGGGGTGGAGGGTGAGTGGAAAAAGTGCAATGAGGCGGTTGAGAATGACGCGCTAGAAGCGCACCTGCGGGGATTGAAGGATGATGTGTGAAGAGAGCAAAGGGATCGAGGGTGAGGCACGGAAATGGGATGGTGGGTGAGCGAAGAGTGTGCGGACACCAGGCTGTGGATCGCTCACGTGCTGACAGATTGCCAGAGGCAAGCACACATGTACGCGTGCACACAGTCAACACGCAGCCACGCCGGTACCCAGCAGCGCCCGCAAGTGCACACCCCGGTGCACAAGCACAAACGAATCAGTTCAACTCATCTCAATGCAGCTCACCCCGCCCCAAACCAAGGCCCACAAAGATCAGCCTTCCTTTCTCCGTCCCGCGAGTACTGCTGGCTCTATGGAAACTGAATGCAATTTGCACGTGCCCACCCCCTCACCTCCACGCCGTGCATCTTGGCCTGCCCATCCACGTCAGCCCCCGCTGTGCGCACGTTGAACCCCAGGATCTTGGCCCCCAGGGGCACCGCCAGCTGCACATCCGACTGGCTCACAGGCCCCACGCCCACGTGCACAATCTGAGGACCAGGCGGGGGGGGGCAGAGGCAGGGGCAAGGGCAGAGTCGGTGGTGAGTGGTTGCCGGAGAGGGGTGGACAAGACGGGTGGCATAATGGGTGGCAGGGTGGGTGGCAGGGTGGGTAGCAAGTGTGAATGGTCAAGGCAGTGGGACGCCGGAAAGCAGCTCAGTGGACTGGGGGAGCCGACGGTGTGGTGCCCATCCCGGCAGCATGCAGGATGCTGGCCCATCCTGGCCCGTCCTGCCGGCTGACCCACATGTGGGCAGCCCCACACCTGACGGCATGCCCCAGCCATGTTTCCCCCTGCCCCCCTGCCCCACCCTCGCCCTCCAC
>JTEE01000306.1:1295496-1319551 GCA_002896455.3 Chlorella sp. ArM0029B | reverse complement strand
GGCAGGTGTACGCCCCCTACAGCAAGTCTGGCGGCCACAACCTGGCTGCCTTCACCACCAAGGGCGGCCTGGCCTACCTGTTTGTGCTGAGCGCCAACGACAAGCAGTGGGCCAGCAGCCAGAAGACGCTGCGCACCATGCTGGACACCTTCCAGGCGTGATGTGATGATGATGATGACGTGGCAGGGCAGGGGAGGAGGAGCTTGAAGCAGGATATGCGCACCTTGTGGGCAGACAGAAGATGCAGCGCAGGATGCCGGACAGCTGCCAGGCTTGGTGACGTGGCAGGGGAGGAGCTCCACATTTTTTGCAAGGTCGATGATACCTGAGTGAGGGTTCCAGCCCGACAGAGAGAACCTGCGCCCCGCTGGCGATCTTCCACACATAAAGCCCTCTCGTGGGGGCAGACTTCCCTGGGCGAGACATTTTGAGCGCGTTGCGAGCGGGCAGCGCGTGCACGCCTGGTGCTGCCTGCCGATTTTGATGCCGGCATCCCTCCGCCACACAACAGCGCATGCCCTTCCCTTTACGCACCCCGGTTCTGTCTAGGGTGTCCCGCTGTGGAGCCTCCGTAGCACCCTGCTGCAGGCCCGGCACGTGCCTTGTGAACTGTACTCTTGAATTGGCACTGTAACTATTTGTGAGAGGAACCCCAGTGCCAGGCTGGCGATGGCTGACACACACTGCGCATGCACCGGCAATGTACGTCCCACAAGCCACTCCCATGCTGTTGGTTGGATTCCTGTTCCGGCTCACGTGCTGGGCATGTGCTGAATGGTTGGTGATAGAGGGATTCGTGCGGCAACACAAGATCGCGGGCTGAGGTGTTGGAAGCAGGATTGGCCAGTGTTATTGAAGAATGGCAGGGGACAGATGTGGGCAGGCAGGCATTGCAGCGGAGCACTGCTCTGTGCGGGCATGCCAGGCGATGTGGACAGGCGTGTGCCCACACAACAGATCAGAGGTTGGGGAAGAATCGTGGAGGAAATCATGGAGGGAGGCGGGCGGGCAGGGCTGTTGCTGCTCCGGCTTGTCAAAAATCACATGCGTGCATGGAGCTTCATGCTGCGGGCGCGGGCGCGGCAGCAGCATCGGGGCCGGGGGCCAGAGGGAACGAGGCATCTGGCGCCGGCGCTCCGCCCTCGGCGCTGGGGGCGGAAGACGGGCCGGTAGGCATGCGGCCGGGGATGTTGACCACCACGCCAGAGGTCGCGCCTGCCACGTTTGGCACGCTGAGGTATCCAGTGGCAGCCTTGAAATAGCAGAGGCCTCCCTTGTAAGTGTAGGCCCCGCAGCCTGCCAGGCTGTCGCAGGCCGCGCAGCAGGCATTGGAACTGCTCACCGGCGCCGTGATGAGGTCGCCGTTGGGTGCAAGCAGGTCAGCACCCTGAGTGGGGCACAAGGGAGGGGGCACAGGAGGGCGCGTCAGCTGATTACAAACGCCAGGGCTGCCAGCACTGTGCATGCAAGGGTTGCGACAGCAGGGGCGGCGGTGGCGCGATGGCACTGTTGGCATCGGATGCAAACATTCCCTCCATGCCGCTGACTTGGCTCAGCACGGAAAGCGTGAGGCGGGCTGTCGAGCTGAGTTGGCGGTACCCAACACGCGGGGTGACCCGCCAGGGCGCTGATGAGGTCTCACCTGGAACTCGACATTCTCCTGCTGCTTGCACACGCACGTGGATGGGCGCGCGCCCATGTAGACGCAATCTCCAGGGACGTCGCCTTGCAGCAAGGCGCTGCCCGCCGGCAGGCTCCTGGTCCTGCTCTGCTGCCGCCACCAGGCAGCCGTCCGGCGGGGGATGGATGGGCGCGCGGAGCAGGCGGCCAGGCCTGCTGAGGGTGGCGGGGATGTCAGGGACGGAGTGTCAGATCTTTGCATACTGCTGTGTGCACATAGGATGCTGTGGAGGGCTACAGGCCCAGGCACGCGACCGAGCCAAAGCGGTCGGTGGTGCGGCATGGCCCAGGCGCAGCCGCCCGCGCGTGTTCACACAAATGATCACCGCACAAGAGGAGCAGAATAGCCCCCGCACAGCGCCGGTGTGTGGCCATGGCGTGTCGTAGAGGACGGGGTTAACCTCAACGTTGAGCAAGGGAGACTCAAGCTGGAGCAGCAGAAATCAAAAGAAGGCGTGTAGAAGTTGGGGCGGGTTTGTGCCCTATAAAGCCCACCGCTGGCTTGCACCTTCCGCACAACTTCCCAAGCGTGTGGGCTCTCGTCTGGCCCCAGGTGTAAACATGATACATGCTGGACACAAGGGGTGTGATGCAAGCTCTGGGGTCGCACGACGCGCGCGCGAGCAATGCAGAGGACGCTAGACTGCACGACATCATGCAACATTGGCAGCAGACAAAGCGTGGCACAGCAGCGCCAGAGGGCCTCAGGCGTGTCTGCCCGTGACGATGGCTTCCTCTCAACCTCTGGCAGCACATCGAGCTCAGCGTGCCACTGTGCACTGCTGTGGCAGATGCAGCACAATGCACATGCATAGACGAACACAGCTCTGCGTAGCACAGCACAACTCCTGGCCTGCGATGGATGAAGCAGCAGGAGCCAGAGCGTCATGATCATCGTTTGAGACCCCCCACTACTTTTCGCAAGCAGGACGCTCAGTTGCACGGGGCAACTCTGAGTTGCCACCAGTTCGTGTGCCAACGGGGGGCCAGCTGCCACGCACACCACTCAACAAAGGCGGACGGATCAGCTGATCCGCCAGCAGGCCTGCCGGAGCTGGCAGCACCTGGCCTTTGCAACCCTACACGTTTGCCATGGCAGCACCACCAAATCTGCACTCTTCACCTGCAAGGCAATTGCCAGGACAGTGTGTTAAGACAACAAGCTTGGCGGCGGGGTGTGTCTGCTGTATGCTGGCGCTGCCGCCTACAGTGACGCTACTGTGCCCTGCGCTGGCAGCCCACCCAGCGTGCAAGCAGCGAGTGCACCTCTGCGCACTGTCAGTATCGCTCATGTCAACACGTCAACGTTTTGGGCTGCTATCACCGCCGGTGAAACAGGCTCCAAGTGGTTGGCCCGCCTCCGCCAGTGCCGCCGCCAGTGAGCGCCCGCCTTGGCGCCCGCTCTCCGCCAGCCTCCGCCAGTTTGGAAACTCTGGAAGCAACCTGCAGCTGGGGCTGCTTGCACTCCCCCTTATTCAGCACATCTGTGCTTCGTAAATTGGCTGCCGTTCAGTTCGCTCCGGAGGGACTACGGGCAGTTTCCGGAGGAGCTGCAGCTGTTCACGTGAGCTCCTTGCAGCATGGCATCCGGTTGTCATGTTTAATAGGGGCACATGCAACAGATATGCATTGTCTTTCCGTCGCGACTCCACTTCCGCATCAGCGCCACACAGTTTGACTAAGAAGAAGCCCCGCAAGCAAGCCCGCAAGCGCAAGGTGAGCCGGCGGCCGTCAACACGCTGCCATCGGCACCGCTGCGACGGCCACAGGACGGCGATGTGCCGCTTCTATGGTGTCCTGGAGCTCTTGCGTGCTGCGTATAGTGGCACGGCGGTGTGGGTGTGGGCACTTCCTCTTCCTCGGCCGCATCGCACGTTCTGCCCCTTCACACTCGGCCCTTCCGCCTCCCGCGCTCCCTCTCTGACCCCGCAGAATGAGGCTTGCCGTATTGGCAGCCGCCCTCCTGGCGGTGGCCTCCACCGTGGGAGCCACACGCACACTGGCCGCCGCCGGCGGCACCCCCGGCACGCCTCCCGCTCGTCCAGACGAGGTCCTCATCCAGTTTAAGCCCAACGCCGACAAGCAGGCCGCGCTGAAGGCGGTCAACGGCAAGGAGAAGCAGGTGCTGGCCAAGCACGGCAATGGGGAGCTGGTGCTGGCAACACTGCCCAAAGGGCTGACGGTGGCCGCTGCCGTCGGCGCCTTCAAGAACCGCCCCGACGTCGTCTTTGCCGAGCCCAACTTCTTGTTCACCAAGGTGCGAAAGGCAGCATGCTCCTGTTGTTCGACCGCCTCTTGGGAATGTTCTTGGTCAATGCAGCGGGCGAGCAGAGAGCAGAGTGCGTTCGCCAGCTGCGCCCGCCCGCCCGCCCACCACCTCCCTGCCCGCACGCCGCCGCCCGCTGCTGCCCGCTCCCGCCGAGCTCACCCTCCGTCCGCCACCCCGCACTGCGCCCTCCTTCCCCTGCAGTCCCTCGCCCCCAACGACCCCCTGTTTAGCAACTCTGCCATGTGGGGCATGAAGGAGGGTTTCGGAAGCAAGGCCAATCTCGCCTGGGACACCACCGCCGACTGCGGCTCGGTAAGGCTGGCCCCTGCCACATGCAAACACACAGCCTGCTGGGGGGGACGAGAGGCAGGGCAGGGGAAGCCATGCGCTGCGCAAGCTCTGCACGCTGGCGCCGCGTGCGCAGCGCAAGCTGCTTGCCAACAAGCGCGTCCCCTACCCGCCTGCCCCCCGCTGGCTGGCCCCGCCCCGCTCCGCTCTGCCCCGCCTGCCCGCCCACCCGCGCACCCGCCAGCTCGCTGCTCTATTCCCCTCACGCTGCCTGCCCCGCCCCTCACTGGTTGCCCCCTGCAGGTGTATGTTGGCGTGATTGACGAGGCATCCAGTACACACACCCCGACCTGGCAGCCAACATGTGGACCAATGCTGGGGAGGTGGCGGGCGATGGCGTCGGCAACGACGGCAATGGTGGGTGGGCTGTGGCCACAGGCCCAGGGGACTGTGCATGAGGCGCTGAGTGCATGTGTGCTTGGAGGGAGTTCTGCCTGCTTGGCTCCCTCAGCCTTCTACCGATGCATGGTAGATGCACCCCTGGTGCATGCATGCTGGGTGGGTGCATGCAGAGGTGCATGCGCTGTAGCAGCCAGTCTGGCAGCCAGGCATGCCCACCCACGTGCACTCACCTCGCCCGCCTCCCCCCTCGCTCCCCACCGCCTGGCCTTGCAGGCTATGCCGATGACGTGCACGGTGAGTGGGTTGACTGGATTCAGTCCTGTGTGAACGATATGGGTGAAGAGGGTGTCTGCATGACTTGCAGGCCAGAGCTGTGCTTGCCTCCAAGCTTCTCCTGCCCTCTTGCCGCGCCCTGCCCTGCCCTGCCTGCCTGGCTCTGTCTTGCCCTCCCTAACCTGGCGGACTGTTGGCCTCCTGCTTGTGCCCCTGCAGGCTACGACTTTTACAACCGGAAGGGCAATGTGTACACTGACGCCAGCGATGACCATGGTGCGTGGATGGCAGGCGCCGTGTTTCCTTGCTTGAACAGTACTGTTCGCCTTGAAAAGGCAGGCATGCGGCGCCACGGGCTGGGGACTTCAAACTTCTTGCCACCGCTTCCCAGCACGTGGTGCTCTGTGCTGTCTTTCACCCAACAATGGGTGTGGGGTCTAGAGTACAGGGCGCTTCCACACCCGCTTGTCGGCAACCCAACTCATGCTGCCCAACGCCCCATGCGCTCCCACCAACACCCCCTCGCCGCCCTGCCCCCCAACCCGCCGCCCCGCCCTCTTGCAGGCACCCACGTCGCCGGCACCATCGGCGCTGCGGGCGGCAACGGCGTGGGCGTGGCGGGCATGTGCCACCAGGTCTACATCATTTCTGCCAAGTTCCTGGGGCCCGACGGCGGCTACCTGAGCGATGGTGAGGGGCTGCGGGGAGCGCGCGTGTGATGACATGTGTAAAGAGTGTGTGTGCCGGCTGGCGGGACTGGGGGGTGCGGTTGCAGCCGGGGTTCAAGAACTTGGCAGCAAGTGGTGCAGTAGCAGCTGCCTCTTGATTAGCTCACCATTCAAGGTGGATGTTGGGGCGGAGATGGGAACCAGAATGGGGCTGTGGGGCAGGGCGAGGGCGTGGTGCAAACCACCCACCCACNCGTATTTCTACTCAGTACAATTGCTAGCTGACGTTGCTGTGCTGCCTGCACAGTTCGCCTCACCCACGAATATTGTCCTCCCTGCCCACTCTGCCTGCAGCCGTGCTTGCCGTTGACTACATCACCCGGCTCAAGGTGTCCAAGGGCCTCAACATCGTGGCCACATCCAACTCATGGGGGGGCGGCGGCTTCTCCCAGGTGTGTACTGCAGCATCAGTTGTAACAGATGTTTGGTTCAGCCAGGGCGCCTGCCTGCTGGTGTGCCTGGCAGCGACATGAGCCCGTGGAAATCGCTCGACTAACCTCCCCCGCTTTGCTGTCACTGCCATTCTCTCAGGCCCTGCTGGATGCCATCAACCGAGGCTACGCTGCAAACATCCTGGTGAGCTTCACAGCGACGGGGTTGGCATGTGGCTTGGCATGCATGTTCACGGGCATGCAGGCACATCACAGTGGCATGCAGACACACTTTGCATGCACAGTGGCATGCAGGCACAGTGTCCTTGCCGCCAGCTTCACAGTGGGCACATGGCACGCATGCTTGTGTATTTGCAGTGCTCCTGCCGCACCGCCAACAGCAACCGCCCCTGGTTCCATATGCCGGCCCAGCCTGGCCTGCCTCTGCTGCCTGCCAGCGCTGGCCAGAGCTAGCTGTTCACATCTCGCCCGCCTGCCTGGTCTCACCTCTCTCCCATCCTCCCCGCCGCCCCTGCCTGGCTCTCACCCCCGCCCCGCCCTCCCTCCCTGTGCATTGCGCAGTTTGTGGCCGCTGCCGGCAACGAGGCCACGACCACCCCCAGCTACCCCGCCGCCTACGCCTCCCCCGCCGTCATCTCTGTCGCCTCCATCACCTCTACCGGCACCCTGTCTTCCTTCTCCAACCGTGGCGCCAGCTGGGTGCACATCGGCGCCCCCGGCTCCAACATCTACTCCACAGTGCCCACCGGTTCCTACGCCGCCTACTCTGGAACAAGCATGGCCACCCCCCACGTGTCTGGAGCCACAGCCCTCTACAAGGCACGCTACCCTGGGGCCACCGCTGATGAAATCAAGGCTGCGATCCTGAAATCAGCCTCCCCCACGACCTCCCTGGCTGGCCTTGTATCCACCGGAGGCCGGCTGGACGCCGCCGCCATGCTGGCGCTCGCGCCCCCATCTGTGTGCTCCCCCGCCTGCGCCGCCAACCAGTTCTGCGCCGCCAGCGTGTGCAACGCCTGCCCCGTCAACTGCGCAGCCTGCTCCAGCGCGTCGGCATGCACAGCGTGCAAGTCTGGATGGACTGGCCCCACCTGCAGCCAGGCCGTGTGCACCGGCTGCCTGGCCAACCAGTTTTGCGGCCTGGTCGCCGGCGCCCCCACCTGTGTCACTTGCCCCTCCAACTGGTGAGTTTCGAATGTTGCTGCAGCTGTGAGCGAGCACTGCCCAGCGGCCCGCTGCACTTGCGGCGCCTCCTGCCGCCTCCCCTCTGCCACCGGCGCATCTACTGCCCGTCCATGCGCTGGCGCCTGACCAGCTGTCTCAATCCAATGGCCTCCCAGCCTGCGCATCACACCCTCTTCTGCTGCCTCCCCTCCCGCCCAACAAACACAATTGACCGCTGCCCCCCCGCCCCGTTTGCAGCGCTGCATGCACCAGCGCCACCAGCTGCTCTAGCTGCGTGTACGGCTTCGTTGGCACCACCTGTGGCGCCACATGCGGCAAAACGGGCGCCTCGTGCAAGAACGGCACAACCTGCTGCTCCAAGACCTGCTCCAGGAAGAAGTGCACATGAGCGGGGGGTGCCCGCCTGGCACTGGCAGTGCCTGCTCCTCTCCCTGTGAGTGAGGAAAACCTGAATTCCGAGTCAGAATCTCGGGATCGACGTGAGTCGCTGCAATCCTAATTGAGTCACTGTATGTGTAAACCTGTAAGAGCCGAAGCTGGCAGGAAGGCTGACATGCCCCACAACACTGGCTCTCCTGCCGAGCCCCACCTCACGCGCGCCCCTTCCTTTCTTCCCCCGTCCACCCCCACCTACTAATCCCTCCCTGAACTTGCCAGAGAGGGAGCGCAACCTCTCGTGCCCCTCAACCCATTCCCACAACCGAACCCTCCCCTCACCGTCCCTGATGCACTGCCACCTCCCTGCAATACCTGCCACCTCTCCCTTAATCTCTCTTCCATTTATAGCGCTCACAGCCAGCCACAAGACTCCACTGCCCAGCTGCAATTGCCTAAATTCGTGAAGCACGGGGAAATGCCGTGCCGCCCTGAACCCCAACTCTCCACCGACCAAGCTGTCACCCACTGCATGACTGCATGCCACTGGAGCGGCTTGTCATGCCACACACTTCACACTTTCCTATCACCCCTGCCCACGTGTTCAACCATTGCCCAACTTCTTGCAACCGAGGCTTGTTGACATCATGCCACACTTCCCCCCTCCCCTCCCACACCTTCCTTGCCTAATCCCTTCCCAAATCTCTCTCCTTCCTTAAGGAAGAGCACGCTAGTCCTGTGCGTGCTTCTTTGCACGCTGCAATGCAATGCAACAGTTGTTACTCACACCCGGTGGCGCAAGTGTAACCAACGTCAACGTATCGTTCAAAGCAGCAGGCAATGTCAACAGTCGCGGGGCAGCGCTTAGCCAACGTAAGCAGGCGGTTGTGACGCACAATTTTACTCGGTGGTGCGATGGAATAAACATGCGTACAAGTTGAGGTAGGTCATTGGTACAATGTACATGTGATGCCGGCAGGGCCCCGCACAACATGCAAGGCATACATCGCTGCCGCTTACTGCAGCACAGCACAGCTCAGCTCATTCTTGCTTCAACCCAAGCTGGGCATCGCACGCCCGCTCCAGCTGGCTGTGTGAGAACAGCACCTGCTTGCCCCGCATCTGCACCAGCTGCTCCGCTGCCGCCCCCTGCCCTGCCACTAGCTCCCGCAGCACCACAAGCTGCGGCAGCGCCGCTACCACCTCCCAGGGCAGGCCTTCCAAGCTGCCATGATCCACATAGGTGGTGGCCCCGTCAAACAGCTGTAGGCTGATCAGCTGGCGGAGCAAGCAGCCGGCCTGCAGCTCCGCTGCCAAGGGCCCGAGAGTGTGCCAACCGCCGCCGCCCACGGCAGCCGCTGCCAGCCGCACAGGCGGGCAGGTGCTGGCTGCGGGGGGCACTCCCTGGGGCTGCGCTGCGCAGGCATGGCACGGGCTGACAAGCAGCGGGGGGGCTCCGCCGGCAGGCTGGGTGCTGGCATCGTCGGCATCTGCCCACATGGCCTCTAACAAGCCATTGGCCTCCCGTTCCGACAGCAGCAGCACCGCCCGCTGCGCCTTGCTGTCCCTGCCGTCGCCACTGCCCCCACCACAGCATTCGCTGCTGTCGCTATCGCTGGCGCTGCCGCTGGCGCCGTTTCCGTGGCCCGCCGCAACGGCCGGCAGCAGCAGAAGCTGCCCAATAGGGCGCAAGTACTCGTTTACTGCCTCCCCCGGGGGCTGAGACACGGCGTGTGCAAAGTTTGGGGTGCAGAAGATGAGCGGGCACCAGGGCAGCGCGCCCAGCGTGGCAGGCCGCAGCTGCGCCGCCAGTGCCGCCAGCGGCAGCACCCGCAGGCCGGTGCGGAGCTGCAGTTCCTCGAGGCTCGCCACCCCCAGGGCCTGGGCATAGGGCCAGTCGGCCTCGGCTGCTGGCTGCACCCGTGCCACCTGTCGCTCCGCCTCTGCCTCCTCCTCTTCCTCCCTTTCCAGCTCCCGCTCACACTCCTCCCCCAGCCCGCCCTGCGCAGCCACTACATGCCCCGCCCCATACTCGGCACTGCGCTCCATCACATCAGCCATCAGGCTGAGGGAGGCATGGCCAAGTTGCCGGCCGCGCGCCGCCTGTCGCCGCTTTGCCTGCTGCGCCACCAGGGCAGGCACGGTGCACGCTGTGCGCGCCCCGCCGTACAGGGCAGCCAGCTCCAGCACTTCGGGCTGCAGCGCGTGCTCTGGAGCGCCGCGAGTGGATGCAAACAGCAGGCCCTGGTGGGCCCATTCTAGCAGGCCCCGCTGTGTGGCCGCAACTGTGTTGGACATGGCCCAGGCCAGAACATGGCGTGACGTCAGGCTTCCTGCTGCTGGCGCTGGTGCCGCGACTAGGTCTACAAGTGCTGCTGGTGCTGCTGCTGGTGCTGCTGGTACGGCTGTTGCTGCTGGTGCGGTTGTTGCTGCTGGTGCGGATGGTGCTGCTGGTGCGGCTGCTTGTGCTGGTGCTGGTGCTGGTGCTGCTGGTGCTGCTGGTACGGCTGGTGCGGCTGGTGCGGCTTGTGCGGCTGGTACGGCTGGTGCGGCTGGTGCGGCTGCTGCTGCTGGCGACGCGGCTGGCGATGCTGCTGCCGCCGGCGATGCTGACGTGCCCGCTGCTGCCGCTGCTGGCCCTCCTGCTGGCCCTCCTGCTGCCTCCCCTGGTGCCGCTGCCCCTGCCAGGCGCGCTATGCGGGCGGTGACGTCCGGCGTGGCCACAATGCGCAGCGTCTGGCCCTTGCCTGCAAGGAGGAGCATGGAGCAGGCAGGGAGCGGCCAGCTGAGGGCGCCGCTGCTTCTGGTGGTGTGGAATACAACACCTGAACCCAACACGGTTTCCTGATCAGAATCCGCGCTGCAGCACTTGCAGCTGCAGCGCCATGCCTCCCAAGCCATTAGTGGTATCAAAATCAGGCCAGCCACCCCGTCCCCGCACTTCCAGCTCCCACCTCTCTGTATGCACACACGCAACCATGCATAACACGACCAACTGCTGTCGGTCGCTGTTCTCCACCCCCCAAAACTCGAATCAGTACACTATCGTTCACCAGCACCTGTCTGCAAGCCTAAACCCGGCTTACCCAGCTTACGCAGCCGTCCAGCGGCCTGCATCAGCTTGTCTTTGCAGGTGGAGGGCCCCAGAGTGAGCAGGCCGGCTGCATCGGGGCGCAGCTTCAGGTCGGCTCCCCGGCAGCGTGCCTCATCATAGATTGTGAAGGCATGGGCCTCGGGAATGGGGGAGCAGTGACGCGGCAGGCAGCGCCCCTGCAGGTGGCAATCCAACAGAAAAGGGAAAGCAGGATGGGTATCCTTGAGCTTTGGGAGACTGCAAGCAAGCATGGAAGATGGCGTGCATGGGCGCATGGGCGAGTCGGGTGCGTGGGGGTGCCTGCTGATCTCCCGGTGCCCGCTGAGCTTCCCCATGGTTGCTGACCTGGAGGTCGCACACCATCCACTGCCGCTGCTGCTCGTCAAAAAAGCAGACGCCCCGGAAGCGGGCCCGATCCAGCAGGGGCAGAAGGAAGAGGGCGGCGGCCCTGCAGGGCAAGAAACAACGGCATTTGGAGAGGGGCGTGGGAACGCTGAACAGCACGTACCGTACCGTCGGTGACCTCCCAGCTGTACTGAGGTTGCAGGTGAGGGAAGGTAACTGCCGTCGGTGCATCCTAAAGGAGGTACAAGGGTCTGCGTCAGGGCGCCGTTGGTCACAGCGCCGCGTTGCATTAGGGCCAGCGTGGGTGCGATAAGCTTGGCTGGCTGGCTGGCTGGCTGGCTGGCGTTCGCGAGAGGCAGCCCGCGGCCCACCTGTTGCTGACACCCGCCAGCAGGGCGCCGCAATCGACCACAGCATCCATCACAGCGTCGACAGCAAAGCGCAGCAGTACCTGCCACGTGGGCACGTCGCCCTGCAGGGCAGCCAGGCAGGTTGGTGGAGGGAGCAACACAGATGGGGCTGTGAGCCTTGTATCCACCGTGCTATCAAGTCGAGCAGGCAGGATAGGGCATGGCACAGCAGGTGTGCAGCACGGCGACAGGAGCTCAGCGCAAGAGTGGCGGCCCGGATGCTCTCGCCCACGACAAGGCAGACATGCGGAACGCGTGCTGGTCGCTGCACCGCTGCATCCCATTACCACCGCTGCCTGCCTCACATTACCACCGCCGCCTGCCTCACATCACCCTCCTGGGATGGAAAGGGCCCAAATCTACTGAGCTGTCTGGTTATTGTTTAGGTTGAGGTGTCAGGACTCACCTGCGGGAGCGCCAGTGTGTCGTACCGCAGATTAGCCAGCAGTACCGCCAGCATCTTGCCGTTGGTGCCCCGCAGGCCTGGCTCCACCTGCAGACACCAGGCATTGTAGAGGCGGGATCACAGGCTGTGATAAGTGTGCTGGCATAGCACAGAGAAGGTCGGCACATGGTGTGGGATGATGTGAGAGTGTGGTACACCTACTGAGCCGTGCCACTTACTGCGTCTTCCTTCTCTGTTGTGACTCCCCCGTTTGCATGCAGTTGCTGCAGTCATAACGACTTGCCCTGCACCCTACTCGTACCCTGTCGGCTACCCTAAACCCGATTTCTATCGGCAGGCACCGACCTGGAGTTGCTGCTTGGCTTGCAGGGGCAGCAGGCGGTGGTTGTCGTTGGTGCCTGCATGGGGCGGGCACAGCACGGCACAGCACGCAGCGCAGTGCGGGGGTCAGCAGCAGGGCCAGGGGCAGGCGAAAGCAGTTGGGAGCCTCTCCTGCTCGAAGCGGGGCCTTTAACTGCCGCCCCACACACTTGCTGGCAACCCTTGGGTGCTTCCATGCAACACTTGCTTGCCAGCAGCCAATGCAAAGCTCTTTTTCTGCATGACACGCCCTCCCGCTGCCCAGGCTTTGCCTCCAGCAGGGCCTCGCCCTTCCACCAGGCCTGCTCCGCCTTTAGAAGCCTGCCTGCCTGCCTGCCTGCCTGCCTGCCTGCTGCCACCGGAGCAGGTGGGAGCCGCCCTCACCCCTCACCCCTCACCCTGTCCCATGAAACCTTTGCTGGCTCCCCCTGGACTTGAAATGTAATGCATTGATTGATTGATCGCACCCCCACCCCAAATACACACTACCACCGCCACCGCCAAGCCCCCACCTGAGAAGCCCACCACCCTGCCCGCCTGGTTGTCAGCCAGGTTCCAAGCGGTGGACACCAGCCGCTGAGGGAACTGCTTGGTTTCTGCTGGGAACACGCAGAAGCTGCAGAGAAGGGCGGGGTGGAGGCAGGAGATGGGCAAGGGGAAGGCAGGAACGCACCGGCCGGTGAGGAAACGACTTTTTAGTCGGCGTGGAATACACAGAAGCTGCCGGGGGAGGCAACAGGGGAAGGCAAAGGGAGAGGCAACAGGGGAGGCAGGGGAGCAGCAGCAGGGTGGTCGAGCAAATGGGCTGGTCAGCAGGGTGAGGACAAGCAGAACCGTGCGGGCGTGATCAACTAAGGGGAGCCAGTTTGCAGCAAGCCGGACGATGTGCAGGCATTAATGCTGAGACCAGGCAGGCGGGCATGTAGGCAATCCAGCCAGCCAGCCACACCCTTTGACCACCCACCCAGCCCGCCTCACTTGAGCCAAAAGTCGACGGCTGCCATGTTGTGGCTGAATAGCCCGTGCATGCGCGCCATTTGGTCGCTGTTGGTGGTGTCCAGCTTGGCCACGTCATCCAGGGGCGCCAGCTCAGCTGCAATGCGAGAGAGAGAAGTTGTAGAGGGAGGACAGGTTTAAAATGGTCACTTGGTGGTGTCCAGCTTGGCCACGTCACCCAGGGGCGCCAGCTCAGCTGCGCCATGACGGGAAGAAAGCCAAGGAGGGAGAGCATGGGGTTGTGAGTACAGGGACCACAATCGAGAAGTTTCTCGTGCTATGGCGTGCCATGGCGTGCTAGGGCACTAGGAGAACCACGCGCTCCCTACCTGCACTGCACACGATTGAATCGAAACGAAACCTGTCATCGTGACTAGGTGACCTTCAGCTGGGGCCCACCAGCCAGCCAGGGTCTCTGGCAGACCCAGGGGGCGCTGATAGCTGCAGCTTTCCTGGGCAAAATCAGCTTTGCTGACGTCCCAAATGACATCATGACATGAGGCAACCTCACAACTCCCTGCTCAGTCGCCTCGCCCCAATCACACCTGGCGGCACGTCGGGCCGCGCCAGCGCCAGCCAGCCGGCGTACACAGCCCTCTGTGCATTCAGACCCAGGCGCAGCAGGGCCTGCAATAAGAGGGCGGGGCAGGGAGGGTTGCAGCAGCAGTGTCCTTTCAAGGAAACCCACCCTTCTGTTGTCATGACAT
The DNA here is from genome assembly GCA_002896455.3 of Chlorella sp. ArM0029B. NCBI lineage: Eukaryota > Viridiplantae > Chlorophyta > Trebouxiophyceae > Chlorellales > Chlorellaceae > Chlorella > Chlorella sp. ArM0029B. The sequence goes on along the minus strand of JTEE01000306.1, from coordinate 1,305,641 downwards.
CTGCCTCCCTTCTGATCGTGCTCTTGGGTTGCTTGCAAGATGGGTTGAAGGCCAGCTGGCCCTAGCAGAAGTGCCCTATTAGTAGGCACTCTTCGTAAGGCCCTACAAGCGGTGCCCTAATAGTACACTTTTATAAGGCCCTACCAGCAGTGCCCTACCAGCAGTGCCTACTAGCACATGGACTCCTGACCCGACCTGCCGGAGGGAAGATGCAGCCCCTGAACGGCACATTGCCCCACCTGCAAGGCCCCACAAGGCCTTGCCTGCAATGCCCCAACTGGCCCTACCTGCAGAGCCTCCAGCAGCTGCCCAAGCGACAGGCCTCGCTGGTAGTACGCCAGCGTGGTGAGGGCGAGTGCCGAGTCAGGCTGGGCGTACTCGGAGCGCTCAGAGGGGACGTGGGCAGCGCGGTAGGGCACCGCCAGGCGCTTACGGCCCGCGCTGCACAGCCGGGAGGGCGGGGAGGGCGGCAGGTGGGGAGGGCGGGCAGGCAGTCAGGCAAGGGCATTGGCGTGAGGCTCAGCGCACGTAGCATGGCAGACGGCCGAGGATGTGGCAACCGGGGCACTGCAGGGCAGCTCTGCCTCTACGCTGCAGCACCTGTCTGCCACCCATTCGCCGTTTGCTGCCGCCAGGCACCCTCCCTGCTGCCCATGCTTGACTTCCGGCGTGCCCTCACGTCCCTCCCAGCTTGCCATATCTCAATCACTCCTATTGCCATGACCTGTGTGGCACATCCCTTCTCCTGCATCTCCCAAACCGGCGAGCCCCAGTCAGCCATCAAGCCAACATAATACAATCCGACCACCGCCCTACCACACCCCAGCCGCCCTCCTTTTACATCCACAAAACAACTCACTCGTTCACGCCATAGTCCACCAGATGCCGCATCTGCAGGCAGTGCTCCAGCACACCACAGGCCAGCAGCCCCCGCAGCACAAGCATGTCCTCCTGCTGATCGGCAGCCAGGCTGGGAGTGGCTGTGCCCAGGGCAGCATTGGCGTCTAGGGCGGGATCCGTCATGCAGGCCAGCAGCCGCGCCTGCAGCACAGCAAGCACAGCACGCACAGCGCGGCAGACCGGGAGGGGAGCAGCAAAGTGGGTGGACTTGGAGAGCGGGCAAGGCAGCAGTGCTGCAAGGGAAGGGCTTGCAGTACTGTGCAAGGTGCCCCGGGCTATTGGACGCATCAAACCGCCGCCGCCTCGGCGTGCACTGGCAGCATGCGTGTGCTGCGTGAAGTTGAATCCTCTTTCAGGGGATGTGAACAGCTGTAACGACTAGACTAGACTAGCATGCGTGTGGCCCTACCTTGAGAGGGTGGCCCCGCATCCAGCGCAGCTCATAGGGCGGGTCCGCCAGCACAGCCTCTGCCAGCTGGCAGCGCAGCGTGGGCAGCACGCCCTCCAGCGCGGCGCCCGGCAGCAGGCGCACGCCCCGAAAGGATCCCGGTTTGCCAGGGAGGCCAGCGGGCACCGCCACGCCCTGCTGTGCCAGCGTGGCACCCAGGGCGCCACGCTGGCCCTGCTGGGACAGCAGGCGCAGCAGGAGCTGGCAGGCACGGGAGCGTTGTGCCTGTGCCGGCAGGCCCATGGTCGCGCCCTCTGCATAGATCAGCTGGTACCTGCAGGGCAAAGATGGGCAGTACAGATGATGTAGTGCCAGGCAGTGCGTGCGAGCTACAGACAGTGCAAGCAAGCAAGTCGATGCGAGGGCCAACAAGGCAAGCAAGGACGGGCAGTAGGGCACGCAACCATCAGGAGGGGCGGTCTAACTCATTAGCAGAGCACTGCAGGAGGCCAGCAAGATGTCCTCGCCACGCCTGAGACCTTCGTGCCGATCCACGGCTGGGTGACCCCTGCCGTCCCCAGGTGGACCCTGCCACTTAGCCACCAGCCCAGCCCAGCTTAGCCACGTCACTCACACGTGGCGCAGCAGCTCGTCACTCTCATCAAACAGATCCACAAAGGGCAGGGCAGCCAGGGCATCCAGCCCCCGCCACATCGCCTCCCTCGATTGCCCCTTCTGCCACAGCTCCTGCCGCTTGAGCAGCAGCGACTGACGGTGCTCGGGGGTGGTCAGCAGCACGCCGCCCGCCTGCGGGCACGCAAGGGGTAGGGAAGAAACTCAAGGCAGAGATCTCATGGAAACATCCCCGCTTGAGCGATAGCAGCGACAGAGCCGGTGCTCGGGTGTGGTCAGCAGCACGATGCCCCCCTGCAAGGCCAGCCCGCCGTCAGGGGTGGGGACCAGCTGGCAGGCCACGCCAACACAGTCAAAGGCGGTCAACGGGTGCCCACTGCATGCCTGCATTTCACACTTGCAAGTGGTTCTGCCAAGCACCAGCACGCGCTCCCCACGCTGCCCCACAAACCGACAAGCTCACATCCGTTCACCAAACACTACACCCCAAATCGCTCCTACCACCCTGCCCCCACCCCCTAGAATAGGCACTCTCAGCCCTCTCACCAGGCGGCAGTATTCGAGTGACGCCCGCATGGCTGCCAGGGTGGCAGGTGTGACCTGGACGTCTCTGTGGAAGGGCTGCACGCACAGCCGGCGGCCCAGCACGCTGGCGCACAGGCAGGCGTGCAGGTGGGAGTAGGCCTCTTCCAGCAGCGCTGGCAGCAGGTGCAGGCGAACCTGGAGGAGGGAGGCAGGGGTGGGTGGAATGCGGGTTCAGGGGGGAGGTTTGAAGGGTGGAGGAAAAGGGTGGGGTGTGTGGTGCGAGTGTGGGCGCATCCGGAGCAAGTACAGCTGTGCCTGCCTGGCGCCTGCACTTGTGAGTGCGTCCCTAGCAATCAATTACGTTCCTATGCACACCTGCTGGCAACCCGGTCGGGCAAGACAGGTGCTAGCACCAGGGGGGCTGCAGCTAGCGCGCGGCGGCAGCCTAGCACGCACCGGGTTGTTCACTCATTCATGCATTTGACAGCGCTGCAGCAACACAACGTGTGCCGCAGATGCTCACCAGATTGTTCCCATCGGCATAGTGTAGGATGAGCATGGGCAGGATGATGCGCGTCTTGCCCTCCCCTGCAGCATGCATAGCACGGGGGCCCAGAGCGCAGGTGGTTGACGAGGCCAAACCCGCCGAGTATTTAACAAGAGGCCCCCGGGTGGGCAGGGATGCAGTACAGGGACATGTGTGGAGGCGCCGGGAAGGTGGGCAGGCGGGCAGGCAGGCACGCCTAGCAGCGGCAGCAGCGGCGGTAAACCCAACATCACAAGCACCCTGCCACGTCACCTACCCACCCATGTTGAGCTGCACAATGTCCCCGGGGCTTCCCATCATGTGCCGTGCCACCCAGTGCTGGTGCGGACGGATCTGCAGCAGAGAGGATGACGGCAACTTCCACATGCTTCAGAAGTCACGGCCCGAAGTCATGGGGCGAGGATGTCTCAATGGGAGGGCTGCTTTGGGGTGCAGCGGGGCCCGCTGTCCCTCTATTGACACACATACTACATATTATACTCAAGTCATGCCAGAATTGAACAAGCACTTCTTGTTACAGTGTGAACGAGGACTTGAACAGCAGCCCAACTGGCGCACCTGGAGCTGCTGCTCCGCCTCAAAGGCCAGCCAGTGTGGGTGCTCGTCCACGCTCCACGTGCGGTGCACCAACAACTCCTGTGGCATTGGGAAGGAGTGGGTGGGCGGACAGAAAGGGTAATTGGGCTGGGGTGGTGTGGACTGGTGTCCGAAGGCATACAGATCTGGGTTGCAAGTTCTCTGGCAGCAAGTGTCTGGCATTCACCAGGAGGCCAACAGCAGCGCGGCCAGGGCACCGACGGCAGGAGCAGCACTTGAACAAGCCGCGAAATCAGGCAGTGGCTGCGCGAGTGGCGAAGCATGGAGGCTGCGTGCCTGGCAGAGGTGTGGCGTGGCATCTGGGTCGGCAGTCAGGAGGGCCAGTCGCTGCAGCCTGTCCTCCAGCACGCACAGCTGCAAGTGAATCGGCGGGACAGGACACATGTGTTGGGAGGCTGCATGCGTGGCTGCAGGGAACACAAGCAGTCACTGCTGGCAACACCTTGGGGGGTCTGTGTGCTGAGACACGCATGTGGTGCGCCCACAGGCGGCGGCTGCGCTCATACCGATGCACAGACCTTATACACGAAAACAGGAAAGATGTGCACATCTGAGCCTCCCTGTCCTCGGTCCGCCCGCCTGCCCAACCCGCAAGCGCTGCCACCAATCATTCCCCGTCCGCCGGCCGGCCGGCCCGCCCGCCCCACCTGGAGCCACACGCGTGCCCCCTGCTGCAGGCGGGCCGCCGATTCAGGGGACAGAAAGGGATTGAGCTGCAGGGCCAGTTTTTGGCCAGTAAACGCAGCCCACTGCTGGCTGTCGGGCAGCGCCAAAGCCACCCAATCCAGAGGCCCCTGCTCTGCCGCAGCCCCACAGGCCTGCTGCAGCCGAAAGGCGGTGCCGGGCAGGCCCTGGGCGGGCGGCACGGTGCCCAGGTGGGTGTGCAGGTAGGACTCGACCTGCTGGCGGAGAGCCCGCACCTCTCCCTGCAGAGGGGTGGAAAGAAAGGGGCACCGTGGGGTGCGCCGGGGAGGTTGTGCTGCGTGGCCTCTGGGGCGCAGCATGGCACAGCATGGCAGAAGTTATGGTAGCAAGGCAAGGCAGCGTGCGACGCGGCTGCTGCATGCCACCATGCGTTTACACCGCTCACCCACCCTATCGCTACCCCAGCCGCACCCGCCCGCACCTGTGCCTGCGGGATGCGCTGCGCAATCTCTGGCTGCACACTTGCCTTTCTACTTTTCCATACCTCAACCCCACCCTACGCTCACCTCGTGTTACACCCCAAACCTGCACTGGCAGGGTGCGCTGCTGCAACTCGACCCAAACCCCCTTATGGTTGAAACACCGAACCTCGACCCGCCACTCCTCAAGCTCCTACCCACACACCCCCACCCGCCCCCACCTGCGCCTGCAGGATGCGCTGCGCCGTCTCTTGGCTGCACCATCTCTGCCCTTTCTTTCACCCTACCTCACCTTCTCCCTTCCCGCCTCGCCCCACACACCCTCACGCGCCCTCACCTGCACCTGCAGGATGCGCTGCGCTGTCTCCGGCCGCACCTCCTCCGGCTCTGGCATGCTGTGGTGCACCCGCCAGCTGTCCGCCAGCTCAGCGTGCATCTGCAGCTCCAGAGGGGAGGGCGTCTCCCCCACCTGCCCACCGCCGCCCACCGGCAGCGGATACTCTGGCACAACAACCGCGCCCGGCTGCCCCCCGGCAGGCTGGCTGACTACCAGCTGTTGCAGTTCACGTTCAAAGCGGCCCACCACATTAGCTGCTGGTGGGACGGGGCAGGCGGGAATGCCCACTTCTTGGCACAGGCGCAGGCGCTGCCACAGCGGCGGCCCCTCCCGCCCGCTCTGCTGGCCCATGGCACGCTGCTCCTCGGCAGAGCTCAGCAGCAGGCGGAAGTTGGCCCTCTCATGGCGGCGCCGCTCCTGCCAGTAGGCTGTGGGCCAATCAGGGTCGAGGGTGGGCGGCTGGGCGTGGTCGGGGGCGGTCGCGGGGGGCGGGAAGTGCAGGGAATTGAGCTGGCTGGCGCTGCTCTGCAGCTCGTGGGCTAGCAGGCGCAGGCCCGCCGCCATGTGGCCTGCAAGGCAGGAAGGCAGGCAGAGAAGCAAGCCGGTGAGAAGACGAGCGGGCACGCATAGTGTGGGGTGTCCCAGTGTCATTGGCACTGCACGTCCCGCCACAAGCTGCTTAATAGCACCGGTCCAGCGGGCAGGAGCGAATGCCAGATGCGCAGGCAGGCACGCAGAGGTGGCAGGCAGGCAGGCAGAAGTGGGCAGGCAAGCAGAGGCGGGCAGGCAGAGGTGGGCAGGAGCCCAGCTCCCCGCGCCCCCACCCTCCCAAGCTGGCCACATCCCGCGGGCAGGCAGGCAGGCACCAGCCCCGCCCCCCCACACCTCCCAGGCGTGCCACATCCTGCAGCTGCTCCACATCCTCTGCCTCCATCGGCTTCACACTCCAGCACTGCCTCAGCAGCCGCATGGCCAGCTGAGCGCCGGTCATGCGGCTGAGGGGCTCGGGCAGCAGCGAACCGGTGGCGGCATACAGGGCGGCAAGCTGCAGGCGCGCAGGGATGGAGCGGGCGCACAGGTGGCCGAAGCGAGGGTGCACCTCGAACGTGTGTGCCTGCGGGTGTTTGCAGGGTGGAGAGGGCAAGCAGGGCAGGCGGAGCATGCAGCTGGTGGGAAGAGGGTGACCACAGGAAGAAGAAAAAAAGTGGAGAAATTCAGAAGGGCACGGGGACCAGCCAATCTGGTGCCACCAAGCGCAACTGGCTGCTCCCCAAATCATGCGACACATCAGCATCTGCACAGCCTTGACCAGCCACCCACCTGAATGGCATCCCCGCTCTTGCTGCCATTCGACACCACCACATCCGCCGGCCGCCGCTGCACACGCCCCACAGGCACCAGCACCAGCCGCCGCTGACCTCCTGCTGCCGCCGCACCGCTGCCGTTGCCGCTGCCAGGTTTGCTGCCGCTGCCACCGGCTGGCTCCTGGGCTGCAGGCTCCAGTAAGAGGTATTGCCGCAGGCAGAGTATAGTAACCGCCACCGCACCCGCTGCCACCGCTGCCACCGCTGTGGTCACTGCTGCCACTGCCGTCTTTGCTGCCGCTGGCATCGGAGTGCTTGCGCTTGCGCTGGCTGCCCGCCTCAGCCCCTGCCTGCCACAGCTGCTGGCAAGCCGCCAGGCGGTGCCCGCTGTGGTCCAGAGACAGAAGCTGCCCACCCCTCAGCTCAAACTCCAGGCCAAAGCGGGGCAGCTCAAACAGCATCTGCCGAGAGGCAGGCCCAGGGCATGTGACTCCCGCCTGCTCCGCCGCTGGCTGCCCGCCGGCGCTGCCGCCGCCGCCAATTGTGCCGCTGCCACCATTGCTGGGCTTGCCAGTGTTGCCGCTGCCTGCGCTTGCTATGATGTAGGTGTGTATGAACTCTGGCCGTTCAAACTTGGAGAGCACGTCGGCGACAGGCGACGTGTGCAGCACCAGCTGGTCGCTGAGCTGGCAGCCGTGCCAGGTCAGCAGCTTGCGCCAGCTGTGCCGCTCCGCCAGGTGGCGTGGCACGCGGAGGCACACAAACTCCACAACCTCTGCAGGCTGCTCCGCCAGTGCAATATCCGTTGGCTCTTCTTCCTCCCAGTCCATCGGCTGTGCCTCTCCTATGCTGCCGTCGGCTGCGCTTGCCGGGCGGGAGGTGGGCGGGCACTGGGGGAAGCGCAGCAGGAAGGTGGCCTGGTGCTCCCGGAAGTGGAGCGGGCGCAGCACAATGACGCGCTCCTCCCTGCATGCAGTTGGGCAGGCAGGCAGGGGGGCAGAAATGAAGAAAGGGCGAGTTCAGGAAGGCAGCGCTGCCTTGCCATTACCATGCAGGGCAGCGGCAGGCGTGGTGCCCAGGCAGACAGGCAGGCAGGCAGGCAGGCAGGGAGGCGAGCAGACACCAGGCAGGCGGGCAGGCAGCAGGCATACTGGAAGACAAGGCTGCCTTGCACGCATGCATACAAACCTTCGGTACAGCTTCAATTGCTGTTCACACACCCAAACCAGGTTCACACACCCAAACCAGGTCCACTTCCCACACTTCCCACCCATTGCTGCCCCCTCACCTGTCCAACCAGTGACTGTGCAGCTCTCTCAGGCGGGGCGGCAGGTCTGGTCCCCAGGCCCCGCCACCGTCACCCTCCCCGGGATCAAGCAGCTGCAGCCGCCGCCCGCACTGTGCATCCTCTTCCACTTCTATAACCACGAGCTCCTCCTCCTCCTCCTCCTCCTCCTTTCCACCACTGCCGCCCGCAGCCCGCTGCCCGCCCCTGCCCCCGCTGCCGCCTGTGCTGTCGACCTCGCCGGCGCCCGCGCCGCCTGCCGTGCCGTCGGCCGCCGCCGGCAGCAGCCAGAACTCGTAGTAGCGGCCCCTCACCGGGGCAATGGAGCGGCGCACGCCCTGGCTGGTCAGGCTCACTTCAAATCCCCACTCACCAAATGACCTCCGGTACAGGCGGTGTGTGAGGATCTCCCTTGGCAGTCGCCCTGGGGGCACACCGTCTTCCAGCACGGTTCCATCGATGCAGTTGATCGAGTAGAGGCGGCCGTCGCTGGCCCGCACACGGAAGCCAGTGGCTGCAAACCCCGGCTTTGGCCACCTCAGTTGGGCCCAGGGAAGTTCGGCAGGCGCGCGCTGCAGCACGCGGCGCAGCGCCGACGTCAGCACGGTGCCGTGCTCAAGGGCAACTGCCAGGATCTCTGGGATGCGCCGTGCCAGGGTCCAGTGGCTCAGCACCTGGCATGGGCATGGAATGGGGGGACCAGGGGTGCACAGGAGAGGGGCAGGCAGAGGGTGTGATGTGAGACAATCAGCGGGTGCACGGGAGGGAGAAGGTGTACGATGCAACACAAGGTTTGGGGCAGCGGGTGTGTGCAGGGTGGAGGGCGGGCAGGAGGCGCGGCTGTGCGCTGGAAGCTCGGCATGCATGTGCCTGCCTGCCCGCCCGCCCGCCTGCTCATCTGCGCTGAGCCTGGGCTTGCTGCTTGCCTGGGTTCTGCAGCGCCCCGCTGGCAAGAAGCCTGCGCCCACCCACCAGCAACCTCCACCAAGGCGAGAACTCCATCTGATGCAATCAACCCAGCCCCGGCCTGACCCACCTGCAGCCTTGCCAGCTGTCCCTCCAGCTCTGTTCCCTGCCCATAGATGCTGCCGTGGTGGATCAGCGTCGCCATGCTCAGCATGCTGTGCACGTCCTCCACGCTGAGCTCCCCGCTGACGTGGCACAGCAGGGCCGTCTGGCGCAGCAGGCACTGCTTGGCACGCAGAGCGCGCGCCTGCTCGGGCGGGGCCTCCCCTGTTGTGGTCTCCAAGTGGTCTGCCCAGCGTGCAGCTGACGTGGCAAAGCGGCGTGCCACGTCACGCAGCGGCGCGTGCCAGGCCGACAGGTAAGCGCTGACCTCGCCCAGCAGCAGCACCGTGCCGTGCTCACGTGGCGTGTGCTCCAGCTCAGCTGCCAGGCTGGACAGCTCGTCGCACAGCGTGGCCAGCACACCACCTGGCACAGCGTGCCAGTCGGTGCGCCACAGCAGGGCGGGGGCTTCCTTGTCAGTCAGCGTGCCCACGTGGTACAGCGCCTGCCGTACCAGCGTCTGTACCGCCGGGTGGTCCAGGGGCAGTACACGCTGGCGCAGCATGGCGCACAGCTGGCGGTACTGCAGGAGCGGGTAGGACCGCAGCGCTCCGAACGCGAGGTACCCTGCACCAGTGGAGTAAGAGGCAGGGGGACGGGTAATGGTTGGAGCGAGAGGGCAGGGCAGCGGTGTGGCACCAGCACCAGGGCTGGGCTGGAGGGGCACAACTCTACGAGCTTCTTTGCGCTTGGGGCAACGTCCTAGTTAACTGTGGCGTGCAGCTTCCTTGTGCAGGCCATGCCTCGACTGACGCACCTCAGCTGCCCGGCACTCGGCACGCCACACCCCAGCACCAATACTTAAGTTTGCCATCAGGCACAGCAGAACCACCACTACCACTTGCTGCTGCTGGCCTCCCCGGCACCCTCTCCATCTGGAATCATCCACAAGCACCCACCCGGCTTGGACAGCCAGTGCGGCCGCTCGTCCTGCCGTGCAATCGCCAGGTTGCCGCGGTCCGGGGCGGTGGCGGCGCCGCTGCCGTGCTGCGGCATGGCCCACTGCAGCGCCTCTGCACCGGCCGGCAGCTGCTCTGTAAATGCGTCTACAGTGAGGCGGGCGCCCAAGCTGGCCCAAGGGTTGCAGCAGCCGGCGCCGCCCAGGGCGCCGTCGGCTGCGCTGCCGCTGCCCGACCACGTCATGCGCAGCGGCAGGGCGTCGGGGTGCCAGATGCCATGCTGCGGCGAGGAGTAGCTGTCGGCGTTTGACAGGCGGACCTGCAAGCCAGGACGAAGAGAGGGACGGCTGATCAAAGCTACCCTTGTGCAGCAGCACGGCAGCACGGGCAGGCTTATAATACAGCGGAGCGCAAAGCAGCGCAGCGCAGCGCAGCGCAGCGCAGCGCAGCGCAGCGCAGCGGACCGCAGCATAGCACATCACATCACATCACAGCACAGCACAGCACAGCACAGCACAGCACAGCACAGCACAGCACA
>JTEE01000306.1:1253842-1295386 GCA_002896455.3 Chlorella sp. ArM0029B | reverse complement strand
AGCACAGCACAGCACAGCACAGCACAGCACAGCACAGCACAGCACAGCACAGCACAGCACAGCACAGCACAGCACAGCACAGCGAAGCCCACCACTCACGCTGTCGGAGGGGGGCGCAGCGCAGCGCAGCGCAGCGCAGCGCAGCGCAGCGCAGCATATCACTCATGCTGTCGGAGGAGGGCACAACACATCGCAGCGCAGCAGCACAGCACGGCACAGCACACCACTCACGCTGTCGGTGGGGGGCGCCTGCCCTCCGGACATTAAGCGCACCAGGCCTGGGCTGCCGTCGCTGCCGCTGCGTCCCGTGGGCTGCGGCAGGTACATCCCCTGCTGGTGCCTGTTGTAGTGCCCCACCAGACTGGTCTTGGGCTCCTCTGACCGCACCGCTTGCAGCAGTTCGTCTGTGGCGGGCGGCAGGAGCAGCTGCTGGGCCAGGAAGGTGAGGCATGCCAGGTGCCTGCGCCGCGGGCAAAGGATACAAAGGCAGCAAGCAAGCAAAGGAGGGTAGCAGGCAGTCGGGGCGTTGCCCAGCAGCACGCGCCCAGACGCATGTACTTGAGGCAGCAGGAGGGCAAGCAACCTCGTGCACAGGCTGCCGGCCTTGGGTGCTCACTGCACTAGTACAATGGGCCCCTCTGGCCCCAGCTTGTTGCCAGCCCGCGCATCAGCCGCCGCCTCATGCACAGCGCAGCATAGCTACACTCTGATACAATCACCCCCCACCCTGTCCCATGAGACCTTGCTGGCTCCCCTGGACTTGAAATGTACTTCATTGATTGATAGCGCGGCACAGCGCAGCGCACCTCAGCAGGGGCGGCATCTGCAGGAAGAAGATCCAGGCTGCCGCCGCCTGCTGCTCCTCCGGCAGCGGCTGTATGACCGGCTCGGGAGAGGCCAGGGCTTCATTCAGCTTGGCTTGCGTGGCGGTGCAGGCAGCGTTGGCCTTCTGATACTTGGCATTGGCCGACTGCCATGTGTTGTGTGCCTCCTGCCGTGCTTGGCCCCATAACGAGCAATACTCAGAATCAGCATCGCGGTACCGTTCCAGCGTAGCCGCAAGCTCTGCCCGCTGCACTTCCAGCTTTGCTCGGAGCTCCGCCGCCAGCCGCTGCTTGCGTTGCACCTCCGCCCAATGTGCCGCGCGCCGCGCCTCTGCCGCTGCCGCCTCTGCCCGCCAGATGCCCTGGTGCCGCGTGTCCCTCAAGCCGTACCGCGCCGCAAACTCAAAAGTCGCCTTCCCGCCATCGGCCAGTGTGAACACCGCCTGGCCGGGCCGCGTGTGCTCTCGCAGGTAGGCAGCCACGGCCAGCAAAGCGTCCACAGCAGGCCGGTCAGACAGCACCAGATGCCTCAAGTCTTGCCAGCCAATTCCTACACCGTACTCAGCTAGCAGCGGGTGCCTTGCCGCTGCCGCCGCATGCACCACGCACAGCGCAGCCCAGCAGACCAGCAGGCAGCGGCTGCGCAGCTCGGAGTGCATGCGGGCGGTGGCGGCGGTCTCGCTGGCCAGGAGGCTGTGTACCACTGCAGGGCAGCAGGGTGTGTGTGATGCGCCATGGGTGGTGAGGAGCTCCAAAGATGACTACTAAATTACTTGAAGATGGATCATCAACTAAAAGAACATTCACTGCTTTAACTGCAAGGGGACACTGAGGGAGGCGCGGCCGGGACGGACAGGGAGTATGAACTGTGCACATGACAAGGCGCTGCCGCTGCAGGCCATCCAATGCACCCACTCGGCAGCAGCCTGTTCCCCATGCTGCATGCACGATGCAGCTGTCCAGTACACGCTGCCCCGCGCCACCCTCGTTCCCTCCCCCTCTCCCACCCTGCACTTCTCCTTTGTTTAGACCCGTTCCCATCTTCCCCCCTCCCCCCATTTGAAGCCCCCTCCTTCACCCCTCTCACCTGAACGGTACTCGCCCACCACTCCCCACACCGCCTCCACCTCAGCCTCTGACAGGCATGCCACGTCCTCAAAGCCGCGCGACGCCCGCCCAAACAGCTCCCTCTCAACCATGCACAGCCGGTGCTGCTGCTCCGCCACTTCCCCGGGCCGCCGCTGAGCTGAGAAGCGCAGCGCGGCCAGCAGCTCTGAAAACGCCGGCTTGCCGGGCGCAGGCAGGGGCAAACTGCCCAGAGTTCGCCCCTCCCTTGCCTCTGCCTCCTCCACCCCACCCCCATCAGCCTGCGGGAGCCGCAGCGGCGGCACCGTGCCGTGGGGCAGGCGGTAGCTGGCTGGGCCGCATGGTGAGCCCTCTGCGCCCCCACCCAGCGCCGGCAGCTGCGCAGCCTCGGCTGCCGCCTGCGCCCGAGCCGCCCGGGCCGCCTCCAGCGCGCGCCTTGCCTGCCAGCACGCCGCCTCAAAGTGCGCCACCTGGGTCCCCTCCGCTGCCAGCTGTTGTGCCCGGCTGGCGACAGCTGTCAGCATGTGGCAGGCTGCATTAAGGGCCGTGGAGGTGGCTGTTTGTGGGACCAACAGCTGCACCTGACGCTGCAGCAGCCAGAGGTGCAGGTGGGCCTCTGCCAGAGGGAACAGGTCTAGGCAGGCGGAGCAGCAGGCGGGCAGGTGCGCCAGCGCAGCCTGCACAGCCAGGGCGAAGGCACAGGGGCGGGAGGTTGGGGGGCAGGGCAGGGCAAGGGGCAGCCACTGGGTTCCTTGGTGTGGAGGATGGGCGGAGCATGGAAGGGAGGCAGGGACAAGGCAAGCGGGAGGGTCCGTGCAGAGGCAGAGGGAGGCGGGGCGGCCAGCTACCTGAGCTCGGCAGGCAGGTGTGTGTGTGGCAACACGCTGCGCACACAGTGGCCCTCCACACTCAGTGTCCTCCACCCTGCCACCCTGCCACCCACTCAGCACCCCCCACACCCAACCTTGAGCCCACCTTGACGGCCTCTCTGACCAGGGGCCAGGCCGTGTCCCTCGGTGTGCCCCCAGTGTGCAGTCCCACGTCAGTAAAGCCGCCTCTGGGCACCCGCTCAGGCACCTCTGGGCTGCCCCCTGCTGCCTGCTCGCTGGCCGCCAGCTGCTCCCGCGCCTGCAGCACGGCAGCATGCACCATGGCCGGCGTCTTTTGATGGCCCTGACGCCCCACCGCCGCTGACCGCGCATCCCCCTTGCGCTCCGCCACCGCAGCCATCACTTTGCTGAGCTCCCTGCCAAAGGCGGTGCGCTGCTCAGCTGGCAGCATGCCGCAGTGCAGAGACGTGCTGCCGACGCACGACGCCGTGTGCTGGATCGAGCCGCTGTCGGTGCTGCAGGGCGGACGGGCGGGGGGGTAAAGAGGTGGGCAGTGGTGTTCGGTGTCATGATGTCATGAGGAGGCAGCGCTGGATGCCACCCCCCATGACTGCCTGCAAGGCACCCCATGCTGTCTGCCACGATCTTGCACCTCCAGGAGACCTTACTTGCACGTCCAATGAGTGCGCGTTGGCATGGGCCCGGCGTGTGCTCTTGATGAACGCAGCAAGGGGGCACAGCACAGGTCCCAAACTTGCCCTCATCCCGCCCATGCATCCCACAAAGTCACTGCCGCCCATGGCTTCCCATCAACGACTGCCCTCCAGCCTCAAGCCCGTCAATACCTGTGCGCCTCAAACCGCCAGTCATCCAGCCCTACCAGCAGCAGTGCCAGCTGGCCAGGTTCCGGCTGGATGTCCGGCTCCCCTGGGGACCCCAGCAGCAGCACGCAGCCATAGCCTGGGAACCACGTCACGTTCTCGGCGCAGCACACAAAGCGCACCGCCCGCTGCAGGTGCCCCAAGTCGTCTGGCCAGAGCGGCTGTGTGCTTGCCCCTGCTTTGGCATCTTCGCCCTGCGGGGTGGGGCGGTGGATGCTGGGATGACGCATCTGCGGCACACTTTTGTGATGCTGCGGCGCTGTAAATGAATGAATGGATGAATGGGGTGGGGCGGTGTGCTGGGTGGGAGTGTCTCTGGCAGGGAAGGCAAGCAGGCAGGTCACTTGCAGCCTGTCTCATGCGGGTTGTGCCCACAACAGATGCCCCTCCATTACAACCTCAACAGCAATTCGTCCTCTATACCCCTAGCCTGCAAACCTTCAAGATTCAGCAACAAAACATGAACATATACTCACCAGCTGAGCCACAAAGCGCCCCCAAATGCCCGCCGCCTGTCCGACAGCGGCAGTGGACTGCAGCTGGCTGCAGGGGCGGTGGGCAAATCCATACAGGCTGGCCAGCAGGTCCTCGGCTTCACACCATTGCAACGGCGCCATGGCGACCCTGCACCAGGCGCAGCATGCGAGCACTTGTTAAGTGGGAGGCCGCTGGTGGCAGCGGCGGCAGCGGCGGCGGCGGCAGCAGCGGCGGCGGCGGTGGCGGCAGATGAGCGATGAGCAGCGTCTGGTTGGGCCGGGCGACATGAATTCGAAGTTCATGTTCGCCAAATGCAAGGCAAACAACGGCACGCGCAGCTTGTTCGGTTTGCCACGGGTGCGCCTGTCCGAGGGCGCCCCGGCAGCCACAAATCAGCACTCCCGAGTGCTGGTGCACATGCAATTGCCTCACGCTGGGCACTGCATACCCGCTACCCTTGCCAGGGTTCCGCCGGGCCTGACTCGCGTCCAAGCCACACCTTACTCTGATCAATACATTTTATCATGTACGTTCGTTTTCAAACAATAATGAAGGTTTGTAGCTAGACAAATGCGCGGCCTATGCAGCGGTGACGCCTAAAGTGGCGGTGACGCCAGGCCCTGAGGGGCTGGCGGGGCGGGCAACTGCCTCAGGCCCGACACTAATAAGCCAGCATTGCATCGCCCCAGAATGCCATGCACAGTTGCTCAACATTGCCTCACATATGCAATTGCATGCCGGTGTTAGCACTGGGCTGCAGTCATTGAAGTGCTGGGCAAGCTGGTTAGTCTACCATCCCCTGCCTGCCTGTCCCATCTGCCGCATGCAGCATGACATTTGACTCAGATGACATTGTCTTTTTACAGGTATTTTGTTTTCTGGTGCACCGATGGTGCCTTTCTTGCCGGCCTTCCCATCTTCTGCCTCTCCATTCAGCTGCTCAGGGCTATTCCTAACAGTGGCTGTTGTCACTGGGCGGCACCGCTTCGACGTTGCACCCGCAATACGCTGTATTAGATCTTTAAATTCCCACCATTGCTCCAACATGGTTCCGAGATGGGTAGGCGCGCGACTCTGTGGCAAGAGGGGCAGCACACCAATGGCACGCAACAGGCAGGATGGCAACGGCAGGGTGCATGGGAGAAGCGGGACGAGAAGCAGGGCAGAGGGAGACGGCGGGACACTTCCAACAGTTCAGGCCATTGGTGCCAGCAGGCGTGGCGCGGCCAGTGGCTGAGTCAGGGCCTGCCGCCCACCCTGGAGATCAACAGACTCCCAAGCCAGCGAACACGCCGTCAGCCGTCGCGTGGCAAAGCCTGCCGATGCGCCTTGAGTGCAATTGCCACCGCCACCTCAGCCTCGGCCTTACGCACCGCCGGTGCCTCGGGGCAGGCCTGCCTAGCTGCCTGCAGCGCCTCTTTCGCTGCATTCCATGCCGTGGCCGCCAACTCCCGCTCCTCTGCACCTGCCGTGAGCTGCGCTGCCGGCTGGCCGACAACACGCGCCGCGGCTGCCTCTGCATCCGCATCAAGTCGAGCCGCTGCGGTGGCCCAGGCCACAGCTGCGGCCGCTGACACTTCGGCCGCTGCCAGGAGCGTGCCAGCGTCAGCTGGCGGTGCATCTGCTGCCGAGGACTGGCGCTCCGCTGATGCAGGGCGCGGAGTGGGGGGCGGTGCACGCGGCCGTGCCGCTCGCCGCGCGTTTTCCTTTTTGATCTCCGCTGTCTCCTTTCGGATCGCTTCTGTTTCTTTTTTAAGCTGTGCGACAAGTGCGCGCGAGTGTGCTGCCCTGGCGCGCGATCGCGCAGCCCTCTCGTACGACCCCAGGCGCTCCTTGCTCACCCACATGTCTGGGCCGCCCAGCAATGCTTGCACCGCGACGCGCACTGACTTGCCGTGCTTCTGCAGCGGAAGTAGCGGGGGAGGCGCAGAGGCAAGCGCAGGGGCAGGGGCAGGGCAGGGCAGGTGTGTGTGTGCAAGCGGTCGATGCGGCAGCTGGCGGTTGGCCCACAGTACCAGGCTGCGCACAGTGTGCTTCTGCAGCGGCAACATGTGCAGGGCACTGCCTGCTGCCAGCACCGCACCTGGTAGGCTGCTGCACACTTATCGCGCAGTGATGAACACGTGCGGGCTGCAGCCTGGGAGGCTGAGGCGGCCAGGACGCTCAGCGGCGTCGAGCCAAGGGGCGGCGGCGGCGGAGAGGGTTCCTCTACCGCTGCAGTCACTAGCAAGCGCCCGTTGCGCCGCCAGCGGCCCGCCAGACGGCTTGCAGGTGCCGCCCGCAGCGCCTGTGGGGCCCTGAGGGCGCCGGGGGCCAGCTGCACCGACGCGTGACCCCGCATACTTGCTTTCGGCCCAGCGCCGTTAAGGAGCTGGTGCAATGCGAGCATACGCGGGGCAGCGGTCTCGAAGAAGAAGCGACCTCGGGTGGGTGGCGCCAGCGGTACAGAAGTACATCATGATGAATTGGGTATGTAGCTGGACTAATGCGCAGCCTATGCAGCTGGGACGCCTCTGCGGTGAAACCTAAGTACAACACAACAGTTCCGAGTGCTGGTGAACATACAATTGCCACACACTGGCCCATTGGGCACTGCAGCCGCAACCCTTGCTAGGGTTCCGCAGGCCCTGGCTCGCTTCTAAGCTAAACTCTACTCTGATCGATTCACCATGTACGTTCGTATTTAAAAAATTAGGCAGGTATGTAGCTGGCGCGGCCTATGCAGCGGTGACGCCTAAGTAGCGGTGACGCCAGGCCCTGAGGGGCTGGCGAGACGGGCAACTGCCTCGGGCCCGGCACTAATAAGCCAGCATTGCATCGCCCCAGAATGCCATGCGCAGTTGCTCAACGTTGCCTCACATATTCAATTGGCATGGCGGTGTTAGCTCTGGGCTGCAGTAATTGAAGGGCAGGGCTGGTTGGTGCAGAGTGGCTATATAGTGGCCATATGCATATGCCACACTGCACCAAGGTTGTACAGATGCTGCCTGTACAAGCGTGCAAGCCTGAGGCGTCGGACCCACTGCACCAGAAGTACACAAACCAAGGGGCAAGATGCGGAGTCTCAAGTTCATGTGGTCGTCACGCCATTGCCAAATAAAAAGGAAGCCACTCGTCAGAGTTCAACAGGGCGGTGAGGGAAGGCTGGCTGAGGGAGGTGGACGGGCAGCAGCGCGGTGGCAGTTCAAGCTCTAGTGTGTTCACCATAATAATCAGAACGATGAGAAGTGACGAAGGGGATCCTGGAGCTTGCTCATGCCATTCAGGCGGCTCCTTGGCAACACACCGCGGTGCAGCGCTGACATGGCAAAGGCGGTGGCGTGCGGTGGCCATGCCAGCAAGGACGATCGTTTATCATCGTTCCCTCTGTCTTCGGTGCAGACCAGATCCGTGTGACTGTGAGGTGGTTTTCACGGCAGTCTGCAAACCGTCCTTTGCGGGAGGTTTTGAGTGAGTGAGTGAGTGAGCATGGCTGGCTCTTCCGACACCTCTTCAGAGGTGAGAGCGCCCCCAACAGGGCGGTGCTGCGCAGCAGATGCTTCCTAATGGTGTGTATGACCTGCAGAGCCCTTATCGGCGGCGGCATGCTGAGGTTTTGTGTCGCGAAACCCCACCCGCAGGTGTTTGTGCTCGTGGACAGGCAGGAGGTGGCGGCCGCTCAAGATGCCGGCTGGGCCTCCACTCCGCGGCGCAGCCGACTGGCTGGGCTGCTGCGGCCGTGGCGGCGTCCCGGCGCCCTGCCGCCCTGTGCGCCGGCGCCACTGCCGCCCTCCCACCTCTCCGCCATCCCCATCCTGTCTCTCCCATCCTCCTCTGGCGCCCCCTCCCACGCACCAACCGTGCACATCAATCCCCTCACAGCGCAGCCGCTGGGAAGCCAGCCGGCAGCTCAGGCAGTGCCAGAGGCAGGGCAGCACCTGCAGGCGCAGCCGCTGCGGCTGTATGGGTGCGGCAGCGCAGAGCTCGACACTTATGCAGCCTGCACTTCCTGGCTGCAGCAGCTGCCCGACCCAGCAGCACTGCGCCCGCCATCCCCGGGCAGCGCAGATGATTCAGACAGCCTGCTGAGCGGGATGAGCGTGTGCAGCACCAGCACAAGCCCAGATGGCGGCGGCGGCGGCGGCGGGCGCTCCGGCAGCGCGGCAAGCTTTGCACGCCTGCGGCTGCCCAGGCCTTATGTGATGTCCTCTGCTGGCACTGGCCGCAGCTCCAGCGGGGGAAGCAGTAACAGCAGTTTGCTCAACCTGCTGATGCAGCAGGGGGAGCCTGGGATGGGAGGGCAGCAACTGGCAGGTTCGGCAGCCGGGACAGCCGTGCGGACTGCAGCGGCGGCGCCACCGGCGGCACCGCAGCCCGCCGCATTACCGGGTGAGGCGGGCAGCACTGCCAACCCGCTGCTGCAGCTGCAGCTGCCGCCGCTGCCGCAGGCATCTGGGCAGCAGCAGCAGCAGCAGCAGCAGCAGCAGCAGGCGGCGCTGCTGAGCTGGCGGCGGCACGCGTGGCACTACAGCGAGCGGCAAGAGCCCGAACTCCTGCGCCGCCTGCTGTCACACAGCGGCGAGCAGCCGGCAGGCGCACAGCCCCTGAGCCCCTCTGCCGGGGGCGGGGGGTCGAACGGAGGGCGCGGCCGGGCGTCACGCCGTCACCTGCTGGCACTCATCGCTGTCTTGGCTGTGATGGTGCTGCTGCTGCACGCACTGCACAGCCATGCACTGCTGCACGAGCACCAGCTGGCAGGCGAGCAGCAGCAGGTGCAGCAGCAGGAGGGCCAGCTGGCGGCTCTGCAAGCCGCGGTGCTCGAGGCGGCTGCTGCTGAATCAGCAGGCGGCTGGCGAGAAGCTGGGGAGGCATCAAATGGTTTGGCTGCCCCGCTGGCCCACCTCCCCACACAAGCTCTCGGCCGCCGCCACGGCCCCCACCACCGCAAGCATGCGTCGCCCGACACCAGCCGCCTGCCGCGCCTGCGCCGCCGCCTGACGCTGCTGCTGTTCACACAGCGGTTCGCCGTCGGCGGGGCAGGCAGCGGGGCCCAGGGCGGCACCGCTGCCGGCACCTTTCCGACTGAACAGCACGTGGTTTATGAAACGTACGAGGAGTGGGAGGTGACGCTGGGCCGCAAGTGAGGGCCGCTGGCTTTCTGACATCACCCGACCTGCCTTCCCTGCATGCATGCCGCTCCAGTGCTCTGCTCTTTGGCTCAGCCTGCAAGATGATTACTCCCTGGGGCGACTCCTGTCCTTTTGAATGCACCCCCTGCTCTGCCTCCCCCAAGGCTTCTGAAACCCAGCTCTGCTCCTTTCCACACCAATCTGTTACCCTCCGCAACACAAGCAACGCCCCCTGGTCAAGCCCTCTTTTCATGCACCCCTTTTGCTCATCTCCTCTCATCACTGGCACAGCCCCAGCTCTGCTAGTGTCTGGCTGGGGCTGCCAGCTGGCAACGCAGCGCCTCGCCCCCCTGTACAGCCCTTGCACCCCGTGGTGCATACACTCTGTAGCGCTTCCCCCCTCTGTAGCGCCTGCCCCTCTGGTTTGTATGTAGCGCCTCCCGCTTCTAGTTGTATACAGCGCCGCCTGTGGCATCTCGTGTGGCATGTGAACCAGTGACTTCAGAAAGGTGAGCGTTCGGTCATGGAGGGTTGATAAAGGGGCAGCGGCACACGTAAGGCATACAGTAGTCTGATTTAAATTATGTCATGTATTGCCTCACAGGCCCAGCTCCTCCAGCAGCGCCAGGTGCTGGCTGACGGGCACCAGGCTGTTGGCTGTGATGGCGCCGCTGGCTGCCACCGCTGGCAGACCGATGCCTGCATGTGCAAGGGAGGGGCGGAGATCAGCGGGCAGGCAGGGTGAGGAGGCGTGTGTTGAAGCAGGCGACAAGGGAGGCAGACAGGCAGGCAGGAAGGCAGGCAGGCAGGAGGCAGCGGAGGGCAGGCAGGAAGGCAGGCAGGCAGGAGGCAGCGGAGGGAAGGCAGGAGGTAGACAGGCAGGTCGGCAGGCAGGCAGGCAGGCAGGAGGCAGCGGAGGGAAGGCAGGAGGCAGCGGAGGGCAGGCAGGCAGGCAGGCAGGCAAGGCAGGGCAGTGGGCAGGGGGCAGGCATGTGCAGCAGCTGTGCCAGGCTGCACCAAGCCAGCCGCTTCAGAATCTGCCATCCCCAGGTGCTGCCTGTATTGCCCACGCTCCTTGCAAGCCTGCACGCCGTTCAGTGGGCGTACCTGGGAAGGTGAAGTCGCCGCAGCAGTAGAGGGAGCCCAGGGGCGTGGCGTGCCACGGGAACAGCCCCTCGCCCGCACGGATGCCTGCACACACACACACGGACAGACAGAGCACCGGCAATGGACGGCAGCCTGGGTGTGCGCTACAGCCATGTGGCCTGAATACATGCATGACAAGGCACACCGGCGAACCAGGCAGCCCGACGCAGTTGAAGCGTGGGCATATGGTGTGTGTAGCCAGACCTGGGGTCAAGTCCATAGCGGCAGGCAGGTGGGCAGGCGGGGCACCAGGCAGGCATCCAGGCAGGCGGCCCGCCAGCCCAAAGGCATAAATGTCCTTGCTCTTCAAAAGAGCGCACCTGGTCCGTAGGAGCCGCGGTGGCGGCGCAGGAAGCGCTCGTGTGTGAGTGGGGTTCCCACCAGCGTCACCTCCAGGCGGGAGTCGATGTCAGGGATGAGGCGGCGCACCGCTGCAGCAGGGGCAGGGTGTGTGTGTGGGGGGGGGGCAAACTGTGAATGCACGCTCATTTACGCTTGCTTTTGGGTTGGTGGATGTTGGGGACGAGGCGGCGCACCGCTGCAGCAGGGGCATTTGCATGTAGAAGTCACTTGAAAGTAACAGTTTCAGTCGCATAACATGATGGTTCAAAGGCTACTATTATTAGAGGGAAGGGGCAGGGAGAAGTGATAAAGTGGCGCGCAGCTGCATAGGGAGGGCAGTGGGCACAGCCAGGGCAGGGTGTGGGGTAGCTCGAGGGCGACGCGGCACCGGGCAGATGTGCCAGATCGGCTTACAGGGCGCAGTGAGGGCGTGCAAGGCAAGCAAGGCGGCGCCCAACCCTGCAGCATATGAAACTCACCGTCCCACATAACCATAACCTCCCGCTTGCAACTTTCAACCCGCCACCCCACTGCACCCCCTCCGCTTGCAGGTTATTCAGCCTTCAACTCACCGTCCCACAGCACCTTGCTGCGCTCCTCCTTGAGTGCCGCATACTCGGGGCTGCGCCTGTCCAGGCCCTGCCACAGCTCGTAAGGCTCGGTGGCGGGCGTGTAGGCGTGCAGGCAGTGCTTGCCGGCTGGGGCCAGGCTGGGGTCGATCACTGCAGGCGGTGGGAGAGGGGGCGGTACCGGCACCGACAGAATGCGAGGTCAATGACGGATGCTTGTAACACGACATTTGTGGTAAGGTGAGGAGTACAATTCCCTTGCCAGGCTTGGTGAGGGCGGGGGGGTGAGATTGTGGGGAGCATGAGGCAGTCGGTGGGGGTGGGAGTGGGCAGAGCGACAGAGGCGGATGCAACCGGCAAGCTGACTGCTGGGCAGGCCGCATCAGGTTGCCTGCCCCTGTGCGCCAGGCCCTCCACACTTCCTGAATGCACCCATTACATTGATCGATTGATTGACTGATACATCATCCCACCCTCCCTACCAGCCACCGCTCATCCCTGCATGCATGCTTGCCTGCTGCACGCACCCTTCCCGACCGGCATCTCAGGCCCGCTCCATCCCCTGCATGACCCCTGCATGACCCCTGCATGCACCCTGCATGCACCCATCCCCACTGCGGCCCCCACCCCTTCACATTCTGACATCCCACTGTCCCCTGCCCAGCAACATGAGCTTACCAGAGGCAATGGAGACAAGCACCACATTCTGCAGAGTGGAGTGAAGCAGAGGAGGAGGAAGTGAGAGCAAGAGCACCGCAGCCCCCGCCAACGCCGCCGCTCCCGGAGAGGACTGGAGGGAAGCAGCGGTGGAGGAAGTGAGAGCAAGNAGCCCCCGCCAACGCCGCCGCTCCCGGAGAGGACTGGAGGGAAGCAGCGGTGGAGGAAGTGAGAGCCAGAGCACCGCAGCCCCCGCCAACGCCGCTGCTCCCGCCTCTCCGCACACACACACCTGTGCATGCTCAGTTTGACAGGCCAGCTGCGAGCAGCTTACTGTTGTGGATCCTGTATGTTATAGAGCACTCACCTGCGGCGCGCACACGCCCCCAGGCGCATCCCAGTCGTTCACTACAATGTGGTGCATCTCCAGCCCCTCCAGTCCTGCAGCGCAGAAAAGAAATGCATGTGGTTGATGCGGGCAACCGGCATACGAGTGCACGAGAAGCTGGCCGAGTGTTATGCCAGGTAGAGGTGGCGCGGCTGTGCCCCATCCCGCGCCCGCAAGACAAACGCCGGACAGCAGGGCACAGCAGGGCACAGCAGGGCACAGCAGGGCACAGCAGGGCACAGCAGGGCACAGCAGGGCACAGCAGGGCACAGCAGGGCACAGCAGGGCACANTGTCGACAGCAGCCGCCGCCTGTGGCGAGAAAGTTGTGGGTTCTATGCTGTGCTAGCACTACCACTCCGTGGCTTACCCGACCGTCCCTCTCCCTCCACCCCAGGATCTCCAAACTGTATATGGACGGCGACTGCTCTGATTCACGCACCTTCACCCAGAACAAATGTGTCAGTGGCCGCACTGTGGGTGGCAGCAATGCGTCGTGCCAGGCCGTGCTTCGTGATGGCAGCCCCTCCTGGTGGTTCCCCGTGGCTCCAAATGGTCAGTGTAGGGTTTCATGCTGAGATGACGTGCACGTGGGCTGTGGGACACAACCTCCTCCTTGCATGGTAGCTGACTGGGCGTCTGGCTTACTTTCCTGTGGGTTTCCTCAACACCACGCCCTCGGGCTGTAATCTTCTTCTTCTTCCTCCTGCTCGACCACTGTGCACCCAACTTCGTCCCGTGGGCTTGCGTCTCGCGGCCTGCAGCACGTGTTGGGGAGCGCACAAGGGCAGGCGCCAGCTCCGACCTCCTCAACCCACTCACCCGCCCGCCCCTTGCCTGCCCGCGTGCTCGCTCCTTCCTGCATCGATAGCAGCCTCTGACGCCGACACCCTGTGCACCGCCTCACCCATTGGCTACTTTTACATACACAACTCCTGCAACCAGACCTTCTCCTTCGTCCTCTCGGTAAGCTCGCCCAAACGCCTGACCTACCTGTGCTGCTCCTCCCCCGGCCCTGCCTACCTTGGTGCTTGCTGACGTGCGTGAACCAACCAAACACACTGTTTCATTCCGGAGTAGCAACCTCAAGCCTCTGCCCCTGCCTCTCCCTGCTCCTTCAACCCTGCAGATCCGTATCCAATCCTACATCAGCTGCCAGCTGCCGGGGCAGATCTCCGAGGGCTGGAAGCTCGTCATCGCCCTCGCCACCAAATTCGGCATCCTAGCCCTGGTTATTGTCGTGGCCGTCGTGGTCTGCTTGGCTGTGGTCATCGCGGTGGATCGAATCGCGCGCTGTTTCGAGAAGGCGCCGCCGCCCGCGGTGCAATTGGTGCCGGTGGGGGCGGACGAGGCGCCGCCCAGCCCGAAGCCGGCCGGGGAGCCCTCTACGGAGCGTACCCCTTTGCTTGTGGGGAGCGCGCTATTCACATCCACGGCCCACATGCTCCCTGCCGCCGCTCAACAGCTCGGCAACGACCGCTCACCGGTAGCTCGCAGCAATGAGCTCGCTCACGGCAACCACCTGGCTACCTGATATTCTGCTTCCGTGCTGTGGGCAAGGTACAAGGAAGGGGTGTGCGTGATCCACCCTGCAGCATGTGCCGCCGGCGCTGCAGCCTAGCTCATGCCATCCCAACCACGCCTCTCCTTGCCCACTGTCCCCTTGCCCGGCCTGCATGCGCCCCTGCCCCCGCCTCGCCCCTTGTTATCGCCCCGCCCCGCCCCGCCCCAGCCTGCCTCCCGACCACCTCCTCCACCCATCTTGGCCGCCCAGCACCGCCCTGATGTGCTGTAAATGCTCCCTGCCCTGACCCTCACTCCCTGCCCTGCCCACCTCCCTTGCAGCTGTCACTCGCCTGAGCACCCTGCCGGGCTTCCCTGACCTGCGCTGCAACCAGCAAGGAGGCCCGCTGGCAGCCCACCAGCGCGACAGTGGCTAGATGTCAAGCGGAACCTGTCAAGCACCTGTGTTGCTTTGCTGGTTCCAGTGAGGCCCTGTCGAGGAAGCCTGCAGCGCTGGCACAGCCCGACCCAGGGCACAAGGCTGATCATGATTACCACGGCAGGCGCCACCGCTCAGGGCCGCCGCCGGAAGACAGCACTTGTACTCGCCTTGAATAATGCACGGTGTTAAGGAATCCCGTGTTTTCACTGCTGTGCACGTCTGCACACTCGCCCAGGACTGCCCCTATGCGCCTCAAGCCCCAGGCTTGCACTTTTGAACCCCATGGTTTGCATGCGTGATGTACTTTCTATTTGCCTGCCTGCCCCTCTGTCTATCCACACACCCCTTTCCTGCATTCTTTTATTTGTATCCCCTGCCTGCGCACCTGTTTGTTTACACCCCCTGCCTTCACACCTGCTGACTCATATCCCTTTTATTGGCACCAGTCGCTAGCTGAGCAGCACTGCCACTGTTCCAAATGTACGGCCGCCATTAATGGGTGCAAACCAGCCCGCTGCATCGGTCCAGCCTGCTGTGTTTCCCCTGCTCCTCCTCCCTGCTTGCAATCCTGGCGTACACTTTCCAGGGGTCTTTGTCGCACTTCGTGTTGCGGAATCAAGACTGTAACTCTCCAAAAGCAAAGCCGTGGGCGTCACCACGATGTGGAGGCAGGGCCGAGGGCGGGCTCCAACAGCCCCTTTTGATAGAAAGCTTTGCGCAGGAAATTGTGGTTGTGTGGCGGGTGCATTTTGACCGTAATAACGTGTTTCAGCTCTGCGCTGGGGGGGCGGCCTCGGGCGGCGGCGGTGAGCTGGCGGCAAGGACGGGGGCCACGCCAGGCGGGCGCAGTCGGTTACGGACGGGCATTTGGAGGGTGCACTTGTCGGATCCACAGACCCGGCCAGGCCACCCAGGATTGGCAAGATGGATCAGCACAAAGATTGGCTGACATACTTGGTGGCACAGGGATGGCAGGTGCTCTACTTCCCTGTAATTGTTTCGCACTCGGGTCTGGTAGCAGGAGCGGCGGGGGAAGCGCTGCGGCAGTGTGGAGTTCCTAATCCGAGTGTGGCGAAGGCAGTGCGCAAGGTGGCGAATCATGCCGTCAGGTATACGACGATGTTCAGGAACGCACGCAAGGAACTATATAACATGCAGGGGGTTAACCCTCCAGACCCAGGGTAGGGCGTTTGTGACCAGGAGGGGAGGGATCGGCGGCGGGCTTTCCTGCCGCCGGCGCATCTCCCCCAAAGTCACCCGCTGTGTGTCATTTCTTCTTCTTCTTCTTGGCGTCTTATGTCACAGTACTCACGCTTCTAGTACCTCAATCGTTTGCGCCTCATTCTCGTCCAGACGCCCCACAGCCGCGTTGCGTACACGCAGCGGCCTTCTCGCCTGCGCAGCGCAGGGAAGGTCGGGGCAGCAGAGCCGTATAGATGCGACGGTGGAGCTGGGCGGGAGCAGCGGCAGCGGCCTGGGTGTTGACCACACAATTGCCGGCAGCCACCGCCGGTGCCACACTGCCGGCACACACCGCTGGCACCTCTCGCGATTTCTCCTACAACATCGTGAGCTTGTGTGCGCAAAACACACTGTATGGTGTTGGGCTGAGATGCCTGTTCGTCACATGCCACGCACGACCATACACCTCGCTGGGCGCCCCCTTCCCCCTTGCCCCCGTTTGCACAGACCACGCTCCCCGAGACCTGCAGCTATCTGCGCAAGGACGTCGGCGCCAAATTCTTTGAATACCGCGCCGAATGGTCCTTAAACTCACATGTACCAGACCACTGCGCGCTGGAGTGAGCTGGCAACATGGGCGCCTGTGCTGTGCACGCTGTGCTTCCCCGCCAGCGGCAGCAAACAGCGGCAGCAGACATGCATGCGGGGAGCGTCACTTTGCCTTTGCTACCCCGGTGGCACGCCACAGTCTTGCGCTACCCCTCTGATTTATCCATCGGGGTGCAGTCGATCAGCAGCCGCCTCATGTCGACAGCAGCCGCCGCCTGTGGCGAGAAAGTTGTGGGTTCTATGCTGTGCTAGCACTACCACTCCGTGGCTTACCCGACCGTCCCTCTCCCTNGGGTAGACACCCTGGGTGTCTCCTCCCATCATAAACGTGAGGCCCTGTGCTCCCTTGCACTGACGGTTGGTTGCACACGATGCCCTTCCCACTGCGTTGCAGGGCTTCAGAGACTGGACCTGTGTGCTGCATGGGGAGAAGCAGCGCCGGCCATTCCCACCTGACTACTTGCACGCACTCGCCCCCCCCGTGCCGGCGCTGGACCTGCCGCCGCTGGGACTTCCAACAATCCTCTGTAGGTGAGTTTAATGGTGGGCAAACCGCACCCGGGGCGGCAGCGCTGCACATCGGCCGGCCCTTAGAGGGGGGTGCGTACAGATGGTGCCAGCAGTGGTGCCAGTTTGGCCGCCACGCTGGCGCCCCCATCGATGGCCGCCCCTTCCACAGAGGTCTGCAGCAGCGTTAAAAGCAGAAATCAAGGGCAGTAAACGGTGGGAACACCAAGCAAGCGGGGACTTCTCTCATGCAAGCATGCCGAGCGTGCTGCGACTGACAGATGGCCCGTTTTCGCGAACCGCTTGTCGCTAACCCATTCGTTTTCTCTGCGCAACCCCTTTTCCTCAATCGGGACTTCGTCCTTACAATCTGAGGCGCAAGCCGGCGCAGAGGTGAGATAGTTGTTTGTTAAGCTGTTGCTCTGCAGGCGCTCTGAAGGCCTCCGCTGCTTGATTGCTGCTGAGCCGCAGCGTTTTCAACCAGCTCACTCGCGATAAAGCTACTCGCCGATCGCCGACCGCCGCGGCCCCGCGGGAAGCCCTCCCCGCACCTGTTTGCAGGCACCTGTCGCCGTTATTCATTTAAAAGCGCTCAGCGCCGGCGGTTTCTGGGACTTCATTTTGGTTTGTTCGTTTATCTACGCCCAGCCCGGTGAGAGGTTTGGCTGCAGGCGATGATCCCCTGGCAAGCTGTGTCACATGTCTAGGGCTGTCTAGGGAGCATCTAGGGTGCACACCCTAGATGCTCCCTGCACAGCTTAGGGAGTGCAGGGGACCAGCAGGGCCCTGGGGTTCGCCTAGGCTGTCCAAATTTCGTGTAGGTGCAGTTAAGGAGTGCAGGCGGGGACCAGCAGGGCTCCGGGGCTCTTCTAGGGCTCGTCTAGGGTGCATCCAGGGTGCACTAGGGAGTGCAATGGGGACAGCCAGGCTGACTGGCTGACTGAGGGCGGGTTCCACGTCGTGCCCAAGTCTCATGGAGGCAAAATGTTACAGGCAAGTGCCAAACCAGTGCTGGTCAGCACTACCTCTTGTGGAAAGACCCAATAAACCGCAACTTGTGTACCTATGTGGGGGCTGGCGGCACACACGCAAGCACAAATATTCAGGTACATGTGTAGGTACGAGTCTTGAAGGTCGTCATCGTTACAACATACGATCATAGCACACACCTTGCTACACACACAAGCTCAAACCTCACCTAATCACACATATTATAACATGTGCATGATACGATTTTTGATGTGTAAGTGGCTGATGCCCACACGTTTTACGTGTGGGAATTAAGATGTGTACATAAGAATTTGGCGCGGAGCAAAACATGTGTAAACCTGACTCGAACCACTAGTGGCTGGGTGTTCATGAGGTGGCGGTGGCGGCGGCGCGCGGCGGCGGCGGCGGCGACGGCAGCTGCAACATCACATGATCGGCCTGCTCACCAGTACCGCACGCAGCACGAAGCTTGGGGTGCGCATGACGTCCGTGTCGAGCGGCATGGCGTCTTCACGTCTGACCAGTTGCAGGCAACGGGCGGCCAAGGGCAGGGGGTGGGCCAACGGCAGGGGGTGGGCGCAGCCGAGTTGGTCAGTGTTCGGAGAGGGGCCAATGAGTGTGGAGAATGCAGGGAGGGCCGCTTGATCAGATGCGAGATCTAACGCGCCTCTGTCATTTCTGCACCACTTCCCCGGGGCCGGGCCAGCCAGGCGCCATCATCGCGCTGTCGTGACGACTGCACTCTCAGCAGCTCAGGATGCCGGCACGGATGCTCTAGATTGAGGTCCACTTGGTGGCACCGCCGCCGCCACCGCCGCCACCACCGCCGCAAGCTTAAGCAAGGTTCCCTCCATGTTTCGGGCGAACCTGCCAAAACCTTGCCGGTTAACCTCGCTCTCGTGCAAGAAAGACGGCCTACAACCACCGCTTCCCTCACAAATCTCTTCTGCCTGCATGCCTCTGCCCATGACCGATGTGTCCTGGACAGGATCCATCGTGCAGAGACCTTCTGTCCATGTATGCTGCTGACATTTCCGCCAAGCGCACTGATGACGGGTTAGTGACTGTATCGTAACTGCAAATGAATCATTCAAAGCAGAAGAGCGTACAAACAACGTAGGCACACAGAACCCTCAGGCCAAAGGAAGGGGAGGTGGCGGTTGGGGTGCCTGTGTCCCTGTGCTGGACTGTGCACACCACACGGTGTTGGGGCACAGGCAGGGCGGCAGACATGATGCACCATGGGAGAGGCAATTCATGCAGCTGGTCATTAAATCAAACACAGCGTGTCCTGATGGTGTTGGTGGTTGGCCTGACTAAGCAGGGGGGCTGGCGCTCCCCCTCTCACCCGAGCCAAGCATCCCACCAGCTTGTTGCATTGCACCAGCAGTTGTGGTGTGCTTCCCCCCTGCACTAACACTGCAGGGCCCCTTTTCTTTCCCCCCTGTTCTTACCCTGCTACATATCAGCCCGCTGCATCGGTCCAGCCTGCTGTGCTTCCCCTGCTCCTTCTTCCTGCTTGCAATCCTGGCGTCACTTTCCAGGGGTCTTTGTCGCACTTCGTGTTGCGGAAACAAGACTGTAACTCTCCAAAAGCAAAAAGCAAGCAGGTCTACAGTCACGAGCCCACATGCAGTGGATGTTGGCATCATAGACGTCACGCAAGTACGTCTACATATCCACTTCTTTGTAACAGCGGCCCCCAGCGGCAGCACAGGAGGACAGGAGACACGAGAGGAGCAGCGGCAGCACACGGTCTTGAGGGGACGAGAGGGGAGGTCACGGCTGCTGCATGCACTGCGGTGGATTTAAGTGAAGTGATTCGAGGATCCTGTCATGCAACAAAGTAACTGTGGGGATGGACTGACCTCTGAAGCGGGGTTCAGGGGTGGGGTTTCAATGGGTTTCAGCTGGTCATGTACGCCCAGACTTCACAAGAGAGGCCATCAACAATGATTTACCACCGCTTTGAATGTCAAAATGCCTGAGTCAATCACTTTGAAAAAATGCCGTCAATGACGGTGCGGCCCAAGGGGCCTGTGGAAGTGGCCACCGCAGCTGCTCAGCTGCTGTCGCGATGCAGCATAGTTTATGATCCGGCAGCTCGGGTCAGTGCAGACGTTGGCACGAGTTTAATACCATCGCACAAGTTCATGAGGTCGGCAAGTTTGGAGCAAGGGGAGACCCTGCTGAGGCAGCAGCGCAAGGAGTGCGCGCACTCCTTGCGCGCGGTGTGGGCGTCACCCACGATGTGGAGGCAGGGCCGAGGGCGGGATCCAACAGCCACATAAAGTAGAAAGCATTGCGCCGGGACTTGTGGTTGTGTGGCGGGTGCATTTGGACCAAGAGAGGCATTTGGACCAAGAGAGGTGTGAGCTCTGCGCTGGGGGGCGCCTCGGGCGGCGGCGGTGAGCTGGCGGCAAGGAGAGAGGCAAGCCAGCTCGCCCAGGCGGGCGCAGTCGATTACTTGGCGTGTTATAACACAGCTCACGTTTCCAGTATCTCGCTCGTCTGCGCCTCTCGTCCGCCCCACAGCCGCGTTGCTTACACGCAGCGGTAGCCTTCTCTACTGCGGCCTTCTCGCCTGCGCTGCGTACGGCAGGTCGGGGCAGCAGAGCCGGATAGATGCGACGATGGAGCTGGGCGGGAGCAGCGGCAGCGTCCTGGGTGTTGGCCACACAGTTGCTGGCAGCCACCGCCGGTGCCACACTGCCGGCACACACCGCGGGCACCACTCGCGAGTTCTCCTACAACATCGTGAGCTTGTGTGCGCAAAACACACTGTATGGTGTTGGGCTGAGATGCCTGTTCGTCACATGCCACGCACTACCATACGCCTCGCTGGGCGCCCCCTTTTCCCTTGCCCCCGTTTGCACAGACCGCGCTCCCCGAGACCTGCAGCTACCTGCGGAAGGACGTCGGCGCCAAATTCTTTGAATACCGCGCCGAATGGTCCTCAAACTCACCCGTCCCATACTACTGCGCGCTGGAGTGAGCTGGCAACATGGGCGCCTGTGCTGTGCACGCTGTGCTTCCCCGCCAGCGGCAGCAAACAGCGGCAGCAGACGACATGCATGCGGGGAGCGTCACTTTGCCTTTGCTACCCCGGTGGCACGCCACAGTCTCTTGCGCTACCCCTTTGATTACTCCATCTGGCTGCGTCGACCGCAGCCGCCTCTTGTCGACAGCAGCCGCCGCCTGTGGCGAGAAAGTTGTGGGTTCTATGCTGTGCTAGCACTACCACTCCGTGGCTTACCCGACCGTCCCTCTCCCTCCACCCCAGGATCTCCAAACTGTATATGGACGGCGACTGCTCTGATTCACGCACCTTCACCCAGAACAAATGTGTCAGTGGCCGCACTGTGGGTGGCAGCAATGCGTCGTGCCAGGCCGTGCTTCGTGATGGCAGCCCCTCCTGGTGGTTCCCCGTGGCTCCAAATGGTCAGTGTAGGGTTTCATGCTGAGATGACGTGCACGTGGGCTGTGGGACACAACCTCCTCCTTGCATGGTAGCTGACTGGGCGTCTGGCTTACTTTCCTGTGGGTTTCCTCAACACCACGCCCTCGGGCTGTAATCTTCTTCTTCTTCCTCCTGCTCGACCACTGTGCACCCAACTTCGTCCCGTGGGCTTGCGTCTCGCGGCCTGCAGCACGTGTTGGGGAGCGCACAAGGGCAGGCGCCAGCTCCGACCTCCTCAACCCACTCACCCGCCCGCCCCTTGCCTGCCCGCGTGCTCGCTCCTTCCTGCATCGATAGCAGCCTCTGACGCCGACACCCTGTGCACCGCCTCACCCATTGGCTACTTTTACATACACAACTCCTGCAACCAGACCTTCTCCTTCGTCCTCTCGGTAAGCTCGCCCAAACGCCTGACCTACCTGTGCTGCTCCTCCCCCGGCCCTGCCTACCTTGGTGCTTGCTGACGTGCGTGAACCAACCAAACACACTGTTTCATTCCGGAGTAGCAACCTCAAGCCTCTGCCCCTGCCTCTCCCTGCTCCTTCAACCCTGCAGATCCGTATCCAATCCTACATCAGCTGCCAGCTGCCGGGGCAGATCTCCGAGGGCTGGAAGCTCGTCATCGCCCTCGCCACCAAATTCGGCATCCTAGCCCTGGTTATTGTCGTGGCCGTCGTGGTCTGCTTGGCTGTGGTCATCGCGGTGGATCGAATCGCGCGCTGTTTCGAGAAGGCGCCGCCGCCCGCGGTGCAATTGGTGCCGGTGGGGGCGGACGAGGCGCCGCCCAGCCCGAAGCCGGCCGGGGAGCCCTCTACGGAGCGTACCCCTTTGCTTGTGGGGAGCGCGCTATTCACATCCACGGCCCACATGCTCCCTGCCGCCGCTCAACAGCTCGGCAACGACCGCTCACCGGTAGCTCGCAGCAATGAGCTCGCTCACGGCAACCACCTGGCTACCTGATATTCTGCTTCCGTGCTGTGGGCAAGGTACAAGGAAGGGGTGTGCGTGATCCACCCTGCAGCATGTGCCGCCGGCGCTGCAGCCTAGCTCATGCCATCCCAACCACGCCTCTCCTTGCCCACTGTCCCCTTGCCCGGCCTGCATGCGCCCCTGCCCCCGCCTCGCCCCTTGTTATCGCCCCGCCCCGCCCCGCCCCAGCCTGCCTCCCGACCACCTCCTCCACCCATCTTGGCCGCCCAGCACCGCCCTNCCTCTGCCGCCTCCCCTCCCACCCCTTCCCCGCTGGCCCCCTGCACGCACTCTCGTCGTCTTTGTGCCGCCTCTGCCGCCGCCCCTCCCACCCATGTCCCGCTGCCCTGCTACAAGCACTCGTCGCCTTTGTGCCTCCTCTGCCGCCTCCCTCCCACCCTGCCTCGCTGGCCCCCTGCAAACACCCGTCGCCTTTCTGCTACCTCTGCCGCCCTCCCCTCCCACGCCTGCCCCGCTGCCCCGCCACGCACCTGTCGTCTTTGTGCCGCCTCTACTGCCTCCCCTCCCACCCTGCCCCGCTGCCCCCCTACACGTACCCGTCGCCTTGCCGCCCTCGGTGAGTATCTCGTCCACATGTGCCCGCAGCTGCACCTTCCCGCCATGCTTCTCTACTCCTCGCACCAAGGCATCCACCATGGCTTGGCTGCCGCCACGTGGGAACTCCAGCCAGCACTCTGGGCGGTACCTGAGAGCAGAGACGCATGGTGGGGGAAGAGGAAGGAGGGTGGCCCAGATAATGAGGGAGGGGTGAGAACAGTGAGGGGAGGGGGGACCCTGGCACTCCCATTACCCACAGTGCTTGCCTCCGCTCCTCACGCCAGCGCCGGCCGCCACGTGTGCCTGCCTCTTGCTGCTCAATAAAGCGGTCGCTGTGCTGCTGTGTGCCATGCAAGCGGCGCATGGGGCTGGCCCGCGTGCTGCGCTGTGCTGCACCACAGCAGGCTGGCCGCCACGCTGGATCCCCCGTGCTGTGCTGTGGTGTGCTGTGCTGCACCACAGCAGGACGTCCGCCAGGCTGGATCTCCCGTGCTGTGCTGCACCACAGCAGGGCTGGCCGCCGGCCTGGATAGCAGGCTGGCCGCCAGGCTGGATCCCCCGTGCTGTGCTGTGCTGTGCTGTGCTGCACCACAACAGGCTGGCCTCTACAAGTGTGCCTAAATCTAACGACCGCACACCGCCAATCCAGTCCCACTCACCATTGGTTGAACATGAATGCGACTTCGGCTGCAATGGTCCCGTCTGCGGGCAGTCCCGACAGCAGGAAGCTGAGCAGGTCCAGCCAGTTGCGAACAAACGGGTCCCGGATGCCCGCACCGTCCAGCACCTGCAGAAATGAAAACACAAAAGCGGTGGAAAGAACGTGAGCAGGTGCCAGCCAGTTGCCACAAACAGGTCACGATTCCCGCACCGTCTAGCACCTGCAGTCGGGAAGGACAGAGTAACAGGTGGTCCCTAAGTGGAAGCAGGGCGGGGGCGTGTTGTGCGGGGTGGGGGGCGGTTGTGCGGGGCGGGCGGCTCATTGTGCACAATGTCGTGCACAATGTCATGCACAGTGTCATGCAGCACACGATCCACCAGCCTGTGGGCACAATTGCCTTTTGCAGTACACCGACTGGCTAGCAGGTTGAACAGCCATCTTTCCAGCCCCTCCAGCCTTAGCACATCGCCAGCTAACACACCTTTGAGAAGGGCCCCGTCAGCTGCAGGGCGGCCGGCCCGCCCGTCAGCAGCTGCGGCAGGAAGCGCAGGAGGGCGGTGCGAAGGACGCCCACGTCTTGCCGGAATGCCACCGGCGGCAGCATGGTGGCTGCGTTGGCCAGCGGACGCATAACTTCCTGCAGCGGTACGCATGCGCAGTACAGGCAGTGATCAGCGAGACGGAGGTTGGCAGGCCAGACCACAGCAGGCACAGCAGGGCCAAGGCCTCCATTCGCCTGCCACACTATGTTGGCCTCAAGGCACAGGATGGTCCCAGTATCCCTTTTAAGGGGTCAATAAGCAACGGTTGGGCGCCGGCCCCTCCATCTGTCTTGCGCAATGCAAACCTTGACTGCAGGCAGATGCACACCCGCCACGATGCAAACCTTGACTGAAAGCAGCCGCAACGCATGCCCGAAGCAGCCCATCAGCAGTGTTCACCCGCCACGGTGCAAACCTTGATTGAAAGCAGGCAGTGCACACCCGCCACGATGCAAACCTTATTGAAAGCAGGCAAGGCACACCCGCCAGTTCTCACCTGCAGGCGCCGCCACTCCGCCACCGCCTCGGGCCCCCGGATTTGCTGCAGCACGTCGCAAAACTGGTAGGCTCCAACCTCAGTCAGGAACTGGCCCTCTGGAGTGATCACATTCCAACTGCAACAGACGAAGCGAAGGGACAGGGACAGGGTGATTCGGGTGGAACACATTCCGACAGCTACAGTTTGAAAGAAGTGGAAGAGTCGGGGTGAGCCGGGTGGGGTGGGTGCAGAGCGCAGGAGTTTGTATGGCTTTCACCTGCCGTTCAGCCCTCGGCAATTGTCAACATGCCCAGTGGGCCTGACACAGTGCGGGGCAGTCCGACAGGCGCAGATGAGCCCCCTAAAGCAGCTGGCCCCGCAGCGGTCCCCACTACGCAACTCACTTCGTGTGCAGCACGCCACAACAGCGCACACAGAACGTACGCACATGCGGTATGGGTGTTCTTCATTATTACCAAAACGGAACTGTTTCGATGCATGGCTCACTTTTTGTAGCGCAAAAGGTCCAGCGGCTCTCCCAGCGCCTGCAGCACGTGGGCCAGCGGGTTGGCGTCGCGCCCCTGCCCCGCCATGTCTGCACGGTTCCAAGGCAGAGGAGGGCAGCGGAAACAGGTTGGTGTGCCAACTCCAGGGAAGGGCAGCAGGCACGCGGTGGCAGCAGCAGAGCAGAGCAGTGTGTGTTGAGTGCAGCAGGAGCGGCTGCTAGGCGGGCATTAGTTGGAACAGGAGCCGGTGGCTGGAACAGGTGCCCCGTGTGCTGGCAGCCAGGCAAGGCAGCCCAAGAACCACCGGGTGGGCAGGCATCGCACACATCCAGCGTTGCACACGCACACAAAATGCACGCCGGCGGGGGGAGGGGGAGCACAGGCGCCCCGCGCACAGGGGCGGCGCCGCTTGCCCGGTTGGTGGGGGGGAAGTGCACCTGGACACACACACTGTCTCTCTCTCTCTCTCTCTCTCTCTCTCTCGTCCTCTCTCTCTCTCTCTCTCTCTTTTACAAACCTGAGTAGAGTGACGGCCCGCTCTCAAAGTGGTAGAGCCCCTCGCCTCCTGGCGCCCGCACCGTCCATGCGTGCGCTGCGCCGCCTGGGGTGTCATGCGACTCACACACCAGCACCTGGTTGGAAGGGAGGCATGCAATGTACGGCATGGGGGGTAAGGAATCCACAGATGCAGCACCGGGTGGATAATTTGGGGCTACATCAGCAGGTGCGGGCGGTTGACAACAGCTTCCCCCCATGCCTTCGATCAAGCTGCGGCCGCTGCTATGTTAGCCTTCACCTTCAGGCCATATTTAGCCAGCAGTCCGGCGCAGCTGAGGCCGCCGATGCCTGAGCCAATCACCACCACGTCGTACTCGTCTGCAGCCTCGCTGGCAGCACTGGCGGCAGGAGCGGCGGCAGCGGCGGTGCCCCGCCTCGGCGGCGGCACTCGCTGCTGGCAGTGCCGCTCGGCCGATACCGGGCGCCGCTGGTATTCGCTTTGTGATTGCCGCGGCACGAAATGCCGCGGCACGACAGCCTGTAGTGTCGCCGCGCGCAGCGAGCCGGAGGTGGCGCCCCCCAGCGTGCAGCTCATTGTGGCAGCTGAGCCACTGGGGCGGAAACCGGGAATCCACAAGTTCGATGGGTTGGCTGCAAGCGCGCGGGAGTGGCAACCTGGCCCGCCAACAGCGGCACGGCGTGCATGCTGTGGCGGGGCGGGCAAATTGTTTGCATGATGCAGAGAAAAACCAGTTCCCTAACCTGGAACACTTGACAGGTGACAGTGCTTTATCAACCCTACGTGTTTTATACTAGAAACCTCACCGGCGCTGGGGCTGCCCGCCGCTGGGCCCGCTACGCGGGCCGACCCCCGCCACGCGCCCACTCGCTCCACATTAGAACCATGATGGGAGACTCCACTCTCTCCAATACACGCACGTTTGCCAGTTGTTTGCGGTAGAAAAAGGACACGACGAAAACTGCAACCAAGGCAGAAGGAAAAGCAAGAGCGAACCGTGGAAGGGGTAGGATGTCCAGCTGGCAGGTGGTCTGCACCGCCGCTGCCGAGCGTGGGTGCTTCCTTGCACGCGCCGGCCAAGGCGCGTGCCTGGTCATGCACAGTGATCGCCTTGGCGCCTACACCAGCACATTCGAGTTCCATGATGAGAGGGACTGCTGTGCCACCCAGGAAGAAGAAGGAGTAGTGGGACACCTAGGACACCTCCTGCAGCACTCCCTTCCTTCCTTCCTTCCTTCCTTCCCGTTACACCGTGTGCGTCTCATCAGAGGCGACGGTTCCCGGTGCGGCACACAGCCGGGACAAATTAAGAGCTGCAAGACAAAACGTGTGGGAGAGAGAGTGTGAGGTAATATAATAAAAGCCGCCAGCGAAAGCCCCTGCTGTGCCTGCTGGCGGGGCTGGCTTGCAGGCGCAGGCGCAAGCAGCAGGCAGCGGCGGCGACAGCGGGAGCAGCAAAGGAAGCGGAATGGCGGCAGCAGCGCAGGTGGTTGCAGCGGTGGCGATGGCGGCAGCAGCAGCGGCGCCTGCGGTGGCGTGGAGCTGTCGAGGGGTCTGCGCCCTTGGCGTCAGCCTGCTGCTGAGCTGGCCACCGACCATGCCCTGCCCTCTGCCAGCAACGGCTTTGCGCTGTGGCTGGCGCCTGCCGCGACGTGAGAGCTTTGGTGGGCGCCGCGTTCCCACCCGCTGCTCAGCCTTTGCCTCCCCGGATTGATGGGACGCCTCTGCCCCCTGCCTGCCGCTCCTCCGCTGCAGCCGCTCCTTCCGTGTGCCCTCTCCTCGTTTCCTGCTGCGGTTGTTACACAAAAGAACAACAGTGATGGCACGAACAGTGTAGTGCGCAGGCATGAAGGCAGCACAAAGTACGGCCCGGAGGCACTAGAAATCAATACATACAAGCGCTTTGCAGAGGCCACGCAGCACTGGCCCCAACGGCAGCACTTGGCAGCGAGCTCTAGGCAACGACAAAGCGGGTGGGTATGTGAATTGATGAACTGATTGCACTGGTATAGCGAGAGAACGCTCAGGCCCTGGCTCGGATGCAGGAACTGGGGGGGGGACAGGATGGCCCCCCACGAGCTGCAGGGAGGGCCGGGTGAGGGAAGACGGGCCCTTTGTGGAAGGGATGGGCAGTGGGAGGGAAGGATAGGCTGCTTGAGGGAAGGAAGGCCCCTTTGTGGGAAGGATGCGCTGTTTTAGGGAAGGATGCCCCCCCACGAGCTGCGGGGAGGTCCGGGTGAGGGAAGGATGGCCCCTTTGAGGGAAGGATGGGCAGTGGGAGGGAAGGATGGGACCCCACGAGCTGCGGGGAGGTCCTGGTGAGGGAAGGATGGCCCCTTTGAGAGAAGGATGGGCAGTGGGAGGGAAGGATGGGGCCCCACGAGCTGCGGGGAGGGCCGGATGAGGGGAGGCTGCAAGGCGCATGAAACAGGCACTGTGGCAGAAGTTGAGTGGAGGGGGAAGAGACGTGCAAGGGAGAAGCGTGGAAGCAGAGGGAGAAGCTCCTGGCGGCTAGCCACACAGGTCTGCCACACAAAACCAAAGGCTGTGCACGCTTACACGGTGCTGACCACAGCGGGCGCAGCAGCAGCACCACCGAGCTGAACGCCGCCCTTGTCGGCCCCATGGGGCACTGAGGCGCCATAAACGTCGGCACCGCCGCGGCGGCGGTGCTTCACATCCAGGGCGTCGAAGACAACGATGGCAATTTGGACGAACCTGGGCGGGGCAAGGAGCGGGGAATGGGAAGGGCAAACATGAGCCGGGGCAGGGGAAGGGCTGGAGAGATGTGGGGTGAGGGGAGGCCTGCCTCAGAAGCTGCATGCATGCAAGGGTGCACGCCCTTGGCTCCCTCCCCACGCCCTCGGGCTGTACTCTTCTTCTTCCTCTTCTTCTTCTTCTTCATAGCTCCCTCACAATTGCAAGCATGCAATGGACGCCCCCCTCACCAAGTGAGCCAGGCGAACGCAATGGACGCCTCCAGGCGCGGCCTGTTGATGTCGTTGCTTGCAAGATATAAGGTGAGGCCCGTGCTGTGAGAAGTGGTGGGCGGGCGGGCGAGTGAGCGAGTGGGCAGGCGGGCGGGCACGCGCGCAAGGCAGGAGCGGCCGAATGGGCGCATGGGGTGGGGTCATGCAGGGGTCATGCTTTTCCCTTGTGCACACCCAACCCTCCAACTTAGCCTGCCCCTTTCTTACGTGGACGGATACCTTTCCAGCAGTTTGTTCATTTCGTTGAGCTTGGCCAGCACAGCGCACAGCGTGGCCGCGGCGGCAAGCCAGAACACGAGCCTGATGGAGTCCAAGACCAGGGGAACGAGGCCGCGGGACTGTCGCGCAGGAAGGAGGTGGAAAGAGTGGGACGGTGAGTGCTAGGGCAGCGTATACGTGGCAGTGCGGGGACAGGGCAGAACACGAGCCAACCAATAGCCATGCACAAAGCCTCGGCCAGGAGCTGGGCAGCCCCTGCATGTGCTGCCGTCCAGGTGCGCCGGGCCGGGACCTACACCCCTCGTCCACCACCCAGCATGCACAGCAGCACCAGGAAGAAGAAGAAGAAAATTACAGCCCGAGGGCGTGGTGTTGAGGAAACCGACAGGCACCCCACCGGTGCTCCTTATAACCATCCCACTTGAGGAATGCTCGAGAGCCCTGCGCTCGCAGCGCTGCGAGCGCAGGGTGCTAGCACGCCACCCAGCATGCACAGCAGCATGGCACAGCAGCTCACGCACGTGTTTTGCTCCACCCAGGCTCAGCCCCAAGAAGACCAAACAGAGGATCAGCGTAGTGGCGCCGCAGAACACGATAAAGGGGAAGTGGGCGGCCGAGACGTCGAATGTCACGTAGAGCCCGCCTTGAGAGGCGGACGAAACAGTCAGCAGGTAGATCTCGATTCCAGCCACGGGGGCAAAGGCGCAGATGGAGAAGACGAGCTGCGTAGCAGTGGGGGTTGCGGGTTGAGGGGTCGGGCAGTAAGTTGTGGTTTCGGGTGGGGGGGAAGNTGTCGACAGCAGCCGCCGCCTGTGGCGAGAAAGTTGTGGGTTCTATGCTGTGCTAGCACTACCACTCCGTGGCTTACCCGACCGTCCCTCTCCCTCCACCCCAGGATCTCCAAACTGTATATGGACGGCGACTGCTCTGACACACGCACCTTCTCCCAGTATGGATGTGCCAGCGGCCGTTACCCTGTGGGCGCCAGCAATGCGTCGTGCCAGGACGTGCTTCGTGATGGCAGCCCCTCCTGGTGGTCCCCCGTGGCTCCAAATGGTCCGTGTGTAGGGTTTCATTCTGAGATGTGTGTAGGGTTTCATGCTGAGATGACGTGCACGTGGCTGTGGGACACAACCTCCTCCTTGCATGGTAGCTGACTGGTGCCTCTGGCTTAATTTCCTGTGGGTTTCCTCAGCACCACGCCCTCGGGCTGTAATCTTCTTCTTCTTCCTCCTGCTCGACCACTGTGCACCCAACTTCGTCCCGTGGGCTTGCGTCTCGCGCCTGCAGCACGTGTTGGGGAGCGCACAGGGGCAGGCGCCAGCTCCGCCCTCCTCAACCCACTCACCCGCCCGCCCCTTGCCTGCCCGCGTGCTCGCTCCTCCCTGCATCGATAGCAGCCTCTGACGCCGACACCCTGTGCACCGCCTCACTCATTGGCTACTTTTACATACACAACTCCTGCAACCAGACCTTCTCCTTCGTCCTCTCGGTAAGCTCGCCCAAACAAAGGCGCCTGACCTACCTGTGCTGCTCCTCCCCCGGCCCTGCCTGCCTTGGTGCTTGCTGACGTGCGTGAACCAACCAAACACCCTGTTTCATTCCGGAGTAGCAACCTCAAGCCTCTGCCCCTGCCCCGCCCTGCTCCTCCCAACCTGCAGTTCCGCATCCAATCCTACAGCAGCTGCCAGCTGCCGGGGCAGATGTTCGAGGGCTGGAGCTTCCTCGCCCTCTGTTTTGGCTCGATAGCCCTGATTAGTGTCGTGGCCGTCGTGGTCGGCCTTGCCATCGTCGCCGTGGAAATCGCGGTGGATCGAATCAAGCGCTACGTCGAGAAGGCGCCGCCGCCCGCGGTGCAATTGGTGCCGGTGGGGGCGGACGAGGCGCCGCCCAGCCCAAAGCCGGCAGGGGAGCCCTCTACGGAGCGTACCCCTCTGCTTGTGGGGAGCGCGCCATTCACATCCACGACCCACGTGCTCAACAGCTCGGCAACGACCGCTCACCGGTAGCTCACGGCAACCACCTGGCTCACGGCAACGACCTGGCTACCTGACATGCTGCTTCCGTGCTCTGGCCAAGGTACAAGGAAGGGGTGTGCATGATCCAACCTGCAGCACGCGCCGCCGGCGCTGCAGCCTAGCTCACGCCAACCCAACCACGCCTCCCCTTGCCCACCGTCCCCTTGCCCGTCCTGCATGCGCCCCTGCCCCCACCTCGCCCCTTGTTATCGCCCCGCCCCAGTCTGCCCCACCCTGCCTCCCGACCACCTCCTCCACCCATCTGCCGCCCAGCACCGCCCTAATGTGCTGTAAATGCTCCCTGCCCTGCCCACCTCCCTTGCAGCTGTCACTCGCCTGAGCACCCTGCCGGGCTTCCCTGACCTGCACTGCAACCAGCAAGGAGGCCCGCTGGCAGCCCACCAGCGTTGCAGTGGCTAGATGTCAAGCGGAACCTGTCAAACACCTGTGTTGCTGGTTCCAGTGAGGCCCTGTCGAGGAAGCCTGCAGCGCTGGCACAGCCCGACCCAGGGCACAAAGCTGATCATGATTACCACGGCAGGCGCCACCGCTCAGGGCCGCCGCTGCAAGACAACACTTGTACTCGCCTTGAATAATGCACGGTGTTAAGGAATGCCGTTTTGCACTGCTGTGCACGCTCGCGCCCTCGCCCAGGACTGCCCATGCGCCACAAGCCCCAGGCTTGCACTTTTGAACCCCATGGTTTGCAAGCGTGATGTACTTTCTATTTGCCTGCCTGCCCCTCTGTCTATCCACACACCCCTTTCCTGCATTCTTTTATTTGTATCCCCTGCCTGCGCACCTGTTTGTTCACATCCCCTGCCTGCACATCTGTTGACTCGTACCCCTTTTATTGGCACCCGTCGCTAGCTGAGCAGCACTGCCACTGTTCCAAATGTACGGTCGCCATTGATGGGTGCAAACCAGCTGCTGTCGTGATGCTGCTGTCGTGATGCAGCGACCAGGGACTCGTAGCAGAGGTCAGCTGCTGTCGTGATGCAGCAGCATTTACCAGCATATGTGTGTTGCGGTTCTAGCAGCTAAGACGTTGCACACGTCGTACATGCATTGCACACCTGCACAGTATCCCTGCTGGGGGGACGAGGGGCAGCAGTCAGCTCAGCATGCAGAGCGTCAACCAACCATTCACTGCATGCCTCCTCACACACAAAACCCATTCCTGGGAGCGGGCAGCCCCATCCCTTCTTCATTCGTCTTCATTCGTCACAACCAGCACATGTGCAACTCAAAGTGGGCACCGAAGACAGCACAGGTGAACACACAGTGTGGCAGCCTTGCGGCGGGCACTGCAGGAGTGCAGCGCTAGCTATAGCGCAGCTTGCTTGCCACCTCAGCGGCCGCCTCTGCCACCTTGCCACCTCCTCCTGCCCTGAGAGAGTCTGTCAGCGAGAGGAAGCCCAGCTCTCGTGCCAGCACCCGTACCTTGCTGTGCTCTGCTGCCAGAGTGCCCACAGCCACCAGCGCCCTGCAGGGTGGGGCGCAGGGAGGTGGGCAGGGCGCAGGCGGGGGGCGCAGCGATAAGGTGAGGCGCAGGGTGGTGTGCGCGAGGGGGCAGCAGCGGGCCGAGGTGCAGGGTGGTGGCGGGGGTGGGGGT
This sequence comes from Chlorella sp. ArM0029B, assembly GCA_002896455.3. NCBI lineage: Eukaryota > Viridiplantae > Chlorophyta > Trebouxiophyceae > Chlorellales > Chlorellaceae > Chlorella > Chlorella sp. ArM0029B. The sequence goes on along the minus strand of JTEE01000306.1, from coordinate 1,263,313 downwards.
CAGCAGCGGGGCGAGGTGCAGGGTGGTGGGCGGGTGTGCAATGCAAGAGGGGAGGGGAGGGCAGAGGACCACAGCACTGCCAGCAAGCGAGGCCCAGGCCCACCCTGCCACAACCAATGACAAACCAGATCTTGTTTACGTAAGTTTGCAGGATGCACCAGGAGGCACCAGGTCAAATGGTTGGATGTTCGCCAGCAACCCCACCCAACCGCTCGTCCAGCAGCCCTCTGCTACTGGCCAGGCCAGGCCAGCCATGACGATAAGCCATGCCCCACCCGGCCCCACCTGAACCGCGTCTCTGTGTCGTCCTGTGGGCTGGCATTCAGCACCTCCACCGCCAGCACCAGCAGCTGCGAAAACAGGGGCAGGGCAGAACAGGGGCCAGCAGAGGAGGTGAGCGGGCAGGCAGAGGAGGTGTGCAGGGCAGGCAGGCGGGGCGGGGCCGGCAGTGCCAGCAGGGCAAGGCAAGCAGAGGAGGTGAGCGGGCAGGGCACGGCCAGCAGGGGAGGTGGGCAGGCAGGTTGGCTAGACAAAGAGGCGCAATGAGACCGAGCAATGTGAATGGCAAACCTGGCGCCACAGATGTGCCCACACCTCCTACCCACCACTTCCCCGCCACGTCTCTGCACCAGCGGGCACAGCCCCTGGCTATAATTCTCACCGCATGCACTACTTGTGTTACCCACCCCTCCTGCCTGTCCGCCCACTATACTCAAAGTGCATGGCGCAGAGGGTAGAGCCTGCCCCACGCCTTGCTTCCATCCGGCCTGCTGCCAGCTCACCCGGCTCTTGAAGTCCAGCTCAGCACTTGCCAGCTTGGCGAGCATGACGGCATAGTTGACCAGCAGCGTGGCCAGCCCCTGCCGCACATTTTTGTTGGGCGAGGCGGCGCAGGGCGCAAAGCACTCGAGCAGGCGGCTGCCCGCCGACTGCACCCACACCAGCGTTGCAGGCTGCACAAAGCAGTTGCAGGCGCAGCGCAGCGCAGTCAGCTGCGCCGCAACCACAGCAGGCTCGCCGCAGGCGGCAGCCAGGGCAGCACCCAGTGAGCCCGCTGGGCTTCCGGCCACTGGGGAGGCACCCGAGGCAGCCAGCTGCTGTGCTGCTCCAGGAATTAGGACAAGCAAGCGGGCAAGGTCGAGGGCGGGGAACAGCTGGGCCGCTGGCCAGCTCAGCATCTTGGACAGCAGCGCCAGGTCAGCGCCAGTCACCCCGCCGCCGCCGCTGCTGGGCGCAACTGCCGCCCTGCACGTGGGGCAGCGCGGGGAAGACGGTGAAGGGGCAGGCAAGGGGGGGTGCATGGGCATATGTGCCGAGCCAAGCCACAGAGGGGCGCTGAAGTTCAGGGGTCACTCAATACAAAGGGCAGGTAGACACCCGTTGTCCCCGCTGGCCATGCACAAGCACCAGTAGTTTCCGCCAAACACCCTTGCTGTCTGCCTGACGACCGGCTTACAGCCTGTGTCATTAAAGGTTTATTGCAACTCCCCACCCACCTGCTCAGCAGGCCGTCCAGCCCGCCCCCCTCTGCCAGCTCAGCCTCGCTCAGCGCCAGCTCAGCGTTGTCTGCTGCCACAGCCGCGCTCAGTTCTGCAATTTTCTTTCGGATGGCATCCCGGCCAGGCACCTGCACGCGGACGAAAGTGGCGTTACACAAAGCTGGGACCGAGGTAAGGAGTGCAAGGAGCGCAGGAGAGCAGGCGCACAAGCGGAAGTTGCCGCAGCGGCAGCAGCACCTTGCATTGCTGCCGGGGTGCCTCTTCATCTTTCCCAGCACCCGAATTGCCTGGCCCCCACTCCTGATCCCACTGCTCCCCTGCCCTGTGGTCACATCTTTGCCAGTTTTTTCGGCGCATTGTTATCCGCGACCCTCCAATTCTTCAGGAACCGTTATTCCAGCTGCTTCCGCCGACACCCTCCTCTGGCTCTCTCCTCTCCCACCCCGCCCACCCACCTGATCAAAGACCATGTAGCTCTTGGCAGGCAGGTGCCCCGCCGGAGCGCCGCCCCCCGTGAAGGGATCTGCGCCGCCACCTGTCACTCCAAACCCGCCACCTGCACCGCTGCCGCTGCCGCCGCCTGCGCCAGCGCCGCCGCCGGAGCCGGATGGCACGTACGCCGAGGCCCCTGTGTAGGGGTCTACAAACTGCCCACTGCTGCTTGGGGGCTGCGTGTCGCCTGCCGTGCTCGACAGAACAAACTGCACAATCTGCTCCCTGCGGCAAGGGTGGCAGGGTGGAAAGCACGGGGGGCCGGGAGCATGGCAAGTGCTCCACGTTGCAAGCAGAAACGCGGGTTCGGAGGGGCGAGAGGCAGGAGGCAGGCAAGCAGGCACATGAGCTGGTGCGCGGGCAAGTGGGCTGCGCTGCATGCTTCATGCTTCCCACCACTTGCCATCCACACTTGGCGGCACACATGCCCACCCCTTTGAAGCAAAAGTGCTTCACCTGTAGGAGGCTGGCAGGTCGTGCTCTTCGGGGCAGTGGCCTGCCAACACTTCCTTGCTCCAACCAAACTAGCACATCGCATACACTGTGATCCACCTAACCACCTGTAGGAGGCTGGCAGCTCGTGCTCCTCCAGGAAGCGGTCGGCCACGATGTACGGGTTGTCGCCCCGGTTGAGAGCCAGCTTGCGAGGCATGGCACCCTCCTCCGCATCCACGTCAAACACTGCCAAAGGGGCGAGGCAGTGAAGACACAGCAGGGCAAAGCATAGTGTGAGGGGGAGCTCCCGGGAGGTCTGACTGCCATGTGCAGGAACACCATGCCTACATCCTGCTGGCTGCACCACAGCATGCACAGCACAGCACAGCACACCAGGCCACACCTCACTGCAGCGGCAGCGCAATCCCCCCAAGGCACAGGCACAGGCGGCACGAGTGCTGCGCAGAGAGCGTACCGTAGTCCCAGAGTTGTCCGTTGTGCCACTTGCTGCCCGCCGACATCGTGTCGCCTGCTCCCACCACCTCGCCAATGCGCTCCCACTCGCCCCTGGCAGGCACAGAAGTCGGGCGGGCACAGGCGGGCACAGGCGGGTCAAGGTGAAGGCAGGGGGCTGCAAGAAGCTGGGGTTGCAGGCCACAGCCGGACAGCACTGGCTGGAAGGCTTGAGCAGGCAGCGACCACAAGACGTCGCGACACCGCATTGCTCAGCGCTGGCATGTGCAGCGCCCTGCTGTCACAAGCACACCCTCCCTTCCCGGCACAGGCGCTCACCCCACACAACCCCAACTCACTTGCCGGCGTCCCATGCGTAGGCCACCCCTGCGCCCTCCTCACGCACCACCTTGGTCTGCCCATCTCGCGCCCCCGGCATCAGGAGGACCGAGGGGTCTTCAAGCTTCATACCCGCTGGCAGGCCGCCGCCGCCGCCGCCGCCTCCGCTGGAGTCCTTGGCTGCTGCCGCTGCCTCCCTCTTGGCAACCATGCCGGCCTCAAAGGCCTGGGGAGGCACAAAGGGTGGGCGCGGGGGGCACGCAGGGGGAGGGGTGGAATTGAAAGTCGATAGGAAGCAAAACAGCCAGCGAGGCAGACCGGGGAGGGCGCCATGGCACAGCGGGCATAGCGTGGCATGGCATGGCATGGTGCAAGAGGGCCAGCCAGGTACGGTGTGGGGGACGGTAGATTGGTACTCCATGCCTGGTAACCCCGAGGAGCTGCTCAGCGCACCTACGCAGCTGCCCAGCGCACCAGCACTGCTACTTGTCCCTTGACACACAATTGCCCCTTGACACACAACACCATCTGTCTTTCCACCTGTCACCCGCCTGCCCCACCACACACACACCACCCCCCAGCCATCAGGCCTCACCTCTGCCACCTCAGCAGGCGCCTGCAGCTCGGGCGCCTGCGTCCAGATGCGTGCCACGTGGTCTGAGCAGGCGGTGACCAGGTCTCCATTGGGCAGGAACTTGACGTCCCACAGGTTGCTGGGGTGCTCGATTGTCTGAGCGGAGAAAAGAGCGTGGATGTATATGTGTGAGTTTTAAGCACGGTGTGGCTGAACCGGGCGGTTTTAGGGTAATGGGAACAGACTGAACGGCTCACAGGTTGAAGGCGCACTGCCCTGCCATGTCCGTTCGGTTCCTACCCCGCTGGTCTGCCCAGACACCCCCAGCGACCTCCCTGCCATGCCCTCCCGCCCGCCCACCTGCAGGCACGTGCCGTCTGCGTGCCACAGCCGCGCCGTGTTGTCCTCGCTGCCAGAGGCAACCAGCCCCTCACTCGTGGCCGCCGCGCAGTACACCAGGGCTGTGTGGCCCACCAACTCTGCCAGGCACTCCCCGCTGAAGGTCCACACTTTGAGGGTCTGGTCGTGGGAGGCTGACACCACTCCCACATTGGGCAGCAGCGCCAGGCCCCTGCAAACACACAGGGGGGACGGCAGCGAGTGGAGGTGATGGTGGGGCAACATCACGCTGTTCATGTGAACACTGTTCACAGATGGGGAGAAGCTCCATGCCACCGAGATAGTGAGCAGGGACAAAGGCAGCGGGGCTGGGAGTGGGGTGGGGAGCATGGTGCAAGGTGGAGTGCTGGCTACGGCTGTGCTTGCCTGGCTGCTCAGCCGCGGCGAGGCCATATCGTCGCACGACCACAGGCAGATGGGGACGCTCATGCGGGTGCTCACGTGCGGCGCAATGCCGGCAAATAGGCAGGCAGTCGGGCCAGTCCACATGGGACGGGCAGCTCCAGGCAGGCGGCTGCTGCCGCTCCCTCTGCCTGCCCTGCCCTGCCCTGGCACGCGGTTGAGATGGCCTCAGTGCCCGCCGGTGTTTCCAACTCTGGGCAGTGCAGCAAGCGGCCCTCCAGGGGGCCACCCACACCACCGTGACGTTCCTGACCAGGGCCCACCCACCTGACTGAGTCGCTGTGCGCTTGGATGGTGTGCGTGCACTTGCCGGCTGACCACACGCGTATGGTGCAGTCTCCCGAGCCCGACAGGATGTCGCCGTTGGGCAGCTGCAGCAGGCACAGCACAGCGGCCTCGTGGCCCTCCAGCACCGCCGTGCACTCCCCGCCCCGCCAGATGCGAATGGTTTTATCCAGGGATGCAGACACAATGTCGCCCTCTGGGGTCACCAGCACCGCAGACACCTGGGCAAGGCGGGGCGGGGGGTAGATGGATCACCACATTATGTAATAGCAGGTACAGGGGCGGTGCAGTGGGCGGGAAGGGCTGGCGGCGTGCAATCGCAGGCGCGGGTGGGGTAACACGCAGCACCACTTCTGCTGATGATGCTGTCAAGCTGTGCCTTCCTCGGTGCTCGCCCAAAGTGCAGCAAGAAGCGGCGCGAAGCCTCCACCTGCCACCTCCGCCTGCCTGCAGCCTGGCGCCTCCTGCAAACAACCCGCTGCCTCGCACCAACCCACGCACCACTCCCTTGCCATATTTCCACCCATCAAAACGTTTGAACCTGCACCCACCTGGTATTGGTGCCCCTCCAGCCGTTGCACCGGCGCCGCCGTGGCTAGGTCCCACACAATGACGGTGCTGTCCCGTGACCCAGACACCACGCCGCCAGCAGGGCATGCCTCCAGCAGGCCGGGGGGCACGTAGGCCAGGGCAGACACAAAGTCGGAATGGCCCACCTGCCAGGGTGGCAGTGAAGTGGGGTGGATGATGAGGTGGGTGCTGGGCGGGATGGTGGTTGGGTGGTGAGCTGTGTGGCTGGCCAGGGGCTGGTTGCTGGGCTGCCCGCTTTTAAGCAGCATGTAATGTACATGCAGACGGGAGACGCCCAAACGCTGTACGACGACTGGCGGGCGGCGGGGATGGGACAGCAGCAGGAGCCAAACTCCTTACTACACTACTGCCATACATTTTTTCGGAAGGCACACTACAGCTGTGTTTGCATGTGAATGCACGAATGCGCAGGGTAGCAACCCCATGCACAGCTGCCGCCACCGCCGCCGCTGCCGCCGCCGCCACCTGCAGGTTCCTCTCCCGTTTTGCCCCGCACCCACCCCCTCACCAGCGTGCAGGTCTCGCTGAAGCTGCCATCCTCTCCAGGAGTCCACAGCTTGATAGTCTTGTCTCGGGAGCCCGTCAGCACGGCGCCCTCTGGGGTGATGGCAAGAGATCGCACCTGCGGCAGGGCAAGGTGGCAGTGTCAGTGGTCGCGCTGTATGGCAGGATGGCCTAAACGGCCACACAGGGCCAGGCAGGGCAGAAGACCCACATCTTCCTCGTGTCCCCTAAGCTCGCCCCTAAGCTTAAACTCGACCGACATCGCGATCACAGCAATGGGCAATGGCGGGCTGGGCGATTGGAGCTCGCATTCCGTCAAAAACCGCATTGGAAAGCCAGGCCAGTTGTCTTCCTGGCGCCCGCCCTGGCGCGCTTTCTGCCGCAGCTGCCTTCCCTTCAGTTGAATTGTAACGCGTCGACCATCGCCTTGCTCACTTGGCCAACGCGCACTGCCAACCGCGTGCCTCACTCGATCTGCCGCCCTGCACATACCTCACGACACCCACCAGCAGCTGTCAGTGCTTCGAAAGCGCCGCGGGCCTATGCAGTGACGGGCGCCGGAGAGGGGAACGCTGGTCTCGGTGTCGTTGCGCTCAACAGGGACCTCCGAGGGAGGGGAAGCTCTCTGAACAGGCGCAGGCGATAGGACAGGCATCATGTGAGCTGAGCAGTACCCACAAGCAGCTGGGCGGGCGGGCGGGCAGTGGAGTGGCGGCGCGCCGCCGCCAGGGCACCCCGTCGTGGTTTCAGCCCAGCTTTGCCCGCCGTTCATGTGTGTCCCTCTTCATCACCGTACCTGCTGCTGCTCACCTTGCCCTGCCCCTGCTGCCCGCCACCAGTCCCTCTGCATTCGACGTCCAGGTCAACGGCTGCGGTCGTTATTGACAGTCGTGCTGTCGCCGCCTGTGCCGTGCCTGCCTGCCTGCCCCTGCAGGTACGGCAATTTCATGCAAAAGGGGGTGGATCTGGCCAAGGAGGCAGTGGAGGAGGACAACAAGCAGAATTGGGCGCAGGTGCGCAGTCACGCGTTGCCCTTGCAGTTCGCGAGTCAGTCGTATATCAGATGAGCGGGCGGGGCGGGTGGTTGGGCAGTGTGCGGCTGGTAGCTCTGCTAGGGCGTCTAAATGGCAGGGCAATGCTGCACCCACCTTCGCCTGCTTTACCACCCACGTCCCGTTTCTGTCTCTGCTGTCTGTTGCCAGGCGCTGGAGCTGTATAAGCGCGCGCTAGAGTATTTTGGCACCCACCTGAAGTATGACAAGAACCCAAAGTCCCGGGAGATGATCTCAAACAAGGTGAGTCATGGGAGCAAGCGGGGCGCCAGGCTGGCAGGCGGTTTTACATCATGGTTGAGATTGTTATTTGAGCAGGCCGTTACAGGCGGGAGGGCTGCAAGGCTGGCGCTGCAAGGGGGCTGCTTGACACGCGGCCGAAGCATGCTGCACCCACGTAAGGTCGAGGATAATTTTACTCCGTGATCCCACCGATCTATGCTGCACCCACGTAGGCAGGCAGGCAGGCAGGCGGGTGCTGCTGGGGAGTGCACCCTGGCATGCAGTTCACCCTGGGCGCACGTGTCTGCGCTTACGAACATGGCTACCTCCTCTCTCTGCAGTTCAAAGAGTACCTGGAGCGTGCTGAATACATCAAGGGCATCCTGGACGGGCGGCAGCCAGCAGAGGAGGCACCCAGCGGGCCAAATGGCTCAGCAGCGGCACGGGCGCGGCCTGCCGGCGGCGGCGGCGGCGGTGGCGGAGGTGGTGGCGGGGATGAGAAGAAGGTGTGTTGTGGCGCAGTGTGGTGGTGCTGTGCGGCTTGGAGGTGGTGTGCTGTAGCAGGGTGGGGTGGGTGCAAGGTGGGTGGGAGGCATGCTTCTAAACATCAGGTTCCCGTCCAGGGTGGGGTGCGGTCTGGTGAGGGGCTGAAGGAGGCGGCGATGGCGTTCTTTTGGTTCGTGGGTCGGTATTAGACAGTACGGTGCGCTAGGGGGTCTTTTACCAGCGTCCTGCCCCAACCCCTTGTCTACCTTAGTCCTGCTGCTTCACATCTTCTCAGCCCACTCCGCCTCTCCGCTCAGCGCTTCCCCGCACCTCCTCCTCACAACTTTCAAGCCACTAAAACAACCAACCCCAATGTCACCCTTGCCCTCCCCCTCACCCTGCCTTCAACCGCTGCTTACTGTCAGGATGAGCTGGACAAGATGAAGAGCTCGCTGGGCAACGCGATTCTCGAGGAGAAGCCCAACGTGAAGTGGGATGATGTGGCGGGGCTGGAGGGGGCAAAGGATGCGCTGAAAGAGGCGGTCATCCTGCCCGTCAAGTTCCCACAGGTGGGCATTGCTGGGGTGTGGCTGTGGCTGTGTGGGCAGGGGTGGTGGGCAAGGGTGAAGTGTGTTTGAGGGCAGGTGGGGTGGGGTGCAGAGCCTTGGCTTGAAGTTCCCGCAAGCGGGGAGGGGCGTGGCGGGACAGGGTGCTGAGGCGGGTGAGCATGGCGGCCGGGGTTGCAGCGCTACACTGCATCCACTTTGCCTCGACCCGCCCTCCGCTCCCAGCCACGCCGTGTCCGGCCATGTCGTGCCCATGCTATGTACACAGCTTACTGATGCCGTGTTGTGCTGTGCCTGCTGCAGTTCTTCACCGGCAAGCGCAAGCCCTGGAGCGGCATTCTGCTGTACGGGCCGCCCGGCACGGGCAAGTCGTACCTTGCCAAGGTGAGCTGGGCAGGTGGTGGGGAGGGGAGCGAGCGAGGGGTCTGGTCCCAAGCCCCCGAGCGGTCATCGGGCGGAGTTTGAGTGGAGGGCCAGGCTTGGTGGGGTCAGCAGGGAGCAGCGTAAACACAGAGAGCGGTTTGAGGGCAGGCGCCGAGCTGGTTGTGTTGTCAGAGCAGTAAAAGGGGCAGCAGAGTGGTACCTGATGCTATGGAGGGCCCTGCACCAGTTTCTGGTTCATGGGGAGGGCGGCAACCTGGCGATGCGGCCAAGCGGGCAGATTTAGTGGGGTGTGCCAATCCCTGCTGTCCCCCTGCAACTAAGCACCCGCCCCTCGGCCTTGCCGCGCTTCCTCAATCCGACGCTCATACTTCCGGCACAGGCAGTGGGTACGGGGTCCGTCTCCCGCCTGCATCTCGGTCCCCTTCTTCCCACCCTCCCCTTTTGCGGTCGACCCTCTCAAACTACATTTTCTTGTCCACCCATTGCTGGCACGCAGTCGGTGGCTACGGAGGCCAGCTCTGCCTGCACTTCTGTCCCCTCCCCCTCCCTTCCCCTCTCTGTGGGCCCTCTCTCACCCCCTCCACAAGCCCTCTCTCAAACTCGAGTTTCTCCGCCACTCATTCCTGCTGCTGTGTGCAGGCGGTGGCCACTGAGGCCGACTCCACCTTCTTCTCCGTCTCCTCCTCAGACCTGGTCTCCAAATGGCTGGGAGAGTCGGAGAAGCTGGTGAGCAGCCTGTTTGCGCTGGCGCGGGAGAAGTCGCCTGCCATCATCTTCATCGACGAGGT
>JTEE01000306.1:1220657-1253712 GCA_002896455.3 Chlorella sp. ArM0029B | reverse complement strand
AGGGGGTGGGAGCGAGGGAAGGAGGGGGGAAATAGGGGGGAGGCGGTAGAAGAAGAGGAAGAGGAGCAAGAAGATGGAGGGTTCAGCTTGAGGGCATGGGGGTGAGGAAGCCAGCAGGATATCAAGCCAAAGGCACCAGTCAGCTACCATACACACATCAGGGCGGGAAATGGGCACAGCCGCAAGCGTGCAGGGTGGGATGGGGAGAGACGCAGGCCGGGGCCTCAGGATGGAGTGGGTTCTAAAGCGAATGGTTACGCTGAAGGAGTGAACCCAATGGCTGAGGGCTTGGTTGGCAGGATGAGAGGGCCAGTTGAGGCCGAGGTTGGGCGATGTGTGTGCGGGTACCGCGGTGTTGATGCATGGGGCAGGGAAAGGGGGCCACCATGGCTGCTGCCTGGGCTTGTGGATGTGGCGGCTGAAACAGGGCGGCGGCATGTGCAGAGTCAGCTGGCTTGCTGCAGCGTGGCTTGCGCGCCCGGCCCCAGTACTTTACATTACTCAAGCAGGGCTTGTGTGGGGCATGGGCCCTGCCGAAGCCTGGCGGCACGTGTACCCCTGTGTGCACCCACGCAGCTGCACGTGCACCCCTGCCTTGCCGCCTCTCGCATGCAGATTGATGCGTTGTGCAGCTCGCGCGGCGAGGGCGAAAGTGAGGCAGCGCGGCGCATCAAGACGGAGTTCCTGGTGCAGATGCAGGGGGTGGGGCACGGCAACGACGAGAGGCGGGTGAGCGGGTGGGGTCGGGTGGCAGCGGTGGGGTAGGTGGGTGGGCAGGCAGGGTGCGCATGCAGGGCGCGGGCAGGGCGGCGACAGGAAGGCGTTGCCGGTTTGCCAGATGGGGCGGGGCGGCAGAGGGGGCGTGCATGTCGGGTCAGTTAGAAGAGGTGAGCAGGTGCAGGAAGTGCTTACCTGTGTAAGGCAGGCAGCGTGCCAGCTGCTGCCACCCCGCCCCTGCCACATTGCCCCGCCAGACTGCTCACCCCTTCTCCCACCTCACCACAGGTGCTCCTGCTCGGGCCCACCAACCTGCCGTACTTTCTGCACCAAATCCCACACAATATTATGCCTTGACGCTGTCCCCTGCACACCCTCCCCTGTGCAGGTAGTCAAGCTGGGTGCCCAAAGTCTGCTGTATGCAGCATCTCATCAAAGAGAACACGGTCCCCTGCTCACCCTCACCCGTGCAGGTGCTGATGCTGGGCGCCACCAACCTGCCGTATGCGCTTGACCAGGCGGTGCGGCGCCGCTTTGACAAGCGCATCTACATCCCGCTGCCCGAGGCGCCCGCCCGCGCCAACATGTTCAAAATCCACCTGGGGGACACACCCAACGCCATCACGCAGGTGGGCAGCCACCTTTTGTTGCTGTTGTTTATGTTGTCTATTGCTGGGTGCGCGGCTAAATGAAATGAACCGCAAGTAAAAGACACCTGGGGGACGCGCCCAGCGCCATCACGCAGGTGGGGTGGGAGATGTGGCAGGTGGGGCGTGAGGCATCTGGTTGATGTACCCAGTCTGTGTTTCGGGGAATGCATGTATCGGTGTTATGGGCAACAGCGAAGGGCCGTTCCTGTTTGTGATCCCCTGCTTGTAATCCACCTGGGGGTGATGCCCGCCAGGTGTCACGTAGGTGGGGTGGAAGTTGTGGAGTGGAAGTTATGACCCATGTGCGCTGCTGCGCAGGTGGGGATATGTGCGCTCTCAGACTGGGCGAGTTGGAGGAATGGAGCACAGTTGCTTGGCACAGCAAACGGCAGGATGGCAGTCTTGACAAGGGCAGCATTGGTACTGTTCGCAGTGACCCTCCCCTTCACCTCCGCCTCCTTCAGCGCTTCGTCCTTGCCACACACTGCTTCTCTCCCTCACCCTTCCCTTTCTTCCCACACCCCTCCCTCTCACGCCACATAACCCACCCTCCGTGCCTGCAGGCGGAGTCACACACTGCATCTCTCCCTCGCCCCTCCCTCTCACAACTGTAGCTGTAACCCACCCTCCGTGCCTGCAGGCGGAGTTACACACTGCATCTCTCCCNCACACTGCATCTCTCCCTCGCCCCTCCCTCTCACAACTGTAGCTGTAACCCACCCTCCGTGCCTGCAGGCGGAGTTACACACTGCATCTCTCCCTCGCCCCTCCCTCTCACAACTGTAGCTGTAACCCACCCTCCGTGCCTGCAGGCGGAGTCACACACTGCTTCTCTTCCTCACCCCTCCCTCTCACACCGCTCTTAACCCACCCCCGTGCCTGCCTGCTCTCCAACGCATGAATGGGTGAGAGTTTACGTTTTCATCACCTTTGGTGCAGGCTGAGTACGACGAGCTGGGGCAGCGCACCGAGGGGTTCTCGGGGTCTGACGTGGCGGTGGTGGTCAAGGATGTGCTCATGCAGCCCGTGCGCAAGACGCAGGTGTGTGGCGCGTGGTGGCGGGAAGACAGGGAGTGGAGGGGGCAGGCGTGGGTGGGCGGTTTGGGTTGAGGTTGCAATGACGGTGTGGGTGGCGTCACGGTGGGTGGTGGGCAGACGTGGGGAAGGGTGAGTTAAGGATGTAAAAGTGAGAAAGGAGCGGGGTGTGGGGTGGCGGTTATGCAGCCTGCCGGCAAAGCGCAGGTGGGCAAAGTGAGTTGGTTACTGGCAGGAGAGGTACGTGCCTGTGAGCCGGCGAGAGTGAGGGGCATGCATGCCTGACGAGGCGCTGCTGTGGAGCATGCTGCGGCAAGGGTGCAAGCAAAGCTCGGCTCACCAGTGCTGGCAGGCAGGCTGCCGGCGGGATGGTGGGAGCATGTGCCCTGCGCGCCCGCTCACCTTCCCTGTGCTGCCCCGCCCCTGCCCCACCGTCTGCAGGACGCCACCCACTTCCGGCAAGGGAGGAACCCGCAGACAGGACAGGAGATGCTTGAGCCGTGCTCACCAGGGGATCGAGGGGCGTTTGCGGCAACGCTGCAGGTGGGCAGGGCAGGGCAGGGCGGGCGAGCAGCAGGGCTGGGCAGGCGGGCGGGAGTACATGCAGCTTGTGCAGGGACTGATGCTGTGCTGGCGCCGTGCTGGCTGCGGGCGGCTGGGCAGTGTGTGCTTTGCAGGGAAGTGTATGGCCTCCCTCACCTGTGCCTGCCATGACTGGCAGCACTGCTGCTGCACCCAGCCACCGTTGTGTCCTGCAAGCCCCATATTTGTGCGCTAGCCATCCGCCCGCCGCTGTGCATCGCTGGCGTGCTGCGGGCCCATTCCTGGCCACACTCCTCCCCCGGTCCTCCCCACCCGCCCGCTGGATGTGCCACCTTCCTCCAACCCCTTCCCCCACCCCTGCTGCGTCCCTTTTCCTGCCCCTGCCGCAGTCTCTGGCGGACCAAGGGCTCGCGGAGAAGGTGCACCCGCCCGCCATCACGTTCCGGGACTTTGAAAAGGTGCTGCTGCGGGCGCGGCCCACCGTGAGCGCCAGCGACCTGGCTGTCTACGAAAAGTTCACTGCCGAGTTTGGGGAGGAGGGCTGACGGGGCAGACGCAGGCGCAGCTGAGCTGGCGGCGCCTCCCGTGCCCAGACGGCAAACAGACAAGCCGGAGAGAACAGGCGACCCCACTCCCTCCCGGTTTGCACGCTGCTTGATTTTGTACCCCGTCTTGTGGCCTCTTCCTCCCCAACCCTCTGTACTGCTGTATTCCTATTCAACACCTTGTAACCTTGCTGCTGCGGTCTGAGCCACTCACTGTACCAAAGCAGCATTGAGGCATCAACATGCTACTCAGCTACCGACAGCTGCTCTCTCCCCGCATCATCTGCTGACAGCTGCACTGTCCCATGCTGCTTCCGCTCACTTGCGGCGCACTTCCCACACCTGGCGGCGCAATTTCTCATGCTGCCTCGCCACCTGGCAGATTTCGACACTTCACGCAGACACCGCACATACATTGGGGGGTGTGCCTTACAAAGGCAAGAGAGGGGTTGGGGGGTTGCGTAAGCAAAAAAACAGCAGCAGTATGGTGACAGACAGACGTATCGTACACGCAGCTAATAACCTGGGGTTAGATTGCTCTTCTCGGGGGTGGGTGGTATGCACGGACGGTGAGGGAGCGAGGGGAGAGGCGTGGCCACGCCGCCGCCACAGCTGCCGCTGCTTGCAGTTGTGTCAGCTGCTGCTGCCGCTGCCGCGGCGGGGGAGGACGCAGCAGCCCCCGCGCCGCCCCCGACCGTCCCCTCCACGCTCCCGCCGCCCGCGGACCGGCCGCGGCGCACTGCCGCGGCCAGCGGGTCGTCCGGCCACCCGTCCGGGTACGGCCCTGCAAGCTTGCTCCCGCTGCCCTGGGGGCAGCCTGGAGCAGACCTACGGCTGACATATCAGCCGAGTGCACGCTAGCGCGCTCAGAACTCAGCAGGGATCTGCAGCTCAGCGCGCAAAGAGAGGGCGGGTGTAAAAGCAGCGGTGAGGCAACGTTCAAACGAGGTGGGCCGTGCACGCTGGGTAGCAGTAGCTCGACAGCCCTGCCGCGGACGGAGGGAGCAAGCCGATCTGGCTGGGTAGCAGGCAAATCGCAGCACGTGCTGTGCACAAAGCTGCCCCGCCCGCTCGTGCCACCTCCAGCTGTCGCGTTGTGGCTGCCAGTGCCTGCCCCGTGCTGGCGGTGCTGCAACAACCCAACGCACAATGCCAGGACTGCTGTGGTGCGCACCTTGCCGCTGAACTTGATGGCCACGGGCTCCTGGTTCTGGCCGATGCGGCGCATGTTGGTGTTGTCGCCAGAGCGGCCGGCGTTCACCTTCTCAGGGTACACACCGTCCTGCAGGCACGAGGCAATCGCAAAGAAGACATGAAACAGGTGAGCACAGGGGTGCAGCAGGGCTGCGGAAATGTGCACGCCTGCACGAGCGGGCATGCAACCACGATTGCCTGGCCGTCCCCGTGCTCACCATCACTACTATGCGCCTTGCATCGCCCGGGAGCGTGCATAACCCCCGTTTGCACAGCGGCTCTCCATTCAATCGCGGTGCGCTGCCTAAGCGCAGCCTCCTATGCCCTTTGTGCTGCATATGCGCAGCCGCACGCTGCGCATGTCACGCGTCCAGCATGCGGCAGCTGTGCCAACCACATGTGACCAACGGCGGCACCAACACAAACGTCGTGCGCGCGGCAGGGCAAGCGGGCAGTGCCCACCCACCTTGGGGTGCAGGTACTGGACCTCGCCGTTGGGGAACACGCGGTACACAAAGCCGTTGAGCTTGAACTTGGTGCGCAGCTGGGTCAGCAGCGCCAGGCACTGCTCCTTGCGGGCCAGCTTGAGCAGGTTGGGGCCCTGGCGCATGATGGCGGCGCCGCCGGTGGGCATCTCGAAAATCTGCTCCTTCTTGGACTCCCAGGTGATCACGTGGAACTCCTCAACCTGCGCCTGGCGCAGCAGGCCGCCTGCAGCAGGGGGCAGCGGCACGGGCGGGGCTCGGCGGGGCGCGCGACAATCAAACGGGGCGCCAGCACCGCGCCGCCGGCTGCCGCTATCCAGACCCTTGTCTACAACGGCGCGCTCGGGTGGGTCGGTGGCGGCACTGGCTGTCCCTCATCTTCCACGCGCTTCTCACCGGTGCTGCCGCCGAAAATAGGGCTCGGCCAATCAGCGTTGAGCTGAGGTGCCTGCCAGGCGGGCTTCTCCTCTGCTACAGGCGCCGCAGCCTCCTCTGCGCGCACGACGACCACGCGGGCCTGGCTGCGCTGCTGCTTGGGCTGCGCAGCGCGGACGCTGCAGCCAGCGATGGCAGCACGGCTGGAGAGGGCGGCCTGCATGTTGGCTGCTCTACGCTGGCTTGCAGGGCTGGGCGACCGTGGAGACGATAGCGATGGGTCGAGGCGGCAAGGAGCGCTAGGAAACTGCCGATGCCACCGCGATTTTCCCCACCCGGGGTCGCCAGCTCGGCCCATCCTCCGAGCAAGCCTCCGCCCCTTCCTCTCCTCTCATCCAAAGCCGTCTCAGCCCACGCGCTGCGACGAAACGACACCTCAGTTGCAGCCTGTTCAGCCAGCCAGCGCAAGAACGCATGCGCCACAAGAACAGCCCTTGCGAGGGAGGGGCCCTGCAGGGCATGCGGCATGCAACTCGCACACGGCAAATTCAGCAGAGAGCGCTGGATGAACGTTGCAAGCTGGTGGCTGTCAGTGGGCTACGCCGCCGCCTGGCTGCCGCTGCCCGCCGCCCCCGCCTGCCGGTACCACCAGGCAGAGCAGCAAGGGTGTGATCGCACCCAGCAGCTTGTGCTGCGGTGTCCCTTATGCAGCAGCGTCACACTAAAGCATGCCACATGGGCAGCTTTTGCGCCTGCCGCAAAGGCGGTGGCGACGTGCGTGGCGTGTCGTGGCGTGACTGTGGGTTTTGTGGCCGTATGCTGTAGCTGTATACAGCTATACATGTGTGGGTGAAGGCGAGTCCGAGGTTGGGTGCCTGCCACAGATGAATCTGTATGCAGCAGGAGCAGCGGCAGTGAAGTACACATGTGCAGAAGAGCACTGTACACTTTGTACAGCACCCGCACCCGCAGGCACAGCGACACGTGTCTCCGTGATGGCAACGGAACGCTTTCAGACAAGGAGGGATGCATGCAGAGGCACAATATATGATGCCAGCACAGGTGAAAATCTGCGTACGCAGATCAGAGGCACTTGCAGCTGTAGGGCACTTGCAAGCAGCGGACGGCACAGTTTGACTCGGTCCCGGCACACTGCAGCCGCCCGGCGGTGAAACCCAACGAAACCCAACCAGCCTGCCTGGCTTACTCTCCAAGCCTGCACCTGGTCGTTGCACCGTGCACGCACTATATTGCGCCGCCGCCCTTCATTGACAATACACGAGTCTAGAGCCTCAGGACTGGCCCAGCTGGCGCCGCCCGACGCAACGACCAGCTGGCTTGCAAGCGTCCCTGCCTGGCGAGCGTACCCCGCGGCGATACCGCGTTGCCGGGGCGCATAAAAGTGGCGTTCTCCAGCCTCCTGGTCACCCATTCTTGACCACCGCGGCTCGCCAACCTGCACACTCCGCACTTAGCCCGGCCTCCATACACAGCATGGCGCGCTTTGTCCTTGCCTGTGCCCTTCTGCTGGCCTTGTCCGCCTCAGCACTGGCCAGGTAATTGGGGCGCTAGCAGCTGCTCCACTGGCGGCTGGTCACCGAGCACCCCGCTCTCTGCCCGGGCATGTGCCCCACAGCCGCCTGCCGCCGCCTTCAATGCTCACCTGGCACCATCCCACTTTGCCCTCCCCATCGACCTGCAGAGGCCCCCTCATCGATTACGACTGCGCTGACAAGTG
Source organism: Chlorella sp. ArM0029B (assembly GCA_002896455.3). Taxonomy (NCBI): domain Eukaryota; kingdom Viridiplantae; phylum Chlorophyta; class Trebouxiophyceae; order Chlorellales; family Chlorellaceae; genus Chlorella; species Chlorella sp. ArM0029B. The sequence continues at coordinate 1,246,430 of JTEE01000306.1, read as the reverse complement.
CATTGCCAAGAATGGGTGGAACCCCATCTGCGTGGCCGATGGGCGCACCGACACCGAGCGCACTCTGTATGCCAACGCATGCACCTTCAAGAAGTGCGTGACCGCTGCCTGGCTGAACGACCGCACCCCGCGCTACAACTACCTGCCCCTGGACTGTGGCTCCGCCGTGGGATGCAGCCTGATGGGCCAGGCGGTGACCCGCTGCCACAAGGTGTGGCTGGGCCAAACCAACACCTCGCCCACGACTGACGATGACTGCGCCTGTGGCCTCAAACGTGAGTGGACAATTGTTGGTTGTGAAAGTCATTAACCCATCAACTGCATATCAAGTCCATCGGGGGCCAGCAACAGTTTCATGGGACAGGGTGGGGGGAAGGTGCATCGGATTGAAGTTTGTAGTAAGTTTTGGAGCAAAGGGTGGGTGGGATCAGCGGAGTGGCTGGCTGCAGGCGGGGTGGGCAAGGCAGGCGGGCAGGGCAGTGCCTCTTCAGGGTTTGCATTGGAATAAGTGCATGATTTTGAGTGGGCAGCAGGAGGTCTGGCTGCTGAGTTCAGGTTTTCCCGCCTTCTGCCCTCCTGCCCCTGGCACAGCCCTGTCCGCCCACCCACCCACGCGCCCGCTCCCTCTGCCCTCCCGCCTCCCATGCTGCAGCCGCCCCCAAGCCCCCCGCCAAGCAGTGCTCCCAGGGCAAGGCCGGCTGCCTGCGCTGCAGGGACGGAAAGCGGTGCCGTACATGCGCGCTCGGCTTCCGGCTGGGAGCCGCTGGCGTGTGCAAGCGCTGCGCGGTCAAGGGGTGCCTGCGCTGCCCCGGCAGCATCAACTACTGCACCGCCTGCAACCGCACCCAGGGCTACCGCCGCACCGGGAACTACAAGTGCGTGAAGCATGCAGCGTAGGCTGCTTGCTGCTATATGGCGTGCACTCCCCTCCCCGCTCTTCGCCATTACCGTGACGTGACATGACGTCACTCCCCGCCCCTCATTCCCGTCTTCAACCACTCTGCTCTTCTCACCAGAACCATCCACCCGTGCCTCGTTCCATCGTGCAATCCCTCCTCCTCCCGACCTGCACGCCCTTGATCCACGCCTCGCCCGTCATTGCCCCCGCGATCAAGCCATCACATGCTACCAACACTGTCGTCGCTCTCTCAACTGAAAGTATCCCACATACACTGCTCTTGCTCATTGAGTGAGCACATACACACGCACACACACAGTTGATGCAAGCACCGGGGTTCTCCCTTCAATACTGATTCATGCGAGCGCTGCCAGGGCATTGTAATGCTACATTGCACAGTGCCAGCGAGGCAGGCTGAGCACTGGGTGCCAGCAGCAAGCAGGCAGGAGGGCATCAGCAGAGGGATCAATCAAGTCGATCACACAAGCTAAGCATCTTCATTTGCCACCACAGTTGCCTCCTCTACCAGTGACCCGCCCGCACTGCAGCCTCTGCTGCACGTATAGATCGCTATCGTCAGCCATTCCCAGGTGTCTGAAGGCTGCAGCAGGGGCCCAGTGCTTGCTGCCACTCCTGCCGCCGCCCCGCTCCCTTCTGCTGCCAGCCACTCTGCCGACTCTGTGAGGCCGTGAATGAGTGGGGCCATGAGTTGGAGCTCAAACAGGCGCGGGGCGCCGCAGGCGGCGCACGGCGGCGGGGGCTGCGGCGGCTGGGAGGCCGGCCAGAGCGGCATGCCACCAAAGCTGCAGGCGGGCGCAGGCAGGGAGGAGGGGTGGACGTGTGGGTGGACGTGTGGGTGGGCAGGATGGACGCAGGAAGATTGAGCACAAATCCAACACTCCCAGCTCCGATTGGTGTTCAGCTCCTCGACTCGACACACGATCTCTAAATTGCTGCCTGCTCCCTTCAACTGGCCGGGCCCCGCTGCCCCCAGCGTGCGCCTGCCACCCCCACAGCGCTCCCCCGCACCTGTAGCGCGCGCACTGGTCTGGGCAGCGCGCCACCTGCTTTGCAAACTTGAGGTAGGCAGCACCCACAGCGAGCTTGCCGCCTGGCCCAAGCACAGCGTCCTCCTCATACCCCTCCCCGCCCCAGCTGTCTGGGCCTGCTGCCTCTCCTCCCCCAGGGGTGCACACGCCTGCTGCCAGTGCTGCCGGGCTGGGCGCCGGGGCTGCCTCAATAGCGGCCCCTGCCTGGGCTTCATAGCGAGCCATGAGTGCTGCCAGGTGCGCCTGCTCATCTCCCTTGCCGCCGCCGCCGCCGCCGCCGCCTCGTGAGCACTGCGACTCAGGCTCGGCACACAAGTAGTATGCTGGCAGGCAGGGGCGGGTGCCGTCATACACTGGGAGCCCTCTGGTGGCTGAGCTGTTGCCGTTGCCGCTGCCCGCATGCTTGGGCTTGGCGGCTGCTGCGGCTGCTGCGGCGGCGGCGGCGGCTGCACTGCCCACTGCATCTAGGGCGGCATTCAAGTCACCAAACTCGAATGGTGATGCTGCTGCTGCTGCTGCTGCGCTGCTGCCTCCCCCTGCTGTGCCTGCTGTGCCGGCATCTACGGGCTCCCCCCAGCCCCCTGTGCCTGCCACACCCCAATCATCGGCACCGCTGACACCCCAGTCGTCGGCTGGGGATGCCGCCACAGCGGGCTGCTGCTGCTGCTGCTGCTGCTGCTGCTGCTGCTGCTGCTGCTGCTGCTGAGAAGCAGAGCTGCTCTGGCTGCTGCCCTCATTGCTGCCGCTTCCCACGCTGCTGCTGCTGCTGCTGCTGCTGGGCAGCGCAACTCGAAGCGCGCGCCAGCAGCCAGGCTGCTTGCCGCACCCCTCGGCGGCGCAGCCAAAGACGAACACGAAGCGCCGAGGCTGGCCGCCCTCCACTTGATCAGGCGTCAGGGGGGCATATGCCTGCAGGAACCAGGGAATGCCACATCAATCACACCAGTTTGCTGCTCATAATGCTGCTCAAGTGCCCTGTCAATCAGTCGCCTCTCGCAAGCACCACCTGCATGCGTGGCGGCGGCGGCGGCAGCATTGGCGGCGGCGCCGCCACACCTGGAGGAGCAGGGTCAGCTGCATGCCGCATATCTGGCACGCTGTCAGCTCAGATGCAGGTGCGTTGCAGCCCTCTGGGTAGAACGGAAGGCCTCCGACTCGCGTGGCCAGCTCGCTCACAGCCTGCCCGCCACGGATGAGCTCTCCCGGCCGGGCAACCCACGTCTCCTGGGTAGACATGGTTAATTCAATTGGTGTTTCATGCACAGAGCTGCTGAGAGCGAGGCCGTTTGGTAGTGCCACGGAGTGCCAGCGATGCAATTTGTTAGGGCTGGAGCTAACTTAGAAGGCGGCCCAGCCCGACTGGAGAATCCTGAATTGATTTTTCCCGGCGTATAGGTCTGCCTGTCCGCCAATTGGCCAAGCCGCCCTGCGTCCTCTTCTGCAGCTCTTCGCCACATTGGTCGCCTTCAGCGCAGCGCCAGCCCGACACCAGAGCAGAAGAACCTCTGCAAAGCGGGGCAGGTGCGATTGCGCCGCACGGCTGCCGCCGCCGGCGCCGCCGCCACCCCCGCCGTCAGCAAGGATGCGCGGCGAGGCAGCGCAGCGCCTGCTGCGAGTAACACGCCTCAACACTGTGCCAGCTGCCTACGCTCCCATCCTGAGACTCCAGGAGCTGCTGTTTGATCAGCGCAAGCAGGGGCTCATCCCTGACACCCTGCTCCAACTTGAGGTGCGGTTAGCCATGCCCGGACATCCTGCATGCGGTTTGCCAGCTCAATAACATGTGGTCACACACGGTGTGGTGCGGTCCACCAGGCTTGTGTGCGCCCAAGGGTGGGCTACCCACGCCAGCAAGGCAGCATGCCATGCCCATGCCTCTGCTCCTGCCCCATACCCAAATACCACTCTGCCCCAAATACCACTCTTCCCCTTGCCTCCCCGGCTGCTCCCCTGCAGCACGCTCATGTCTTCACGATGGGCAAGCGGGGGGGCCCAGATGACTTCCACACAGAGGCAGGCGCCTTGCTGGCAGCAGGTGCTGAGGTGGCAGCCATCCCACGTGGCGGGGAGACCACCTACCACGGCCCCGGGCAAATAGTGCTCTACCCAATACTCAACCTGCGCCAGCTGGGACTGGGGGCAAGAGCTTACGTGGAGGGGCTGGAAGATGTGATGGTGGCTGCGCTGGGGCGCTATGGCATCGCTGCACGGGTCAGCCGGGTGGGGTGGGCAGGGGCTGGCGACGGTCGGCAGGGGGATGCAGGGACGGGGACGCGCAGGGCACATGGCCTGTGCGCACATGGCCTGTGCATGGACGGCCCATTGAGTGCCTGTGCGGGGCTGCAGGGGTGCAAGTGGGTGGGTGGGCTGGGTGCATGGGTGGTGTGGCCGATGCTTGACCTGCCGTTTGTACTGCCTGCCTGTCCGCCTGTCCGCCCGCCTGCGCGCCTGCCTGCATGCCTGCTCCACGACAATCTTGCCCGAACCTCTCCTCAGGCCTCCTGAAGAGGTTTCAAGGCATCGTGCATGCCTAGTCAACTGAATCCTCGGGAAACCTGGAACGACTAGACTAGAGCTCTCCTCGCTTCCCCCCACCCCCTGCAGGGCCGCGTACCAGGCAAGACGGGCGTGTGGGTGGGCGAGCGCAAGGTGGGCGCCATTGGGGTGCGCATCTCTCAAGGCATCACCTGCCACGGCATCGCCCTAAACGTCAGCACAGACCTCTCATACTACCAGCACATCGTACCCTGCGGGACACCCGACAAAGAGATGACATCAGTGCACCGCCAGCTGGCAGGGGAGCGGTACCAGCAGCAGCAGCAGCAGTACCAGCAGCAGCAGCACCAACAGCCGCAGCAGCAGCAACAGCAGCAGTGGCAAGCGGCAGCAGCGGCAGCGGCGTTAGCCGGGTGCGAAAGCTTGCCCCCGCTGCCGCTCACAGCGCCGCCAGTGCCGCAGGTGGCGGGTGTGCTTTTGGACGCGTTTGCAGCGCACTTTGGGTTCACCCAGCTGCAACCGCTGCCAGATGTGAACGCTCTGGCAGCGGATCTGGGGTGCACGACGGCTCCTGGGCTGGCAGCAGCAGCAGCGGCGGCAGCTGAAGCAGCAGAGTGAGGTGCGCAGGGCTCGGCTCAGCACCCTGAGTTGTTACGTGATGCTGCTTTCATGGCACTCATGCACCGTATAGTTTGCCGCTCACTTTCCTGCTATGACTTCTCAACGCGTTCACTGGACCATTGCGAACTGATGTTTGACATTGTGATTCCGAGAATTGTGCTGTGAGAGCTCAGCTGAGTTGTGAAGCGTGCCAGCAAAAAGAAGTGATGTAGCAGTTATAGTCGGTTTGATGGTGAGAGCGGCAATCCGTCGGCAGCGGCATAGCATGGCATGCTACGCTGGGCTGCGGCCTTGCTGCTGCCCCTGCTCTTCCTCACTAATGTCCCGTGCCTGCCACAGCCAATGTGGCTGCTGCACCTCCTGCTGCACCTGCTGCGCCTGCTGTGCCTGCTGTGCCTGCTGTGCCTGCTGCGGAGACAGCTCGTGCTCCTGCCCCTCGAGCGCCCTCTGCCGCTCGTCCTGCCCCTCCACATCCACCTGCCCCTCCTGCTTGTCCGCCTTCTTGGCTGGCGGCTCCTGAGTGAGATCCTGCAGCAGAGGGCGGGTGTGCAGTGCAGCAGATGGCGGGGCAGGCAGGCGTGGACAGCGGGGAAAGGCAGGGTTGAAGCCATGCCAGCGGGCCGGAAGGCTGGTCGGGGGGGCGCATCAGGGACTGCCAAGCAGGGGCGATGTTGGCTGGCTGGGAGCACATGCAATGCATCAGGCAATTCCACAAGAACACAGTACTGTTTACACTTCATCTGCCTCCGCTCCAGCACATCCCGCCCACATTGCTCCTTTGACCCAACCCAGCCCACTTACCATGTTCCAGAACCCCGCCTGCGTTTCGGGCGGACGGTACATGTACCGATGGCGGGAGTTCTCCTGCCGCATCTCATCGCGGCCCACTGCAGGAGGCACGTTGGAAGGGAAGGGCAGGGATGGGGCATTGTGACGCGGACCTGGCAGTGCAGAGTAGCCACAAGGGCACCAGTGGGGGCAAACAGTGGGCCAGGCTGTACCATTGAGCGCAGCGGACGCTGCGGAGGGAGACGGGCACGAGGGCGCAAGGCACCAGGCACCATGGCAGGTGCGGCCCTCAGCCGGCCAGCCACCTGGCCCACCTTGTTGCACGTGGCCGCAGGCCAGGCGCACGGTCTCCTGCCCGATGGTGCCCCAGCTTTCCAGGGCATCAAAGAAACGCATGCACTGCTGGCACTCCACGCCCTGTGCAGGGGGCCATAGGCAGGGAGGGCAACGATCAGTGGGGCGGTTGGTTGGACTGGCTTTGAAGAAGAGAGTAGACACATATGAGCGGACCAGCCTCGTGCACATAGACCCTCCATGACCCGCTAAGCTCACAGCAGCAAGCCTGATGTCTTCAATTCTTGAACACACTGACCAAGGAATGAGGAGGGGAGGATCGCCAAGCGTCCAGCCTCACATGTCACCCACACACCCACCAGCCTCACATGTCACCCACCTGCAGCTTCTCACGCTCTGCCTTCTTGCGTATCACTGCCTGGTACTTGTACTCTGCACCCCCGCCGTTGCCCCCACCGCCGACGTTGCCATGGCCACCGCCATAGCCGCTGCCACCGCCATAGCCGGCGGCCCTGCCCTGCTGCCCATCGGGCCTGTCCCCTGGTAGCTGCCTCTGCTGCAGAGCAGGCAGGCGGCCATTGGCCCCCAAGTCAAAGGCTGCATGCACCGGGTTGTTGTCCCTCTTCACCGACTTCCAGCTTGGTGACCGCTGCTGCTGATGCTGCTGCCGCCGTGCCTGCTGCTGCTGCCGGGGCCCTGTAGCGTTGTTGGAGGGCCAGGGCGCTGTCTCTGGCAGCGGATGTTCTGCTGCATCTGACCGTGGCCTGGAAGGGGGGCGAGACAGGGGCACAACCGCAGCTCGCCGCCCTGCCACCGGCGACCATAGCTCCTCGTCTGACACCACCTCCTGCTGCTGCTGCTGCTGCCCCTGCTGCCCCTGCTGTTGTTGCTGCTGCTGCTGCCCCTGCTGTGGCGGCCGCTCCCACGCTATGGCAGGAGGCTGCTGCTGCTGCAGTTGCTGCATCTGTTTGGCAGGCTGCCTGCCCTGCTGCTGCTGTGGTTGCTGCGTCTGCTTGGCAGGCTGCCTGCCCTGCTGCTGCTCCACCTCGCCACAGGGCTGCCTGGCAGGCTGCCGGGCCTGTCGCTGTTGCCCCTCCGGCTGCTGGAAGTCCTGCTGCTGTGGCTGCAGCTCTTGCGGCATGGCAGCCTGCTGCTGCTGCTGCTTATGCTTGGCAGGCTGCCTGCGCTGCGCATCCACCTCCCCAGAGGGCTGCCTGGACGGCTGCCGGGCCTGCTGCTGCTGCTGCTGCTGCTGCTGCTGCCTTGATGGCATCGCCTGCCCAGCAGGCTGACTGCCCTGCTCCTGCTGCTGCTGACGGGCAGGCTGCCTGACCTGCTGCTCCACCTCTTCCGAGTGCCGCCTGCTAACGCTGCTGCCAGGCTGGTGGCGTTTGGGCTGGCGGGGAAGCGGCGGCGCCATGCGCTGCGCATCACTGGGGTCTGCTACGACGGCAGGCTCAGCAGGCTCAGCAGGCAGCGGCCGCTTGGCTTGCCTGCTGCCACCGCGTGATGCGCCCGCGCCCTGCGCCTCCAGCCGCTGCTGCTGCTGCTGCTGCCCTGCCCGCACTTGCGGCTTCTGCATCGGCTGCTCATGCTGCTGCTGCCGCCGGTGTGGTGGGTGCTGCAGCGCCAGCGGCAGCTGGGTGCAGATGACGCGGGCTGCTGGGGGCGGTACCGCCTGCGTGAGGTCAGCATCATCATCATCACTGCATGGCAGGTTCCCGGCATCAGTGGCAGGCGCCTCTGCAAAGGCCTGCGGGGCTTCCTCCACTGGCCACACAAGGGCTGGCGGCGGCACCGCCACACGCGGCGGGTCTGCCAGCGCTGATGGCACCGGCGACCGCAGCTTTTGCGACTCCACTACCACAGGCTGCAGCTGCTGCGGCATCGCCTGCTGTTGCATGGTCTGCTGCTGCGCGGGATGCTGCTGTGTGGGCTGCCCCCCGGCCCGGCCGCTGCCGCTGCCGCGCAAGGTGTCCCGTTCGCTGCCAATGCTCTTTGCCCGGTGGACGGCACCCTCCGTCTGCTCTGAAGCAATCAGATGCTCGCTGCAGAATTCCTCCTCATCGCTGTGTGTGGATAAGCCAGAGGCACGTCGCCCACCGGCCCCTGCCTCATCGCCCGCAGCCTCCGCCTCGCCGCCCACGGCATTTGCTGCGCCGCCACCGCCACCGCCACGGCCACCGCCCTCTAGCCGCTCAAGCTGGGCCCTCAGCTGCACGTTCTCATTCTCGCGGCGGCGGTGCGCATGCTTGAGTTCGATGTACTTTACCTTCAGGCTTTTGGAGTATGTGGCGACCTTCTTCATCTCCTCCTTCTCGGAGCGGACCACCTGCAGAGCAGTGATGGCACAAGGCAGGAGGGCGGGCACATGAGTTGGTCAACTGCAAGTGCCGATCCCTGGCATCACTGCAGCTGGATCAATTCAGCGCACACAAGCAAGAGGGCTGGACACTGACGCGTTGGGCTAGACATGTGCCATCAGTGCCCCCCCCCCCTGCAAAGTCACGAGCTGCAGGACAAGGCAACAGGTACAGCGGGGAGGGAAACGAATGTCCTGCCTCACCTCGACATAGTGGTCCTGCTCCGCCTCGAGCGCCCGAGCTTCCTCCTGGTACCTCTGCGGCATCAGGCAGACATAAAGAGAGGTGGTCAGTAGAAAAAACATCCACCAACGTGGCAGGCAACGCGGCAGGCGCATCCTTGCTGGCATCCCACCGCTCAGGCCGCCAGCGCCAGCCAGCACCCACCTGCTCTGCCGCCTGCCGCTCCACTGCCTGCCGCGCCAGCTCTGCCGCCTGCTGCTCCAAGCGCTCGTGCAGGCCCGGCAGCTCGCCCAGCTGTCCTGCCTCTGTCGCACAGCGCGCCTCCAGCTCAGCCACCCGCCGTGCCAGCTCAGCAGCCTCCGCCTGCCCGCTGCCCTCTGCCCGCTCGGCCGCTGAGCGCTGCTCTGCCAGCGCCGTCTCGGCGCCCCTCAGCTGCTGCTTGCAAGTGTGTGCCTCCTGCTGGGCATGCCGAAGCTGAGCTGTCAGCTCTGCCACCTGGGCTTCCAGGTTGGCGGTTTGTACCACCCCCTCCTGCCGCACCACCGACACCTGCATCCGCAGCGCGTCCCCCTCTGCCTGCAGCGCGTCCGCACGGCGCCTGCTTTTCGAGGCAGTTGCGTGGAGTGGGCAAAGGGTAGGCATATGAGAAGGGGTTGCACAGCAACTAGTGGGTTCAGGGCGGCGGTTGCACAACAAATGCAACGATGGCGGGAGCAACGCAACGTAAACCGGTCGTTGCAGCTGGTGGCACGCACCTTTCAGAGGCTACGTCGCGCTGCAGCTTGGCAAGATACTCGCCAGCGCTGGCCAGCATCGCGGGGATGTCCTTCTCAGGCACGCGATCCATGGTGGGGTTGGTCTGCAAAGCCGCTGCCGCTGACGGCGGCGCTCCGCCGCTGCCTGCCGCCGCCCAAGGCGACTCTTTTGCCCCACGCCTGCTCCCGGCCCGCCCTGCTGCGAGCGCTTCGGCCCGAGCCCAGCGCTGCCGCTGCGCAGTCAGGCACCGAACCTGCCGGCCGGTGACAGAGCGAGCTGGAAGTGCAAGCCTGCAGCCGGCCTCGCTTGATATTGACCAGCCTTCTGAGCAATGCAAAGGAAGTCTGGAATCGCGGTGAGTTTGGCAGCGTGCTGTGCCCTGCTCAGCATTTGAAGTTGCTGTGGCCTCTGGGCAGCGCTCCAGCCAATTCTTGACTCTGAGGCAGCCTGTTACTGTCGGGCACGCGCTGGCTGGGCTGCCGCTGCCATTTGAACCCACTTCTTCACCGGTCCACGCCCCGACACCCGGGCCGTGTGCACAGCCCAAGCAGTGTCGGGGCACGCCAAGCATGCCCTACAGCGAGCAGGAGAATGAAATTGCAGGCGCGCTGATGGCGCAGCAGTGCACCAAGGGCGCTGCGGCGATGCCGCCTCCGCCGGCGTTCCGCTTTGCGCCACCAAGCGCCTTTAGTGTTATTGACTGGCACGCGCTGAACTCGGTGGACCTGCCTTCCGTGGTGCGGGACACGGATGTCGACGCCCTGGAGTCGGTGCTGGACATCGTGGTCTATGGGGACCTGGAGGGCGAGGATTGGCGCACGCTCACGCCCGCCAACTTTATCCAGGTGGGGGTGCGCTGCGCTCGTGGAGAGGGACAGCCACAGCTGCACAGCACGAGCCGACTGTTGGGTGCTTCACAAACCTGGTGCATCTTTCAAGCCACAATACGGCAGAAAGCCATGCACATGCTCTAACCTCGCCCCTCGTTTGCCCCACCCCTGCACCCCACTCGCAGCTCTTCCGCACAGCCCAGCTCACACTCAGCTACCTGCTGCACGTGCAAGACCGGCTGGCAGCCGACAGCAGCACCGCCAAGGTGGGGCAGGAGGAAGCTTGGAAGTCAGCGTCCCAGGTTGTTGAGAGGATCGTGAACACATGGCCAGAGCCAATGAGCCCGCACGTTGTGAGCACCCACCTCCCCATCTCCCAATGCCACCTCTGTTTGCAGGGCGAGCTGGGCCGCGCGCAGCAGCGTTTACAGGTGCTGGGTCTGAGGGTTGAGGAGCTGAAGGAGGAGCTGGCTGGGAGCCGTAAGGAGGTGAAGCACCTCAAGAAGGCGATGCGCACCTTTGAGGTGAGCGGGTGTGCCGAGGCTGGGCGGGAGTGGGAGTGGCGGTCGGGCGGGCAGGAAGATGAGGTGGGTGCTGGACGTTGCACCATGCTTGCATGCCTGTCCGCATGGCACAAAGGGAGGCACAAGGATGAGGTGGGTGCTGGACGTTGCACCATGCTTGCATGCCTGTCCGCATGGCGCAAAGGGAGGCAGAAGGATGAGGTGGGTGCTGGACATAGCTTGCAGGCATCATGCATGCCTGGTCTCATGCATGCCTTCCCTGATGCCCCGCAGACGCTGGCGCTGGCACGGCAGCAGCCACCACCGCCGCCTGAGGTGCGGGTGGTGGAGCGAGCGGTGGAAGTGCCAGATGTGGCGGCCACGCGGCGGCTGGAGGCGCAGGTGGAACAGCTGGAGCGGGAGCGGGCAGAGCTGCAGAGGTGGGTGGGGTGTGCGCCCTGCCGCGAGTGTGTGTGGGTGTGAACAGCGGGGTGGCAGGGTAAAGGATTGTGTCCTGGCACATACATGTGCAGGCGCTGTGCTTCGGTGCACCCGTTCCTTGGGCAGCCTCGGATGGATCCGTGTGATGGCTCATTTTGAAGTTGCTGATGCTGTATGCGCCGCTGCAGGGAGAACGGCAGGCTCACCGAGTCGCTGGGCGCAGCGCAAGCTGCCTCAGTGGCCAGCGCTGCACAGGCAGCGGCTGCAGCGCGGCAGGAGGAGCGGCAGGCGGCCGAGGGACAGGTGCAGGCAGCGGTGGAGGCGGAGCGGCGGAAGCAGCAGCTGCGGGACAGGTGGGTGGTGATGTGAGTGTCAGCGCAGCAAGTTACGGCTGCTTCACGACTGCCTCTCGTCGCTTGCTTAGCTTTCACCAATTCATGGTGTGTGGTGTGTGCATGTCAGGCTGTTGTGCTCGGCCTGACCTGCCTCATGCCTGATCACTTGTTCCTGCCTGTAGCAAGACGCCCAAGGTGAGCGTCATGGTGAGCGACAACAACTCACCAGACCTGCGGGGGCGCCTGTCGGCCATGCAGCGGCGTGCAGAGGCGGCAGAGGAGGAGGCAGTCCGAGTGGCTGCTGCTGCCAGCAAGGCGGCAGCAAAGCCTGTTGCAGAGGCGCAGCGCCTGCGTGCTGAGCTGGAGGCGGCGGCAGCAGAGTCAGACATGCTGCGCAGTCAGCTGGCTGCTCGGCAGCGTGAGCGCAGCCGCAGCCGGTCACCTGGCCACCTGCCTGCTGGCCGTGGGCTGGCGTCTGCGCTGGAGGATGTGGATGATGCCCGCATGCAGCAGCTGGAAGCCCAGGTGAGAGGGGGAGGCGTGTATTGCTGCGTCACTGCCGGCTGGCATGCCGGGTTGTGCATGCATATGGACGAATTGAAAGCCACAGCAGGCAAGCAAGGCAGCAGTTGCAGTGCGTATTCTTACAGTGCATCAATGATGTGTGCCCCTTGGACCTCCCACACTGCAGGTAGAGACGCTGCAGGCGAAGCTATCTGCTGCGGAAGCGGCCCACCGGCAGCTGGCTCAGCGGTGCAGGCAGCTGGAGCAGCAGTTGCAGGAAGCTCGGCGGCAGGGCGGCCCAGGCAGCGAGAGCAGGGGTGTACCTGGAGGCCTGGCGGGAGACGTGGAGGCAGCAGAGGTGCTGCAGCAGGAGGTGGAGCGGCTGAGGGGCGAGAAGGCAGCTGTGAAGGAGGAGTGCCGCCGGCTGCGGCAGCAGGCTGCCCAGGACTCTGCAGAGATTGATCACCTCACAAGCCGCTTGCATCGGGTGGCAGACAGCCGGGCGGCTTCTCGCAGTCCCTCGCCCACAAAGGCCGGGCGTGCAGATGGCCCTGGAAGGATGCAGCACAGCTCCCTGGCAGGTGGCCGCAGCTCGCCCCTGCGTCACGCGCAGCAGGAGCCACAGCAGCAGCATTCAGCAGCAGCTGCCCCACGGGGCATGGGGTCACCCATTGAGGATGCAGTGGCAGGCGGCACCCCCACGGCAGCCCCACGGCAGCCCAACAGCACCCCACCTGCCGCCCCTGTGGCAGCTGCTGCTCGCTCGCCTGGCGGCTCACCGGGTCGGCGTCCAGGAGGCAGCCCCGTGGGCGCCCGCAGCCGACTGCAGGGCGAAGGGCAGAGCCCTGCAACCGCTGGTCTCATCGCAGCAGGGCCCCGCGGGTACCCAACGGTAGCAGACCAGCAGCAGTTTCGGCGGGAGCAGCAGTTCACGCTGCACACGGCAGAGCGGCCGGGGGTTGTGAGCCGGTTCCCCCACTCTCTGGCCTCCTTCCTCACACTGCGTGGGGAGCTGCAGGTGAGTCACTATGTGGTGGGGCTTGACCCTGTTGTTGCCCCGCGTTGCAGCGCCTTGTGGCCTGAGGGGCGTGCGTGGGTCATGCTGAGCATGTGCTAAGCATGTGCCTGTTCATCTTCCTTGCGCCTGCCCTGCACGCTGCCTATCCTGAACTTTCGCCTGCCCTGCGCTCTGCCTGACACTGCCATGCCAACCCTGCCCTGCTGTGCTCCGCAGCCTGAGCTGGAGGCTGAGCTGTCAGAGGGGATGCAGAGCTACTCCATCACCGCTGGGGCCGACCGCCTGTCTGACAGGCAGCTGGGCGCGGCCATGGCGGAGCTAGAGCAGCGGCGTGCAACCGCACGGCAGGCCATGTCTGCCGAGGACCGGCAGCGCTATGACTACATGAGAGCCACTGCCACGTGGCATGTGGAGCGGGTGAGGAGGGCAGAACGCACGCATTGAGCACGGGGCCAGCTGAGCTGAGCAGCTGAAGTGCAGAGGGAGCATTGCACCTGCTGGCTCATACAGGTTTGCAGCCAACAGCTCTGCTTGTTGACGCCTGGGGTCTTTACTTCACTCTCTTTACTCGCTCCAAACGTGCTGCAGATGGGCGAGCTGGTCAGCGGGCAGCGCAGCGCCTCTCCAGCGTTGCAGCCGCTGCTGTCTCCGCCACCCTCTGGCCTGCGCCCCATACGTAAGCTGCCCGCCATGCCCTGCTGGCGTGCCTGCTCGCTGCGTGCTGGTGGTGCTGCCATGCCCTGGACCAGGGCCTGGGTTGACACCCCCTGCATTCTGCCCATGCTGGTTCCTGTTTGTATGCATTGCAGGCACCCTCAGCCGGGACCGGGAGCTGCCGAGCCCGCGGCACAGGGGCTTTGTGGAGCAGGTGTGCCTTGCTTGGCAGCCTACAGCACAGGTCGCATGTGGCAGTTTGGCAGAGAGGCCACGTTACACGCACCTGTCCAAAGCTTCATGAGAAACACATGGGGCGAAACCTGCCATAACTGGGCAGCGCTCAGCCTGATGATGAGCACGGTACCAGCGGCACTGAAGTAGTTCCCACCAGACAATGCTGTGTTCCTCTGTGTTGTCACATCCACCGCCGCCCTGCAGGTGCTGGACCAGGTTGGCGACGAGGCTGCCGTGTACAGCCCCCTGGGACGCGGCGCCTCCCACTTCTCTGAGCACGGGTACCCGCTGCCTGGCGATGGCGCCGGCACACCACGCAGCATTGCTTCCCCAGCGGGCGGCCCGCTGGTGTCGGATGGGGGCACGCCGCGCAGCCCCTGGTGGGTGGACGAGCACGGCCAGAGGGGCTGGGCGGGGAGAGGGGCAGGCACTGCCCCGGCGGCTGCACGTCTCAACAACGGAGAGGCACGAGGGGAGGTAGCGCACATGCTCCTGGTGCTCCCTTGTGCCAGATTTTGTGCCTTCATGGTGCCCTCTCCCCCCCTGTGTGTGCAGGTCAGTGACGCACGCACGAGTGTTCCAAGCCGGTTTCGAGATGGAGGGCCGCAGGTCGCCCCTGGGTGACTCCCTGCGTGCCTCGCCACATGCAGCCGCCATGGGACCGCAGCACGACCCCTGGCAGGCTGGCAGCTCGGCAGCAGCCAGCCCCGTGCGGCAGTTTGCTAGGGACACACGGGGCGTGCAGTTTGGAGAAAAACAGTGGGCTGACATGGGCGGCGGCAGCAACGGCCAGGGGTTTGCGCCCGTGCAGCGCATGGGGCGCAGGGCGTCGGATAATTGCACGCAGGATGCGGCACAGCCTGCGGCCCGACGGCTGTGGAAGGAGGGGTGACGGGGTTGTGGGCAGCCCGGGGCGCGCTCAGCGATCCGATCTGCTGTCTGGTAGGCACACTGTGCACTGCACAAGCTGGCACTGACGGTGACACCGGTGTGACTGGCCGATTGACAAGTCTGCCATTCACTCAAGATTTCGCGCTTTGCTCACACACATGTAATCGATCAGTCGAGGACGTGTGTGTGCACAGGAGCAGAGAGAGACTGGCAGCCAGGATATGATGAGGGGCATGGGGTGGCAGTAGTGGGGTTGCATCCACAGGGGGTTCAGGCTGCCATGTGCACAGCCAACAACGGCGCGGCGCTGCCTGTGTTTGTGCGAGGGGGGACGATGGCTGTGTGGTGCCAGCTCAGCTCAGCCCAGGTGGCGCCAGCTCATCCCCGCTGGTTGATGAGGCTCATGTGCCCCTCCTTCACAATCTCGTCCAAGCTGAGCTCCTCGTGCTCCCCTGTTGTTGGGTAGACGATGGAGGCCTTGTGGGTGGTGGGGTCAAAGCCCTGCATGGGGGGAAGACAGGGGGAGGGGCAAGATGCGCGGTGAGGCAGCGAAGGGAAGGCGGGGTGCAGGTGGGAGAACAAGGCAAGAGGATGCCCGGTGGGCGGCAAGTAAAAACTTTGAGGGGCAAACCAGACCTGCATATGAGAGTTCCCATTTCCTCCTTTGGTGACGGGACCAGCAATGCATCCAAGAGCGGCTTCACAACCTCTCTTGACCCATCCAGTGCATCAAGCAAAGCAAAGCCCACCAGGGAACACACATTTCAGAGCTGCTGCGCCACGCGTCCCTATCCCAACCACTGTCCCGTTTGTAGAGCCCGTGTATGCGGGGTGACTGTAAGACACATCCCTACCCAACCACTGTCCCGGTCGTAGAGCCCACTACGAGGGGTGACTGTAAGACACGCACCTACCCCACCCACTTGTGTTCCTTTCAGCTCACCCACCTGTGCGGAGTGCCTGCAATACACACATCTGCCCCAACAACCTGCACTGCTTTCCAGCCCACCCACTTGAATGACGACGAGGTACCACTGGTTCTCTGCAGGCCAGTACAGCTCCGCGTGCCGCCCTATGAGGCTGGCGTTGATGTCCGCATATGTGATGAGCCGCCCAGGGGCCTGCGGGAGGGCATGGATGGATGGAGGAAGCAGCAGCAGCAGGCGGACCACGGGAATGTTGGAGACAGTCTACGCAGGGGCCGGAGCAGGGGCAGGAGCAGGAGGAGAAGTAAGTTTAAGAAGAGAGGGGGTTGAGGGACTCCGCCAAAAAAGTTTCCAGCATGCGTCATGCGCCGCCCCTAGGGCCCGCACAAACAACGGTGCCGCGTTGCTGCGCAAAGGGTGAACAGAGAGGGGCGGCGACACGCTAGGGCCGGGTGCGCCTGGTGCGATGGAACGCATGCATGTAGAGTGGAGGGGTGGGGCGGCTAGGTGCTCACACACACACTCACATTCCTGCAGGTGCGAGCTGCGATGCGGGTGCGGCTCAAGAGCCAGCCCCAGAGAAGCAAGCAAGCACTTGCCCACGGCGGCCAAGAGCCGCCCGGTTTCCGGGCACTTGCCGCCGCCCAGCGCTTCCCCACCTACCCTCCTGCCCACCTGTGGCCTGTCGGCTGCGTGAGCCAGCCCTGGAAGCGCGGGGGCTGCCGCTGCTGCCTGCTGGAACATTTGCTGCACGGCCGGCACCGGCTGCGCCACCGCCACTTGCTGCACCACCATTGGCTGCTGCTGCACGGCACCGCCGCCGCCGGCGCCGCGGTGCACCTGCTGCGCCTGCTGTGCCTGCTGCACATGCTCCTCTGGCGCCATGTCATCCTCCTCCATCGCCGCCACCTCAGCAGCCACAGCGTGCACGCCAGCCGCAGCGGCCCGGCGGTTGCGCTGGTAGCCCTCGCTGGGGGCCGGCGCCGGCTGGGGGGCGGGCGTCGCGGCCTTGCGGGGTGCTGCAGGGGGCGCGCAGCGGGTAGCCAGGGGTGGCGGTGAGTAGAAGAAGTGGAGTCAGGCAAGCAGGCAAGTAGGTTGGAGGCAGGCAGGCAGATAGGTTGGTGACAGGCAGGCAGTCAGTTGGGCAGTCAGTCGGTCAGGCAGTCAGTCAAGTCGGGCAGGCAGGCAACTAGGTTGGTAAAAGGCAGGCATCAGGCAGGCAGGCAGGCAGGCATGTCCCCGCAGCCTCACTCTTTGT
Organism: Chlorella sp. ArM0029B; assembly: GCA_002896455.3. Classification (NCBI taxonomy): domain Eukaryota; kingdom Viridiplantae; phylum Chlorophyta; class Trebouxiophyceae; order Chlorellales; family Chlorellaceae; genus Chlorella; species Chlorella sp. ArM0029B. The sequence goes on along the minus strand of JTEE01000306.1, from coordinate 1,229,384 downwards.
AAACACACAATTCGTCCACCCTCATGGCCTCGCGCCGCCCTCCCCCCTCCTGCTTGCACCTCGCACGCTCACGCTCACACACCTGTTGATGTGGGCCTTTTCTGGGGTCCTGGCGCGGCCACCCCCAGCGAGTCGACTCCCGGCGTCTGGGCCTCGCCAGTCCCAGGCGCCCCCTCAAACCCCGACATCTGCCGGGAAAGGTTGAGGGTAATGGTGGTCTTGCGCTGTGCTGCAGCGGCATGGCGTGGTGCGGTGCGGGGCAGTGCACATCAGGAGGTTGCTGTGCAATGAATGAAATGAATGAATGAATGAATGGAGGGGTGCTGTGGTGTAGGCGCGGAGGCACAGCCGGCATGCCGCCACAGCCTGTTCTCTGCCGCCACCCGCTGAACCAGCTGCGGCACCACCAGCAAGTGGGCTCAATGTTCAAAAGCACGTGGGGCACACGCAGTAGCTGTCAGATCATTTATTGCAACAGTAGCAGGGTGGTGCCGTCTGATCCCACCACCCTGCCTGCCCGTCTCCCTGTGCTTTCCACCCGCCCGCTGCCCGTGCAGCCACATGCACCCTCTCATGCGATTCAGGTGCCTCCCTGCCACCCCCGCTGCCCTTGCTTGCTTTCCCGCCGCCACTGCCCGGCTAACCTGCGCTGGGAGGGCTGCAGGCACGCCCAGTCCAAACCAAACCGTGCTGTCGATGCATCGCCAACCCAAACCACCAACCCGGGGGGCCGCCCAGCCAGTTGAAGGCCACCTGAAACTCCTGCCCGGCGGCAGCCACCGTGTCCACACCAAACAGTGCTATCGTTGCATCGCCAACCCAAATCACTAATCACTAACCCAACACACGTGCCAAACAAGCCGACTCACGCTTTGGCTCTGCTGGGCCGGCCTGCTGCTCAAACGAGTCGAAGGAGGGTACGTCCCGCATGCGCCCGCCGCCGCCGCCGCCGCCCCGCTTGGGGGCCGGCTCATCAAACGTGCCGCCAGAGTACTCCTGCCCTCCCACAGACACAGCGCCGCCCAGGGTGTCTCCTAAGCCCATGTGGTGCAGCTGCACAGCGGCAGGGCGGGAAGAGATAGAAGAGGGAGGGGGCCAGGTGGGCAAGGTGAGTGGGAGCAGGGCGTGCCGGAGGATGCCTTGTTCTCTGATGCACTGACCAGCTCAACCCAGCCCTGGCCTCACCGCTGCCTGCAAGCCAAAGCGCCCTCAAACCTCACCTGGTTTCACACCACCAACCTTGCCCCACCTCTCTACCAGCTCAACCCCAGCCCTGCCCCTCACCTCCGCCTGCAAGTGCGCAACTGCCCTCCAACCCGCGCAGACCAGCCTCCGTACCATCTGCTCAACCCAGACCTGCCCCTTGGCCTCACTAGCCTAGTCTAGTCTTTACAGCTTCCGCAAGCACCCGTTGGTAGAGGGGACTGGCGTCACCTCTGCCTGCAAGCGCACAACGTCCCTCCAACCCTCACAGCCCAGCCTCCGTACCAACCACTCAACCTAGCCCTGCCCCCGGGACCCACCTCTGCCTCCAGGTGCCCTTCGAAACCTCGCAAAGCCCAGCCCAGCCTCCTTCCCGGCCCAGCCCACCCCCCTGCCCCCCAGCTCTGCCTGCCAGTGCACAGTGTCCCTCCAACCCTCACAGCCCAGCCTCCTTCCCAACCCAGCCTTGCCCCCTCCCCCTTACCTCTGCCTCCAGGTGCACAATGTCCAGGTCGGCCTGCCCCAGGTGCTGCTCCAGCAGGTCGTAACCCTGCAGCCAGGCGGGCGGGTGGGCAGGCAACATGTGGGCCATGAAAGAAATGAGTTGCGCATATAGGGCGGCCATGGAGGGCAGGCGGTGGAGAGCAGCCTGCCCCAGGTGCTTGCTGCTCCAGCAGGTCGTAACCCTGCAGGCATCAACGTGGCACAGCTAGCGAGACTGTCAGCACAGATGTAAAGGGTGCTTGCTTGCGAGACATTTAGCACGGGTATGAAGGTTGGGCGCAAGTGCGCCCGCCCCAGGTGCTAATTCAGCAGGTCGTAACCCTGGAGTCAGTCACTCAGTCAGGCAGGCAGGCAGCGCTCCCTGTAAGTAGCACCGATGCAACTAGGACAAGCACGGGGGCCGGGCAGATTGGGTCGGCCTGCCCCAGGTGCTGCCCCAGAAGTGACGCCCTTGTCAGGGTGGAGAGAGTGAGGGTGGGTGAGGGTCGGGGCTGGAGTGATACGGCTGCCCCCAAAGGCCCCCCTCCCCACCTCGGCTGGCGCCCCCTGACCTGCACCGCTAGCTGCACCTTCTCCTCTGCAAACTGTATCAGCAGCTGCTGGTCCTTGTCTATCTGGTCCCGCAGCTCCTGCTGGGCAGTACAGGGGGCAGTACAGGGGGAAGGACTTGGAACCGGACAGAGAGGAGGGAGTTGAACAGAAAGGAGGAATTGCAGAGAGAGGGGAAAGTGAACAGAAAGCATGGGGCAGGAGCCGGAGGAGAGAGGGCAGCAGTTGCTGGCCCGTGGCATTACAGGGGGAGTTGAATTGAGGCGCCAACGGGGTGAAAAGAGGGCGGGGGAGGCAGGGGAAGGTCCTCCTGGTCCCGTGTGCATCTCGCAGCGTTCTGGTTCAAATTCAAAGCAGGGCACATAGGCAGCAAAGGGTGCAGGGGATGCGTATGCCAGGGTAAGCTGAGGACGCAGGGCGGCACAGAGTGCGTGGGCTACGTATGACAGGTGGGGCAGAGAAGAGCAGAGGTGCATCGCGTGCAGGGGGGCTGGCTAGCACAGCACACGCAATGGCCACACTGCTCCGCCTGCCGTGGCATTGTAGCCCACCCTGCCGCTTGCAGTGCCACAGCCGCGCTTTTTTCAAGTCCCCTCCTCTTGAACAACTATTAGAAGACGGCAGTAGTGTGAAAGTAGAATTGCGCACCTGCACGTCGCGGGGGACGTCTCCGGGGCCCTTGCGCGCCCCAGAGGAGGCAGAGGCAGGCGGCATGCGCAGCGCTAGCTCCACATTCTCCTGGATTTGGGCCGCTAGGTCTGCAGGCGTGAAACACACAATTGAAAAGTGGGAGATGAAGGAGTGATGGCGGCAATGTGGGGTTCTTTCTGTGAGTATTCCTCAGGAAAGTGCCACGTGCTCTTCATTCTACTGAACTGAAACATGGCCCGCCAGGTGTGCAGGCGGGGAATGGCAACGTGCGGCAGCAGCTCATAACCGTGTTTGGTTGGGCAAGGCAGGACAAAGGTGCGCTGCACTGCAACCACTACTGGGCTGTGGCGGAACTGGGCAGTACCGTCCGCAAACCAACCGCATGCTGCTCCAAAGCAAGTATAAAGTGCCCTGCTGATGCACCGTACCGCCGCCTTGTGGTGCACTGCCCAGCACGCATCAATCGCACTGCTGGTGCGAGCCCACCGCTGCCGCCTGCAGAGCTTCCTGCCCAACGCACCATCGGAGCGCTCATCCAGATCCTTGATCGAGGCAAGAATGCGGTTGAGCTCAGCGGGCAGGGAGGTGGTGCCTGCGAGGCAGCAGGGATGCAGGGCAGCCACAGTCCTCAGCGCTGGCGGTTGGCAGACAGCACGGCATGAAACGCTCAGCCGCACAGGCTCCTGCGAGCAAGCAAGACGGCTTCGGTGTCGAGGCTGCCCTGCAGGGATGGGTGTGCCTGTGGAAGGAATGTCCCACCGAGCACTCACTGTCAATGTACTTCTCCAGGTAGATGACTTGGTCACCCATGGCGGCAGGCAGCCGCTGCGCTCCGCCAGTGGCGGGCGCGCCCTAGTTTGAAAGCCTGGCACAGGCGCAGCGCTCGGATGTGCGCTGCCAAGCGGCGGTCACCGCCCCGGGCGGCGATCAACTCGTTTCCCGCGCCCAGGACACTGGGCACACCGCTGGCGACTCGGCTGCCCCTCTTTTTCGCTGACACCGCCTGGCTGAGGTCTGTGGTGGTTTCGGAGGCACCCGCTGCCGCCGTTTCGCGCCCAGGACGCCGCATTCCCCTGCTGCCCGGGAACCCCGGCATGTCCACACCGCATGGACAGCACGGTGCTGCGCCCCTGGCGCCATTTGCCCCCCTCCTGCGCCCCGCTCGGCCTCTTTGGAAGCAGGCCTCGACGGCGTGTTGAGTGGAGGTGCGCCGGCGCAGCCAGGAGCCGTCATGCCGCCGGCATGCTGCTGCGCCGCGATGCGGGCCTGCCAGCCTCTGTGCTTGTGAATTACGCATGCAGCCCGCCGCCCCCTGCCTGCAGAGCACTTCAAGATGGTCACTCCGCTCGTGCGCGTCAAGAGCGTGCACAAGCACACCAAGCGGGCCTTCATTCGCCACCAGAGCGACCGCCGGATCACCGTCGGCGTGAGTAGAATGTGCAGGGCGCCAGCGGCGGGGACTTGGGCGCTCTGAGCTGGCCGCTGCCCTTTCCGCCCTGCCGCCGTTCACCGCTGCGCCTTGCTGCGCCTGTCTGCCCGCAGGTCAGCTGGCGTCGCCCCAAGGGTATTGACTCCCGCGTGCGCCGGAAGTTCAAGGGATGCGGCGTCATCATGCCCAACGTGGGCTACGGCACCAACAAGAAGACCCGCCACACGCTGCCCAACGGTGTGTGGCCCCGCAGCACTGGCAGCAGAGGGCGTGTAGCAGCAGCAGCGGCAGCAGGGGCCACAGCAGCAGCTTTCAGTGCAGGTGGTGCGCTTTATGCAGGCGTGCATAAAGGTAGCTGTGCGACTGGTGCAGCACAAGGAGTGGGCGGGAGATGTTGGGGCCTCCTGTCGCGTTCAGCTGCAGGCTCGCTCGGGCAGACGCACGTGGTGGGGAAGCAGGCGGGAGCGGCAGCAGCCGCATGGATGGAACGCGGGTTGCAGGCAGCCTGGCTGCGCGTTGCAGGGGCTGCCAGAGAGGCAGCGGCACAGCCAAGCGGCCATGGCGCAGGCGGGGGAGAGCTTATTGGATTAACCGCACATGCGGGGCCCGGCAGCCAGCCCGTGCCAGCAGAGCACCGCGGTCCCATGTGGGGCGCACGACAGCAGCAGCACGTAGCTGTGGCTGCAAACAACAGCGGCACTCTACAGCCGCAGCAGCAGCACGCTCTCTCTCGCTTGCAGCGCCAGACCTCCCTGGCCAATGCAGCTGGCATGTCAGCCCCGCTCCGCCCCCACTCCGCCTCACGCCGCGCTTCCCTCCAATCTCCTGCCTCTCTGCCTCCCCCCCAGGCGTCCTCGAAGTTTTCACCTTGCCCCGCGCTTTCTTCCCTCCCCTGCCCTGCCTCCCCGCCTCCCCCCAGGCTTCCTCAAGTTTGTTGTGCACAACGTGAAGGATCTTGAGCTGCTGCTGATGCACAACCGCAAGTACTGCGGCGAGATTGCGCACAACGTGTCCACGCTCAAGCGCAAGTCCATTGTGGAGCGCGCCGCCGAGGTGGGGAGCACTCCACGCCTGCCTGCTGTGCCCGCTGTGCTTGCTGTGCCCGCCGTGCCTGCGGTTGCTGGGTGGGTGCTGGGCAGTCAGAATGCAATGTGAAACACATTTTAGAGCATGCCACTCCAGTGAGGGTGAGAAGGCGCACCCTGATCGCCTGTTGACGATTGGTGGGGAGAAGCTTCTTGCGCCTGGGCGTGCTTGCTGTGGCTGTCCCAGGCTCCTTCCTCCGGCTTCTCTGCATGTCAGATGGTGCACCGCTGTGCCTGCCTCTGCTGCTGCTGCATCGCCTGCCATGCTGTGCCTGCGCATGCCACTGTGCTGTGCTGTGCTGCGCCGATCAGCCGGCAGCAAGCAGGGCAGGGGCGGGAGCGCCGGCATGGTGCTTCAGCTTCATGTGGCGTGCCCTCAGAGGCGGCAGGCATGGGGGCCAGGGCAGCAGGCAGCACGTGAGGTGAAGAGCACGGCATGGCAAGCATGGCGCTTGCAGGCCCGGTGTCAAAGGGCACTACGCCAGGCCTCGATTGGCACATCAGCTTTGCTCTGCCAGGCATTGGGTCCAGTGGCAGGCAGTTCCTGCACGATCAAGCGGCAGCAGGTGGTGGCGTCCGCTGATCTCCACGCTCAGCTGACCTGGCAGCGACTGGCACGTGGCGAGGTGGCGAGGCATGCTGTGGCGTAGCGAGAGGGGCAGCAGGGGCGGCAGGCAGCCTGAAGCAGAGAGCAAGCAGCCAGCCGGCTTCGGACAGCTCTGCGCAGACCCGGCGGTTGCCAGGCTGCGGGTCCCGCAGCACACGCAGCACGCGCAGCACACGCCCTGCTACTGCAGGCTGAGGATGCAGCAGCAGCTGCTGTGCTGCTGGTAGGTTTTGCTGCCCTTGCTGCCTTTCTGCACATGTTGCCAGTGCCCAACACGCTCGCTCACCCGTGCCCGCTGCCCTCCCCCGCCCTCTGTGCTTTCCTCCCCATCCGCAGCTGAACATCAAGCTGACCAACGGCGCCAGCCGCCTGCGCAGCGAGGAGGACGAGTAACCAGCTCGCCCCCAGAACCGCAGCGCACCGGCACCCCGCAGCGGCGAGCGCCCTGGCCGCCGCGGCCGCCGGCAGCAGCAGCAGCAGCAGCAGCAGCCACTTCTTGGGAACCAGAGGCCAACACAATGAGATGCACAACAGTGGGGAGCCCTGCCCCTGTGTAATGGACCCGATGCCACAAACTAGGGCTGACTGCTGGGAGATGAGAGTGTTGGGATGAAGAGAGGTTGCCAGCCAATGGAGCGTGGAATGTAGGGCGCTGGCTGTTGAGAGACAAAGGGGCTGGTGTGTGAGGGGAGGTTGCAACGGAGCGAGCAGATTTTGCCTGTTCCAAGGGCATACATGTCTGTTGAGAAATAGTATAGGGGACTGCAAGGCCAGATGCTGGGCACTCCAATTCGCTCGTTGAGAGACAAAGGGGCTGGTGTGTGAGGGGAGGTTGCAACGGAGCGAGCAGATTTTGCCTGTTCCAAGGGCATACATGTCTGTTGAGAAATAGTATAGGGGACTGCAAGGCCAGATGCTGGGCACTCCAATTCGCTCCCCTGGCAGAGCGCACGCCCCTCTTGGCGCCGTCGGATGTGGCTGCCTTCTTCTGACTTCCTGAGCCTTCACACCCCACCCCCACGCGTCAAGTCGCTCACCAACGCACATCTTACACTTACTCCTCCTACCACCGTTGCGAAAGTAGCAAACCCAGCGCGAGCGGGGCCCAACTATGAAACGCGTCGCAGCGCTCCTCAGCCTGCTACTGCTCGGCAGCGCCGTCGCCGCGTGCGCTCGCACGCTAAGCAGCTCGCGCGACTTGTTGGGAGGTTCGGGGGCCGCGGGCGACCGGCTCAAGGTTGAGCGGGAGGCGGCGGCGCCTGCGCGCCGTCTTCTGCCCGAAAGCAGCCCGCCGTCTCCGCCGCCGCTCCCTCCACACTTTCTGGAGGGCCAGGCACTGGCTGACGCCCTGGGCCTCTCACCTGCGCCACCTGCGCCAGGCAACGACACTGAGCTCGAGCAGGTCAGTGGGAATGCGTGGGCCGGCCAGCTCCTAGAAGTGCGGGAGGCACGCCCCCCCCCATATGTGTGGTTGGGTCCTTAACACAAGTATCCACCCCAACGCCACCAACTCGGACCACCCTCTGTTCCTGCCTTTTCTGCAGCAACAACGCGTCGGGGGGTGAGAACCCCTTGGGCTGGTTTTGGCAGGAGGCTGCAGCCTACTATCGCCCAATACCCCCTCCCACCGTCCGCCCCTTCCCCACCGTCCGCCCGCCGCTGGCTGGCTCGCCCCACGCTTCCACTTGGCAAGGAGCATTGCACGGGCCACCTGCATCTTGTGACCGTGCGTATGAGTACCACACCGATTGTGTAGTACCCAATTCTCATTGTGTGCCGTCCCTGCCGCCCTCTATTTCTTAGAGTGCCAGCCTGTCTACCGCTTGATTCGTTCAATATAAGGCCCGCAGTCCCACCAGCGGCCCTCGCCACGCAACAAGATTCCGCTACAATGTCTTTTTTGCTCACGATTCCTCAGCGTCATCTGTTGAACATGCTCCACTACAACTGTAAGGCCTGATCAGTGATAACTTGAAACATAAGAGGAAGGCCGGCTGCAGGGAGCAAGGCAGAACTGGGGAAGGCCCGGAGGGGGAGGAGGCGGGGCCCCCGGGGCAAGGAAACAGTGTCGGCAAGTAGATTTAGTAGGGCGTGACAAAAGCGGGGTGACCCGGCCAGGGGCTGGGGGGACAAGCAGGGACAGCGGCAGCGAGAAGCATAAAAGGAGGAGCGCAGGAGAGGTAGGTCTGTACGTGGGGTATGAAATGGGGAGGGGCGAGCGGGGGAGCAGGGAAGGAGGGGGCACCAATTAACAGACAGAAGTAGGTACAACACACGGGCCAGGAGGCGCAAAGTACAAGTGGGCGGCATCAGGTTTCAAGGGGGTGCACCCAGGGTGCACACCGCGGAGGGCACCAGAGAGTGCGGCCCCAGCTGGGCGCACGCTAACAGACGCTGTGCCAGCAGGCCGCCACCGGGGCCCAGCACCCTCCCTCCTCACTTCTTCTTCCCCTTGTCATCCTTCTTATCGCTGCTGGCGGCAGCAGCGGAGATGCCTTTGGCCACCGCCCCCACCGCCAGCTTCATCCCTTCCTGCAGCGCCCACTTGCCCACGGGCACCGCTGCCTTGAAAGCCTCGGCCCCGACCTTGACGGTCACCTTGGCTGCCGTGGTCACAGTGGAGGTTGCAGCCTTGCCTGCGATTGCGATGAGCAAGGACAGCGGGGGGAAGTCAGGCCAGGGGCAGGGGGAGGCGGGGG